>OU342733.1:528030458-528477698 GCA_910589765.1 Avena atlantica
GCGCAACACAAAAAGTGGCCACAATGCTGCCACAGCAAAAAAAAGGTGGCCAAAATGAATTCTCTGCCGCGGCACAGAAATGTGCCAAATTGCTACTGCGACAGAGACAGATCTGTCCCGGTTCGAGTTACGAAGCGGGATAGATGCTCCTCCCCTGGCGCCATGCAGCAGCCACGTGGTGCCCTTTTTGTCCCGGTTTGTAGTCGAACCGGGACTAAAGGGTGGGGGCTTTAGTCCCGATTATCCCGTCCCGGTTTGGCAACCGGGACTAAAGCCCCTTACGAACCGGGACCAAAAGCCCTTTTCTACCGGTGTCAAGCCGCGGCATCGTGTACCATCTTCTGTTTTGGCAATTTGTTTTTTTCTGGTTCGCTTGAGATCGATGCATTGACCAATGAATTCATGACAGTCTATGGCGATTTGAAACCCAGTGAATACATTTTCAGTGATTAAATGTCCCTATGGTAATTAATCTTACGTATATATATGCAACTGAATGAAATTAGTAAAAACAAATGTCTCTATGGTAATTAATGTTACGCATACATATTCAGACCCAGGGGCGGATCTATGTAACTACCTCGGTGAATTACGCTCCTAGTTACAAGCCTGGATGAGCGGAAATGGTTGAAATAGTACGGTGGGGCCGAAATGCCACTCACAGGTAGACCTTTCGGCCGTCCCAACCATTTCCAAACATCGGGACAAGAACGGGCGGCGTAATCGGCAGGCGAAGGGATCAACTACATACACAAATGAGTATGTATGCAAGCCACCATACAACAGTACATCAGAGCCATTCCATCTAAAAGAAATATAAATATTGCAACGCCATACGGCAAGATCCAAATGTCCTAGATAGATATAATAGTTTAGGATATCTCCTCATACATCAAACATCAGAGTATCAGGCGGAAGCGGCAAACAAGATCCGAGTACGGATAAGAAGCAAATCGGCATAAGATGCCCATTAAATAAACACATCCCGCCCACAGATCTCACGGATCCCCGTTCCCGGAATCTCTACACCGAATGATCGTTGCCAACATCATCCGTCTCCTCCACCCAGTATCCATCTTGCGAGTTTACCTGTTCATCTGAATCAAACAATTTATCGTGTGAGACCCTAGGGGTACTCAGCAAGTGTTTATGCCTCTAAAGGGGACACAACCTGGGGTGACGCAATTGCAGCAAAAGATAATACCTAACAATCCTATAGATACTCGCTAACCATCCGTCTAACCAAAGATAGACGGATGTCCGTGAATTAATAACAACAGTTATAACAGTAATTCAACAGATCCATCCTCCTCCTCGCTTACCGACGAGGAAGCGGAAGAACACCCCCCATCCATTGGCAGTTTTATTATCCATTCCATGAGTGTTGCACTATTTACTAGTCAGTTACTTAGTCAAATTAAAAGCGGTACTTTAGTTATACTTGTCTATGATCGAGAAACTGTGCTCCAAGTCGTCCATAACCGCGGACACGGCTTTCAGAAAATTTTACCCTGCAGGGGTGCACAAATAGCAACACACACTCGATCAACCTCGGAAAAACCAAATCAAAACCCAACGAGGCCGTCACGACAAAGCAATCACAAGATTCAGAAATATTTCAGGGGGCCACCCCATTGAGTACACCCGCAACGAAGTTAGCTGACTCTGAGACGGACTCAAGGTTTGCGTCAATGGCTGTAAACGACTGGGAACCCGAAAGTGTGGCTGGGCTTGTCGATACCGCGAAAATACTCCGCTTACCTAAACAGTACAGGTGCTCCTCGCACAATCTTAAATAAAGCAGTAAAGCATGGCATAAGTACAGGATAATAAATAAAAACTCAAACTAGTCTATGGCCCCAAGAAATAAGAATGAATCAAGCTCTGGCTGAGGGGGGTCCATAAGCCTCCCGGATGTGGATAGCGCGAATATTCAAGGAACAGGAATCAAGTACTCGGGGTCCTACGGGACACAAGTGAGCAGGAAAAACCAAATAGCAGATATTGCTCACCGGTGCCACTTTCATTAGTTATCCCATTACTACTCAGGTTAAGTGGTATAGGTACCTCGTTATCCATCAGACTCTCACATACCCTACACATGTTGTTCTACGACTCGCATGGCTCAAACAACTCCTGTAGTAAAGGCTCATGGGATGGAGGAACAAGCTTCGGTGGGGTTTAAAAGTAAAGGCTATGCAGTACTTGGGATTCAGTTTAATGCAATCGCGACTCGATGATGCAAGAATAAGATAGAGGCAATAGGTACTGTATGTATGCAAGCGTGTGGTAGTGCTTGCCTGACAGCTCAGTTGAAGCGAGAGAAGGATCTGGGTAGTGCTCCTGGGTTTCTTGATATATCCCCTGCTCAGCGTCTATTCGAAGAAGAACCAAACAAACAAGGGCCAACATAAATAAAGTGCACAAGCATATGAATTAAAATGCGACAAGCAAACAATCATGCCATGATGAATGATGCACAATTTGCATGGCATTAATGTAGCATGGCATGGGTGAGGTGTGGAATTCAAGGAATAAGCATTTTATTGAGTTTTTATCACCTTTTATTCTCAAATAAGTTGCTGTATACTTTATATTTATATGATGCATGCTGCAATTCAAAACATGGAATGCATAAACAGAAAGGTCTCGTCGAGCTGATCATTTTAGACATATTATTTGTCAAATTTGGAGTTATAAAACAAAAGTTATTAATTATTTAAGGCATAAGGGCATTTTAGTGTAATTTTAATCAACTTGGAAAATAATATGCTCAAACAATATTTTGAATGGCATATTTGAAATCCTCACATTTTTCTGATTCAAAAACATATATCATTTGTATTATTTGGATTTATATTTTAAAAGTTATTTAAAACAGATTTGAAATTTGAATTTAATTTAATTTGAAAAAGATTTGAATTAAACAGAGAACCAGAAAATCATTTGTCACCCAGCCCATTGCTAGCCAGAGCCACCGACAGGTGGGCCAGCTGCTGACTGGGCGACGCAGCGCGCAGGAAAACCTTCTGTCACCGCGGCTTTTCCAGCCACTGCGACTGACGGGTGGGGTCCGGGGCTCGGCCGACCCACACGCCAGTGGGCGAGCGCGAGGCTGCCACGCGGCACAGCGGAGGGGACTGCGGGTTGAGGAGTACAAAACTCCGGGATCCTTTTGCAGAAACGCCACGGAAGGCTGACATGTGGGCCTAGAGGAGCGCGAGTTGAGGAGTAAAAAGCTATAGGGGGTTTTCTGCAAAAACGGCGACGCGGTACTCTAGATCTTCCTCTGTTCTCTGACGATCGCTCGGTGCGCGACAGCGGTCGACGCGGCGCGCAGGGTTCGATCCGGGGACCTATGGGTTCGCGCGCGGAGGGCGGAGCCACTGCGGTGGGCTGGGGTGGTTGTCAGAGAGGTAGGCGCGGCCTAGGTGAGGTGATACGCGGAGCGCAAGCATGCAGACGCCAGTGCACTCCGGTGCGCGGAGGCCGTTCGACGCAAAGTCCGGCGAGACTAGGGTGGTATAGAGAGGCGGACCATGTCCAGGAGGGTTAGGGGCTCACCGTGGGTAGGTCGGTGGTGTCGGATCGGGTCGGCGAGCAGCAGGACGACGGTGATGCAGAGGACCAGCGGACTAGGGTTTCGGGGTCGGCGTCGCGATGTTCTTCGGCTACGGCCCTTCTCCTCCTCGACGGCGGTTACGGGGTGAAGCCGGGGAGCGTACTCGACCTTCCTCGACACCCCGAGCACCTCGCCACCGGCTGGAGCGACAGAGCGACGATCTACTGGCGGTGGCCGGCAAGAGAGGGTGGCGTCGGTGGGGAGTGAGGGGAGGAGCGGCAGGCGCCTCGGCCAGATCTAGAGAGGCCAGAGGAGAGACGTGTGGATGAGGGCGAGCGAGAGAGAGGGAGGAGGTGGCGTGCGGGAGGTGGTGAAGATAAAGGTGGCGTCGGCCACCTTTTCTGCCTCTCCTCACGTGCTCGGACAAGCAGGGTGAGGTGGTGATGGGGTGAGGGTGAGGCTGCAGCTGGGCCAGGGCGATGCTAGGGCGGAGAGGAGGCTCGGGTGTGGGCTAGCATGCAGGGAGAGAGGAAGAGAAAAGAGGGAGGGGTAGGCTCGGGTTAGAGCTAGGGTTGAGAAGGGGTAGCTCGGCCAGGGTGGTTAGGTAACTAGGGTTAGCTAGAGAGGGAGGCTCGGGTTAGAGAGGGTTAGAGCTAGGGTAGGAGGGAGTGGCTCGGTCTAGGGAGGTGAGGTAGGGTTAGAGTTTAGAATTTTAGGTTTTAGAAGAAAAGAGAGGATACTAGAGTTAGGGTTTAGATTAGGTGTAAATTTTGGAGAAAGGATTAGAGAGGGAGGGTATGGCTTAGGGTTTAAGACATGATCCACATGATCATGCATGGATGGAGGTGAAAAGGAGAGAAAGGGGCTTGGGGTTTAGTAAAGATCAAGCAAGATTAAGCAAAGAGCAAGCAAGACCTAGACAAAGGAGTAGAAGAGATAAAAGATGGTGAGGTTTGAACATGATCCACTCAAAAACCAAAGAAAAACCAAAGGAGATCAAATGGTGGTGATGGTTGCATGGCCCATGCAAGTATTAATGCCATGTGTTATTCTTGTGAAAACAAAATAAAATCTCATGGCATTTATTTATGTGCATCCTCAAAAGATGGAGTAAGGGCCAAGCTAAGGATTGAAGGAATGTTCTATGTGGAGTGAAAGGGGGTGACCATATTTGAATAAAAATGGGACATGCTAGTGTGTATGTGCCACTAGGTGTTTGATTGTCCCAAAATATCCCAACATGAGCAACCTTCCCATATCATCCCATATGGAAGCAGGTAAAATGGAAAAGAGTCCATTCCAAACAACATGAGCTAGAGATAAACCCAAATAAAATGCAATGCTCACATAAGGTGGAATGGTGGAATGATGGGGTGATGACAAGAAAGGTGGTGGAGTTAATAAAAGATATGCCCCCAACTCAACTTGGGCATTTAAACAATATATCAAGAACCAAATACAATATCAAGAGGCAAATACAATTTACAATGCATATGAGAGAAGAACCAAATCAGAAAGGTTTTTATATGATGCTCAAGTGCAAGGTGGCATGATGACATGAGCATGATATAATGATGATGCAACAATTATATTTGAAGTAGCCATTATATTACTAGACCAAGTTGCATTACAATTGTTAGACAATTGGGATGCTACAACTCTCCCCCACTAAACAGGAATCTCGCCCCGAGATTCTAGGATGAAGAAGAAGACTCAAGGAGGGTAGGATACTTGGCACGGAGCTCATCTTCACGTTCCCAAGTGGCTTCATCAACAGAATGGTGCGACCACTGCACCTTGCAGAACTTGATGGACTTGTTGCGAGTCCTTCTTTCTGCGACTTCAAGGATTTTTGTGGGGTGTTCTTGATAAGACAGGTCTTCTTGGAGATTGATAAGCTCATGATCCACGGTCCTGCCGAGATCCTTGAAGCACTTCTTGAGTTGAGAGATGTGGAAAACATCATGGACCTTGAGTTTTTCCGGGAGATGAAGAGCATAAGCAACTTCTCCTCTTCTTCCACGGATTTTGAATGGACCGATGTATCTAGGAGCCAACTTTCCTTTGATACCAAAATGGTGCGTGCCTCTCATGGGAGTGACACGAAGGTAAACGAGATCACCAGGGGCATACTCCATGTCCGTGTGCTCTCTGTCATAATTGCTCTTCTGGCGACTTTGAGCAATCTTCAGATTTTCAAGAATGATGTGCACCTTCTCCTCCGCTTGAGTTACAATGTCAGGGCCAAACAATATTCTTTCTCCTGCACCCGACCAACCAATCGGAGTTCTGCATTTGCGGCCATAGAGAGCCTCAAATGGTGCCATCTTTAGACTTTTCTGGAAGCTGTTGTTGTAAGAGAATTCAGCATAAGGAAGACATTCTTCCCACTTCATGCCAAAGGAGATGATGCAAGCACGGAGCATATCCTCCAGAATCTGATTGATCTTTTCAACTTGCCCTTACGACTAAGGGTGGTAAGCTGTGCTGAAGTTCAACTTTGTTCCCAAAGATTTTTGGAAACTTTCCCAGAACTTGGAAGTGAACATGCTCCCACGGTCTGAACTGATCTCAAGCGGAACCCCATACAGAGAGACAATTCTGTTGATATAGAGCTCAGCCAACTGAATTCCAGAAATCGTTTCCTTGACGGGGAAGAAATGAGCCACTTTAGAAAGCCTGTCAATGACAACAAAGATTGCATTGTTTCCCTTCTGTGACCTTGGAAAACCCGTGATGAAGTCCATTTCTACTTTCTCCCATTTCCATTCCGGGGGTTTCAATGGCTGTAGAAGATCGGAAGGTTTCTGATGGACAGCTTTAACTCTGCGGCAGACATCACACTCCGAGACATACTTGGCACAATATCGTTTCAAACCCGGCCACCAATATTGTGTTTTCAAGTCCATGTACATCTTTGTGCTGCCAGGGTGGATAGAAAGAACAGAATCGTGCGCCTCCTTGAGAACTTGCTCTCTCAAACCCGGGTAGTTCGGAACAAACATCCGGTGTTCAAAGAAAAGCGTGCCTTGATCATCGACGTGGAAGGACTCATACTTCGGAAGCTGCAGTTTGGAGATGATCTTTCTGGTGTGCGGATCACCAAGCTGAAAGGAGCGAACCTTCTCTTCCAAGAGAGGAGTAGCCAGAAGGTTCAGGAGATACCCTTGTTCCACAATTT
The DNA here is from genome assembly GCA_910589765.1 of Avena atlantica. Taxonomy (NCBI): domain Eukaryota; kingdom Viridiplantae; phylum Streptophyta; class Magnoliopsida; order Poales; family Poaceae; genus Avena; species Avena atlantica. The sequence goes on from OU342733.1 coordinate 528,037,202, forward strand.
CAAGGTTGAGCTGACGGAATTCCTCGCACAAGAGAGGTTGTTGTTCTTCCATCCTGAGGTTGTTGACATAAGCTTTGCGGCTGAGAGCATCGGCCATGACATTAGCTTTGCCCGGAGTATAGTTGATGGTCAAATCGAAGTCATTGATTGCTTCAATCCACCTCCTCTGCCGAAGGTTGAGATCAGGCTGAGTGAAGATATACTTCAGACTCTTGTGATCAGAAAAGATTTCACAACGGTTGCCCATCAAGTAATGCCTCCATAATTTCAAAGCAAAGACAACTGCTGCGAGTTCGAGGTCATGTGTAGGATAGTTGATCTCATGCGTCTTCAACTGTCGAGAGGCATAAGCAACAACTTGTTTTTCTTGCATAAGGACCGCACCCAATCCTTGCAAAGAGGCGTCACAGAAAATCTGGAAAGGCTTGGATGTATCTGGAGGAACCAAGACTGGTGTGGAAGTGAGCTTCTCTTTGAGTGTCTCAAAGCTTGCTTGACATGCAGGAGTCCAAAGGTATTTCTTGCCTTTCTTGAGGAGATCGGTAAGAGGCTTCGCTATCTTCGAAAAATTCTGAACGAAGCGACGGCAATAACTAGCCAAGCCAAGGAAACTCCGCACTTCTTTGACATTAACAGGAGGAAACCATTCAACAATTGTCTTTACAGTTTCCGGGTTGACTGCAATGCCCTTGGCAGAGATGACGTGACCAAGATAGGTTACTTGAGGCAGCCAAAACTCACACTTGGAGAACTTTGCATACAGGCGGTTCTCACAAAGCTTGTTTAGGACACACCGAAGGTAATCTTCATGTTCTTCCTTTGACTTAGAATAGACTAGGATGTCATCCAGATAGACCACAACAAACTTATCAAGATACTCCATGAAAACCGAGTTCATAAGCCTCGAGAAGGTGGCAGGTGCGTTGGTGAGGCCGAAGGACATGACCGTGTACTCATACAGGCGATAGCGGGTGGTGAAAGCTGTTTTAGGAACATCTTCCTTGCGAATCTTGATTTGATGATAACCACTTCTCAAGTCAAGCTTAGAGAATACCACAGCTCCAGCTAGCTGATCGAAGAGATCATTAATCCGCGGAAGGGGATATTTATTCTTGATGGTTTTAGCATTGAGAGCCCGATAGTCAACACAAAGTCTATCCGTTCTGTCCCGCTTCTTCACAAAGATTTTTGGGCTACCCCAAGAAGAAGTACTGTGTTGAATGAAACCCAACTTCTCTTGTTCATCAAGCTGACGTTTGAGTTCAGCCAACTCAGCAGGACCCATTTTATAAGGCCGCTTGGAGATAGGAGCCGTCCCAGGTTCAAGCTCAATTACAAACTCAACTTCACGATCCGGAGGCATACCTGGAAACTCTTCAGGAAAGACATCTGGGAACTCGCAGACCACCGGAACACTCTGAATAGCTTCCATAGCATCATCATTCAGAGCTGCCAAAGAGAAAAGCTGGATAGCAGGAGTCAGACTTGGAGAATAGACTATATAGCCTTCAGGAATCTTCAGAGAAACCGAGCGTTCAGCACAATCAATCACAGCTGCATTTGCTGTCAACCAATCCATGCCCAAGATGACATCAATGTCAGAATTTCCCAGAACAATTAAGGACGCCGAGAACAAAGAGCCACCAATCTCAATTTGATTGCCATGGCTGATTTTAGAAGCTGCCATTTTTGCTCCAGGAGAAAGGACCATTAACCGCTTAAGGAGAGGATCCATAGCTAACTCATTTTCATTTGCAAACTCGTGAGAAACAAATGAATGCGATGCACCAGAATCAAACAAAACTCGTGCAGGGACTGAGTTAACGGGAAGCATACCCATCATAACTCCAGGTGCATGCTCAGCTTGAGCAGCGTTGACACAGTTGGCACGAGCGACAATAGACCCGGGCTTGGTGTTGATGTTGAGAGCCCGAGGTGGTGGTGCACGAACCATAGGAAGGCTTGCCGCAGATCTTGGAGGTGGTGGACGAAGAGCTTTGTTTTTCATCGGACAGTTCCAGTTTGGATGCCCAGTGTCTCCACAAGTGTAACAAGCGCCACGTGGACGTGGAGCAACGTAGCCAGGGACTCCGCCAGGCGCTCCAGGGTAGTTGTGGTTGTAGCCCCTGGGAGCAGCAGTGAGGAAGTTTGGTGGCCTTGCCGCGAAGCTTGAAGGTCTTGGTGGAGCCGAGAGCGACGGTGGGGTGTTAGGAACCCAGACACGACGCTTAGAAGGAGTTGACATAGCTGAAGAGCTTGCTGCATCACGGTTGTGTTTCTTTGACTCCTCAAACACTTGCCGACTTGCTTCTTCCTGCAGAGCTGTATGCTGAAGTTCTAGAAAAGACGCCGGCCTTGCATGTGTGATTGCATATTTAATCGATGCATTGAGCCCTTGCCGGAACCTCTTTTGCTTCTTCTTGTCATTAGAGATCTCATCACCACCATAACAAGAAAGGTTCATGAAGTTCCTGATGTAGGTATTGACATTGTCATTGCCCTGCTTGAGGTTGAGAAACACTTCCTTCATCCTCTCCATGACAATTTCTGACAGGTATTGCTCTTTGAAAGCTGCAGTGAACTGTCCCCAAGTAGGCTGAAAACCAGTGCAGTTTGCCTTCAGCTAATTCTCCCACCAGAGAGCTGCATCTCCCTTCAGAAGGTGAGTGGCACACTTTACCCATTCTTGCTCAGGAACATCAGCAGTCACCAGTAACCTTGACATCTCACGCAACCAATCATCAGCATCAAGTGGTTGATCAGAAACATCAAATTGGCGTGGGTTGAACTTCAGGAAGCTTTTGATGTCTCCTTGCTTGGGAGGTGGAGGTAGCGGAGCAAACTCATTCCTCCTAACACTTTCTTCAAAACGCTGCTGGTTCTGCTGCATTGCTGCCAAGGCATTGGCGATGCTTGACAACGCGGCACCCAGTTCAGGTTGTATGTCCTCCTCAGAACGGCGTGGTGGTGCCATCCTGTGATTGATATAAAACACAAATCAGTACTATAATGGAGAATAATAATAATCCAAAATAGTACCAAGATGGAATTAACCAATATTAAAGGATACAATTTACTAAGATGATATTAAAATATCAGCAAAGTTCAAAGCACCTAGAAGATATTAAGCATATCGCACACGACTGAAAAGGAGTGTGGTACACAACTATCAAAGAAAAATTTTCCGCAAATTTCAGCATTAAAATACCAATAGATGCGCAAAATCACTTAACGAATCAAGATTAGCGACTCTACCAAATCAATATACAAGAGCGAATGATAAGAGTAGTGGTATGGTCGCGACTCCATCCCGCACTCAAACCATTACTCCGTACATGATTAAGTAGAACACATATCCCAACACCTTCTTCTCACGATGACCCTAAAATTAGTAACTACGGAAACGAACACCCCAAACAAGATAACGTCGGATAACAAAGAGTAAGACAGATCGTGGCGGTATACAACGAATCAGATAGATCGCGTCGGTTTGCAAAAGCCTGTCGGTATGGAATGTACCAACAGTTGATAACCAAAAGGCAGATAAGATAACATGTTGGATGCAACAGATAGACAAGGAATTACACACACACACACACACACAACCTATGGTACTACGGAAACCCAGAACACGTGAATCCTAGCTTGAATTTTTAGAAGAGGATTGAAAATGTTACACTTCCTTACCAGAAAAGGGTGGGTGGGTGGGTAAGAAGAAAAGTGGAAGCAGTCCTACTCTCACGTTTTGTTTTTCCCTAGTATACATAGCTACCAAAAATATTTGCTAGACTGACAACGACCATTTGGCTGAGACCCTGAAGGGCGGGATGGCTCTGATACCAATTGTAACTACCTCGGTGAATTACGCTCCTAGTTACAAGCCTGGATGAGCGGAAATGTTTGAAATAGTACGGTGGGGCCCAAATGCCACTCACAGGTAGACCTTTCGGCCGTCCCAACCATTTCCAAACATCGAGACAAGAACGGGCGGCGTAATCGGCAGGCGAAGGGATCAACTACATACACAAATGAGTATGTATGCAAGCCACCATACAACAGTACATCAGAGCCATTCCATCTAAAAGAAATAGAAATATTGCAACGCCATACGGCAAGATCCAAATGTCCTAGATAGATATAATAGTTTAGGATATCTCCTCATACATCAAACATCAGAGTATCAGGCGGAAGCGGCAAACAAGATCCGAGTACGGATAAGAAGCAAATCGCCATAAGATGCCCATTAAATAAACACATCCCGCCCACAGATCTCACGGATCCCAGTTCCCGGAATCTCTACACCGAATGATCGTTGCCAACATCATCCGTCTCCTCCACCCAGTATCCATCTTGCGAGTTTACCTGTTCATCTGAATCAAACAATTTATCGTGTGAGACCCTAGGGGTACTCAGCAAGTCTTTATGCCTCTAAAGGGGACACAACCTGGGGTGACGCAACTGCAGCAAAAGATAATACCTAACAATCCTATAGATACTCGCTAACCATCCGTCTAACCAAAGATAGACGGATGTCCGTGAATTAATAACAACAGTTATAACAGTAATTCAACAGATCCATCCTCCTCCTCGCTTACCGACGAGGAAGCGGACGAACACCCCCCATCCGTTGGCAGTTTTATTATCCATTCCATGAGTGTTGCACTATTTACTAGTCAGTTACTTAGTCAAATTAAAATCGGTACTTTAGTTATACTTGTCTATGATCGAGAAACTATGCTCCAAGTCGTCCATAACCGCGGACACGGCTTTCAGAAAGTTTTACCCTGCAGGGGTGCACAAATAGCAACACACACTCGATCAATCTCGGAAAAACCAAATCAAAACCCAACGAGGCCGTCACGACAAAGCAATCACAAGATTCAGAAATATTTCAGGGGGCCACCCCATTGAGTACACCCGCAACAAAGTTAGCTGACTCCGAGACGGACTCAAGGTTTGCGTCAATGGCTGTAAACGACTGGGAACCCGAAAGTGTGGCTGGGCTTGTCGATACCGCGAAAACACTCCGCTTACCTAAACAGTACAGGTGCTCCTCGCACAATCTTAAATAAAGCAATAAAGCATGGCATAAGTACAGGATAATAAATAAAACCTCAAACTAGTTTGTGGCCCCAAGAAATAAGAATGAATCAAGCTCTAGCTGAGGAGGGTCCATAAGCCTCCCGGATGTGGATAGCGCGAATATTCAAGGAACAGGAATCAAGTACTCGGTTCCTACGGGACACAAGTGAGCAGGAAAAACCAAATAGCAGATATTGCTCACCGGTGCCACTTTCATTAGTTATCCCATTACTACTCAGGTTAAGTGGTATAGGTACCTCGTTATCCATCAGACTCTCACATACCCTACACATGTTGTTCTACGACTCGCATGGATCAAACAACTCCTGTAGTAAAGGCTCATGGGATGGAGGAACAAGCTTCGGTGGGGTTTAAAAGTAAAGGCTATGCAGTACTTGGGATTCAGTTTAATGCAATCGCGACTCGATGATGCAAGAATAAGATAGAGGCAATAGGTACTGTATGTATGCAAGCATGTGGTAGTGCTTGCCTGGTAGCTCAGTTGAAGCGAGAGAAGGATCTGGGTAGTGCTCCTGGGTTTCTTGATATATCCCCTGCTCAGCGTCTATTCGAAGAAGAACCAAACAAACAAGGGCCAACATAAATAAAGTGCACAAGCATTTGAATTAAAATGCGACAAGCAAACAATCATGCCATGATGAATGATGCACAATTTGCATGGCATTAATGTAGCATGGCATGGGTGAGGTGTGGAATTCAAGGAATAAGCATTTTATTGAGTTTTTATCACCTTTTATTCTCAAATAAATTGCTGTATACTTTATATTTATATGATGCATGCTGCAATTCAAAACATGGAATGCATAAACAGAAAGGTCTCGTCGAGCTGATCATTTTAGACATATTATTTGTCAAATTTGGAGTTATAAAATAAAAGTTATTAATTATTTAAGGCATAAGGGCATTTTAGTGTAATTTTTAATCAACTTGGAAAATAAAGTGCTCAAACAATATTTTGAATGGCATATTTGAAATCCTCACATTTTTCTGATTCAAAAACATATATCATTTGTATTATTTGGATTTATATTTTAAAAGTTATTTAAAACAGATTTGAAATTTAAATTTAATTTAATTTGAAAAAGATTTGAATTAAACAGAGAACCAGAAAATCTTTTGTCACCCAGCCCATTGCTAGCCAGAGCCACCGACAGGTGGGCCAGCTGCTGACTGGGTGACGCAGCGCGCAGGAAAACCTTCTGTCACCGCGGCTTTTCCAGCCACTGTGACTGACGGGTGGGGTCCGGGGCTCGGCCGACCCACACGCCAGTGGGCGAGCGCGAGGCTGCCACGCGGCACAGCGGAGGGGACTGCGGGTTGAGGAGTACAAAACTCCGGGATCCTTTTTGCAGAAACGCCACGGAAGGCTGACATGTGGGCCTAGAGGAGCGCGGGTTGAGGAGTAAAAAGCTATAGGGGGTTTTCTGCAAAAACGGCGACGCGGTACTCTAGATCTTCCTCTGTTCTCTGACGATCGCTCGGTGCGCGATACCGGTCGACGCGGCGCGCAGGGTTCGATCCGGGGACCTATGGGTTCGCGCGCGGAGGGCGGAGCCACTGCGGTGGGCTGGGGTGGTTGTCAGAGAGGTAGGCGCGGCCTAGGTGAGGTGATACGCGGAGCACGAGCGTGCAGACGCCAGTGCACTCCGGCGCGCGTTGGCCGTTCGACGCAAAGTCCGGCGAGACTAGGGTGGTATAGAGAGGCAGACCATGTCCAGGAGGGTTAGGGGCTCACCGTGGGTAGGTCGGTGGTGTCGGATCGGGTGGGCGAGCAGCAGGACGACGGTGATGCAGAGGACCAGCAGACTAGGGTTTCAGGGTCGGCTTCGCGATGTTCTTCGGCTACGGCCGGGGAGCGTACTCGACCTTCCTCGACACCCCGAGCACCTCGCCACCGGCTGGAGCGACGGAGCGACGATCTACTGGCGGTGGCCGGCGAGAGAGGGTGGCGTCGGTGGGGAGTGAGGGGAGGAGCGGCAGGCGCCTCGGCCAGATCTGGAGAGGCCAGAGGAGAGACGTGTGGATGAGGGCGAGCGAGAGAGAGGGAGGAGGTGGCGTGCGGGAGGTGGTGAAGATAAAGGTGGCGTCGGCCACCTTTTCTGCCTCTCCTCACGTGCTCGGGCAGGCAAGGTGAGGTGGTGATGGGGTGAGGGTGAGGCTGCAGCTGGGCCAGGGCGAGGCTAGGGCGGAGAGGAGGCTCGGGTGGGGGCTAGCATGCAGGGAGAGAGGAAGAGAAAAGAGGGAGGGGTAGGCTCGGGTTAGAGCTAGGGTTGAGAAGGGGTAGCTCGGCCAGGGTGGTTAGGTAGCTAGGGTTAGCTAGATAGGGAGGCTCGGGTTAGAGAGGGTTAGATCTAGGGTAGGAGGGAGTGGCTCGGGCTAGGGAGGTGAGGTAGGGTTAGAGTTTAGAATTTTAGGTTTTAGAAGAAAAGAGAGGATACTAGAGTTAGGGTTTAGATTAGGTGTAAATTTTGGAGAAAGGATTAGAGAGGGAGGGTATGGCTTAGGGTTTAAGACATGATCCACATGATCATGCATGGATGGAGGTGAAAAGGAGAGAAAGGGGCTTGGGGTTTAGTCAAGATCAAGCAAGATTAAGCAAAGAGCAAGCAAGACCTAGACAAAGGAGTAGAAGAGATAAAAGATGGTGAGGTTTGAACATGATCCACTCAAAAACCAAAGAAAAACCAAAGGAGATCAAATGGTGGTGATGGTTGCATGGCCCATGCAAGTATTAATGCCATGTGTTATTCTTGTGAAAACAAAATAAAATCTCATGGCATTTATTTATGTGCATCCTCAAAAGATGGAGTAAGGGCCAAGCTAAGGATTGAAGGAATGTTCTATGTGGAGTGAAAGGGGGTGACCATATTTGAATAAAAATGGGACATGCTAGTGTGTATGTGCCACTAGGTGTTTGATTGTCCCAAAATATCCCAACATGAGCAACCTTCCCATATCATCCCATATGGAAGCAGGTAAAATGGAAAAGAGTCCATTCCAAACAACATGAGCTAGAGATAAACCCAAATAAAATGCAATGCTCACATAAGGTGGAATGGTGGAATGACGGGGTGATGACAAGAAAGGTGGTGGAGTTAATAAAAGATATGCCCCCAACTCAACTTGGGCATTTAAACAATATATCAAGAACCAAATACAATATCAAGAGGAAAATACAATTTACAATGCATATGAGAGAACACCGGTTGGGAGGGCCCTCTAACAGCGGTTCTACAACCGTTGTTGAGGGTTCGGTGTTAGAGGGGGGCCCCCTTTAACACCGGTTCTTATATGGCGCACGTGGGGCTGCCGCAGGGCTCAGCCCCCCCCCCCCTTTAACACCGGTTCGTAACACGAACCGGTGTTAAAGGTTCTCTGCCGCGGCAGGAAAACGGCCTAAATCTCTGCCGTGGCAGAGTTCTGCCGCGGCAGAGATTTAGGCTGTTTTCCTGCCGTGGCAGCCTCTGCCCCGTTCTGGGCGTATTTCTGCGGGAGGGGGGAGGGGGAATCGATCGGGAGCGGTATACACATACATCGTCATCGGTACATACAAGTACATGAATAATTAAGCAACTATTATTATACATAAACATCGTCATTAGGAACAGATAGACTGCCAGGACCTTTTCCAAAGATTACTTCTAGGTCCTTGACCATACCAAATACCTCCTCACCGGTACGGAGGACAGGCTTCCTCCGGGGTTCTGCCAGACGTTTGAAATGCTTGCCTTTCTTTCTTATCCAAATATACACTTTCAGTCTCATCTAAACAGTGTGTGCATGCATTGTATCCCTTGTTTGTCTGCCCTGAAATGTTACTAAGAGCAGGCCAATCATTGATGGTTATGAAAAGCAATGCTCGTAGGTCAAATGGCTCCCCTTTGTGCTCATCCCACATACGTACACCTGGTTTGGCCCACAGTTGTAAAAGTTCTTTAATAATGGCCTTAGATACACATAAATGTCGTTGCCAGGTTGCCTCGGGCCTTGGATGAGCACTGGCATCATAATGAACTCCCTCTTCATACACAACCAAGGAGGAAGGTTATAGATACATAGAGTCACAGGCCAGGTGCTGTGACTACAGCTCTGCTCACCAAAAGGATTCATGCCATCTGTACTTAGACCAAACCTTAAGTTCCTTGCGTCACGTGCGAAGTACGGGTACTCTCGCTCGACTTTTCTCCACTGTGACCCATCAGCGGGGTGTCTCAACATCACGTCTTTCTTACGGTCTTCCATGTGCCATCGCAACAACTTGACATGCTCTTTATTTCTGAAGAGACGTTTTAACCGTGGTATTATAGGAGCATACCACATAACCTTGGCGGGAACCTTCTTCCTAGGGGCCTCGCCCTCAACATCGCCAGGATCGTCTCGTATGATCGTATACCGCAGTGCAGTGCATACCAGGCATGCATCCAAATTCTCGTACTTCTCACCGCTGTAGAGGATGCAGTCATTAATGCAGGCATGTATCTTCTGCACGTCTAATCCTAGAGGGCAGACAACCTTCTTTGCTTGGTATGTACTGTCGGGCAACTCATTATTTCTTGGAAGAAGATTCTTCATTTTTACCAACAACTTTGAAAATGCGCTGTCAGTCACACCGTTCTCTGCCTTCCATTGCAGCAAATCCAGTGTGGTACCTAGCTTTTTGTAGCCATCTTCGCAAGTTGGTTACAACAATGTTTTGTGATCCTTTAACATCTGCTCCAGCTTCTCCTTCTCCTTTTCAGTTTCACATTCTTCCTTTGCATCAGTAATGGCCCGACCAAGATCGTCATCAGCGGGCCCATCTGCTCCCTCTTGATCTTCATTTTCTACTCCCGTTACAGTATCATCATATTCAGGATACATATTATGATAGTTGTCATCATCCTCTTCTTTTTCGTTGTCTTCCATCACAACCCCTTTTTCTCCGTGCTTGGTCCAACAATTATAGCTGGGCATGAAACCGGATCGAAGCAGGTGGGCGTGAATGGTTCTGGTATTTGAGTAGTCTTTTTTGTTCTGACAGTGAACACACGGACAGCACATAAAACCATTGTGACCATGGTTTGCATTAGCCACAACGATGAAATTTTAGAGGCCCGTAATGTACTCGGAAGTGCGGCGGTCACCGTACATCCGTTGCCGGTTCATCTGCATTAATATGTAGTATATATCAAAAATTAATAGGTAGATGACCATTTATATATATATAGTACATCAATGACACATGAAAGGATAGTTGCCGACCTCGACCGAGAAGGAAAGAGCAACGAGAAAACTTATTTTGAGCTCTTGGGCATTTCACCGAACACCTCTTGTGCATATGAAAAAAACACAAACTAGCACTCTTCACACCCTCTTGCTAGGCTCCAAAATGAGATAGTGAAAAAATGGAAGAGTGGGGTGTGTGGGCTGCGGTGTCTTATATAGCCCCCCTCCCCCTTTAACATCGGTTCATGCCACGAACCGGTGTTAAAGGGGGGGCTGCGCGGGCCACTGTTGCAGGGTCCTTTAACACCGGTTTGTGGCACGAACCGGTGTTAAAGGGGGGCTCCTTTATTGCCGCACGGGCCACGCTGGTACGCCCCCCTCCCTTTAACACCGGTTCGTAGAAGAACCGTTGTTAAAGCCCTTTTCCAAGATCAACGAAAAGCCTCGTTTCCACTAGTGGACGCAGACCTCATGCGAGCAACCAATCAACCCCTTTTCATATCGTCTCAACCTGTTCGGAGGGTATGCATCCCCTTTGCTTGATCCATCCCCGAAACGAGCTTCGGCCCACTTTATAAATAAAACACAACCATCCATGCAAGATCTAGGTACAGAACCAACGAAAAAAGTGAAAAGGAGTCTACAACAACACAGAGTCATGAGCCATGTCACCGCATTAATCAACTATGATCTTTGAAGGCCTGGCTGCGGAGACACCTAGAGACTGTTTTTCAATGGTGTTGATTCACTAAACTTGACTTACTCTGGATCGGAGTAAGATTTTGAAGCACCGGCTTGATACAGTGGTAGAGTACCTCCAATAATGTCCTCAAGGTGGTGTGTTCAAATCGGCCTCTTTCCATTATACAAAAAAGTAAGCATGGATGTCTAGGATCTATCTACTGAACGACAGTCTTTTATTGGTTCATGTTCTTAATGAGTTGTGTCGAACGTTGAAATAATTGATGCACGAGATTTTAGCCTTGTATACTTGCCCTTAGGGTTGCAAAAGCGGGTCCCGCTCTGACCCGCAAAACACCATGAAAAGAACAAATTGTACTATCGCCATGCATCTCATCTTTAGCTGAATTATACTATTCGGAATACGAATCCGCCCCGCATGTTGCGCCGCTTGCAACCCTACTTGCCCTTATCCAATGGGTAATTTTAGTCTCTATCTTCCTCTGTCTTGTCCCTCCTTCCCCTATCTCCTCCACACAATTTCTTATACAGTACGTTATTACGTACTTCAGATCACGACAACGTCTACACTGTACCTTTACGCGATTACGCTGCAGGCTAGTCCACCTGGAGTCGTGGTCGTCTTCCAGATCTCATCTCAAGCAGTGAGGCAGCCCGTGGTGATCCAGAACTCATCTCTGCTCTCCAGCCGGCGGATTCTGTCTTGGTATGTAGGCTTCTATCAGAACACTACTGCACAAACTGTGTTTGGTTTTCCGCTTAATTAATTCTGGTCTAACTCCATCGTTCGTTCCTTCCTTCCTTCCTTTTGAGGTTCCTTATTTATTTTCGCGTGCTAATATACTAGTCCAAAGACAGCTAGCCATGATCAAACCAGGCTAGCTGCGTAAGAATCCGTTAATGTTGGTATCTTTCAATTCATCGTTTGCCACAGGCCTCGTAAACTCAAAAGCAGTATTCAGTACTGTTGTCAACAAAGAAAAGAAAGGCTAACGGATGTTCTGTTTTATAGGTATTGCGGCTGCGGTATTCACTGTTAGCGATAATTTTGATTATGTTAGTCTTTGAAGTTTTTTGGTATATGTCATACCATGTCCGAGTCTAAATCGAGTTAGGTTGGTTAATGAGTCCGTGTAGGTTTGGGCAAAGCTAATATTGCCATAAAAGTGTAGTAGAGCGTGCGGTACTAATCAGTTTAGGACTATATCCGAGTAGGTCTAGGTTATGGGTCTTGTACGTGCATATATAAGCACACAATGGGTCTGAGTTTGTAGTACCGGTAGAAAAGGAGAAAATAAAGAAAAGAACAGGCACGACACGTGCCCTTGGTCATAAAAAATTTCAAGCGTGCTTGTTTGTCTAATTTGATATAGTCGATTTGTGGGTAATTCCAACAATTGGTATCAGAGCGAGGTCAAAGATTTGAAGCCACGCTTGCCCCGGGGAGGCGACCCGACTAGCGCCTCGGGGCGGGCAATCGGGTGGAGACAGCAGGCATGCTGTCATCGGTTAGACGGAGGGGGATCGTCGCTCGGAGGAACGACAAGAAGGAAGATAGCGGGCGAGGCGTCGTCTGCAAGGTGGTGGATGGGGATGATCGTTGATGAGTGCGGTGATACCGGGGTGCGGTGCTGGAGAATCTTGTCAAGATCGTCGTCCGGAAGAGTATGAGTCAAGGAGTCATGGTCGTGCGGGTTAGCACATTGAGTTAGCGTTGTGTCTGTGAGTCGTTGTCGTGTCCATGTGCTTCTCTCTGTGAGGATCCGTTGCAGTTGAAGCGAGTGAAGGTTGAGGGATTGTTCATCCTATGGACGAAGACGCAATTTGCGTGCCTCGATCAGGTCGTCTATGTGTCTCGACGAGAGGATCAAGTTCAAGTGTGAAGGGGGCGGTAAACCAGTGAAGGTGAGTCTCTTCAATGAGGTCATGTCTCTACATGAGGCCGAAGTGGATGGTCTAATCCACGCCAGGAGGTCAGCATGTATTGCGCTAGGGTGGACGGTGTGTTCCACGGGTGGTGCGATTCCACAAGGTTGCTAGCGTGGCTGGGTAGTCCAGATCATATTTGAGTTGTTCCGTGAAATTCGCCAAGTTGAAATTGGGGAGAACCAATTAGACTTGTCGTGGTGCGAGATCTAGACAAGACGCGAATCTGCAAGGAGTCAAGATCAGAGATGCATGAAAGACCAGAAGTCAAAATTAGGAAGAGATTGTTAGCGATAATTTTGATTATGTTAGTCTTTGAAGTTTTTTGGTATATGTCATACCATGTCCGAGTCTAAATCGAGTTAGGTTGGTTAATGAGTCCGTGTAGGTTTGGGCAAAGCTAATATTGCCATAAAAGTGTAGTAGAGCGTCCGGTACTAATCAGTTTAGGACTATGTCCGAGTAGGTCTAGGTTATGGGTCTTGTACGTGTATATATAATCACACCATGGGTCTGAGTTTGTAGTACCGGTAGAAAAGGAGAAAATAAAGAAAAGAACGGGCACGATACGTGCCCTTGGCCATAAAAATTTTCAAGCGTGTTTGTTTATCTAATTTGATGTAGTCGATCTGTGGACAAATTCCAACATTCACTACAAATGGATAACAAAATCAGTACTGCGCACAAGGTTGATCTGGAGCGCATGCTGCTCAACATACCTGCCGTTATCCCTTTTAGAATACATCACAGATAGTTTCTCAGCTTATCGACAAATCGGTAGCGGTGGGTTTGCGGTGGTTTATAAGGTACCAAGCGCATATAGTAAGCTTTCACATTCCTTATCGCAGTTAAACTGGAATATAAATGGCATATAATAAACATCCAAATGGGCGCACAAAAGTAATACTCACGTTGTGACCTCAGGGAATAGTGGGAAAAGGGATGCTCGCTGTGAAGAAGTTGTCCCAAGCACTTGATATGCATGAGAATAAATTCCACAAGAAGTTGTCCCAAGCACTTGATAGTGGGAAAAGGGATGTCCGTTTCCTGGGATATTGTACCGACACCCAAGGCAGAATTGCAGACTACGAGGGAAAGTTTGTCATGGCAGATCTGTGAAACTGGTTACTATGCTTTGAGTATGTACCAAACGGAAGTCTCGACAAGTATATTACCGGTATGATCAACATTTATTCACATCTTTATTTTCGGTGTCTGTCATAGCATCCCCTATTTTGTGATAGTGCTAGGGTCGGACTTGAGCATGGTGTGTTCATTTTGCAAAACTTACGGCGTGGTTGTGTTTTTGTGATGGTTTTCTTTGATCAGTTTGTGACAAGTGGTCTATGGAAGTCATTTTGTAGTATTTTCATATCTTGCAATTCATAATTGTGCCCTTATCTATAGTATTACTAATTATTTCTGTGTCCATTAAAAAGTGAAAAGGCATATGGTGGAACTATATCCGCTGGTATTCATTGTGTTTGACTCGTAATGTAGTATGTATGTTGTAGGCTGCAATTTACTAGAGAACACACAAGAACAAAGTTGATTCCTAAAAAAGTATCTCCTCCCTAAATTAGTATTGGAACATGAGATGTGGAGCAACCAATGATGGTGATCAAAAGTACTAACGTGATGCTTTGCTTGAGCAACCTCCATGTCAAAAAACTGTTAATCTTGCGGGAGAAAGTAATTTTCTTTTCTTACCTAGAGGGAATGCATGCAATATAATAGGGAGATTTGGGGAATTTAATTTCTTCCATGTGAAAAGAAGTGACCCCTATATGGGCATAAATTTGGTTTTACCATTTTTTAACAACAAACTTCTCAGGTTTATCCCACCCTTACTTGGTTTGTTGGAACATGTTTAAAAGCACATTTTAAATGCTATCATGGTTAGGAATTTGTATATTTACATTACAAATGTATAAAAATATGAAATCCCTTCCCTTTGCAGATGTATCTTGTGGACTTGAATGGGGAGAGCGCTATGAGATTATCAATGGAATCTGTGAGGACTTACTTCATCTTCACGAGAAACGTATTCTTCACCTGGATCTCAAGCCAAGTAACATATTGATAGATGATCGCATGGTACTCAAAATTGCTGATTTTGGCCTTTCAAGGTGCCTCGATAAAGAGAAAACCCGGGATTTTACTTCACACCTATGTGGATCACCGTAAGCCAGCCTCTTGAAAGCTTTTTTCTCTTTATTTCTCGCCACAGACTTTGATTTTTTTTACAGATTCATTGATAAATATATATGTGTGTGTATATATGTATATATATTCTTGTAGGGGATATTTAGCACCAGAATTTTATGGAGGACAAATTGCGTTTGCATCAGACATATACAACCTTGGCGTTATAATCGTGGTAATACTGACAGGAGAGAAAGGGTATCCAGAAGATAAGATTGTAAGGGAAATTTAAGCTTTCCTCGTCAAATGATAGATTTTAAAATAAAGTGGGTTGTGCTTTGGCATAGAGAAATCTGCAAAAACCCAAGTTTCTTAGCTAAGACGAAAATCTAAACCATCTATATTTTTTATATCATCCGCCTTCAGTATCACATTGCTTGTTCAATTACGCGAAGATGGGTCACTAAGATCACATTTATAGCACCGCCTTACGCTTCAGTCCTTGTTAGTACACCCAAGAGATCATACTTATTAGTAAATGTTGAAAATGCACTTAGATATATCAGAATTTTTTCTCATGTGTAGCCCCCGAAGGTCTAAATGTGGACAGGGGGTAGCTCCAACTTCTATATATATTTAAGCTAGCGCAATCATGAATTTGTGATCTCATTCCATCAATAGCATGCTGTCTTGCATACACCAATTAACCAGTTCCTGTTAGTTCAAAACCATGAAGACAGGTGACAATCATACTTATGCTTCAACCACATTAAACACCCAACTCAACACTACAAAGTTCATGGAATAGTCATAAGATTGAGGGCATGTTCGTTTAACACCCAACTGACTACATATGTCAACTTATATGTCCACATTAATTAATAATGCTATATTTTTTATTTTAGGATATTCAGCATTTTCTTTTCTCGGTCTCTCTGCAGTGGATATAACTCCCACTTTCTATAGATCTTAAATAACGATTGCACGTTGTAGGTAGTTGAAAATTGGATGAATCGGTTGAAGGGATCAAATCAGTGGGACACGCGGTTGGAGCAAGTAAGAGTATGTATAAAGATAGGGATCGCTTGCATGGACTTAGACCCAAAGAAGAGACCCGTTGCACATCAAATAATCGATCTGCTTGACAAAACAGCAAGGACTGCCGAAACTGGCGTCAGTGGTTCAGCAGTTGAGAAGCAGGTTGGTTTCCTTAAGGAACAATATTATGAAGACGAAATTACAAAGCTTTCATCTGCGTGCCTCAGGGAGGATATCAACAAACACACTGTTGCGGAAAATATCATGGAATATGTTGGGACACTGAAAGATCATTGGCAGAAAGGTCAAGAAGAAGCTCAAAAAATCAGCCGACAAGGTGCAAGCATTTCTAGCTCTAACTCTGGTGTGTTCTACAACTTTAGCAATTTGGATATCTTCAACATAAAAGCACGCAATAATTACATGAGGCATGGTGGGCCTGAGTTGGAGAGGCTAAAATGTGTGAAACTTTTCAAAAAGGTGGAGCTCAAGCTTATTTTAAAGAATAAGAATTTTATTGGAAAAGGTGGGTTTGGAGAAGTTTACAAGGGCCTTGTTCATAATTTTCCAGTCGTAGTAAGGAAGCTGAATAGCGGTGCTGTGCGGAAAGAGCAATTTCCAAACGAAGTCGTCATCCAATCTAAAATCATTCACAGAAACATCGTTAAGCTCATAGGTTGTTGCCTTGAAATTGACATACTGATGCTAGTTTATGAGTTTCTCTCCAAAGGTAGCCTCCATGACATTCTTCATGGCATTAACAAGGTGCCCCTCGACTTGGGCGTACATTTAAGTATTGCTGCAGCATCAGCAGGTGCTCTAGCTTATATGCATTCAATGACAGGCATCAAAATCTTGCACGGTCATTTTAAACCAGCAAATATACTGTTGGATCACAATTTTGTGCCAAAGATCTCAGACTTTGGCATATCAAGGATGACTGGTAGAGACAACGAACACACAGGAACAGCGATTGTTGACATCGCTTATATGGGCCCAATATATACCTACAAACAGGCATAGTGACTGAACAAAATGATGTCTACAGTTTTGGAGCTGTCATCTTGGAGCTTCTTACTGGGAAGAAGGCTACACGTTCTGACCATAACAACTTTGCAAAGAAAAAAAAACAACTTTGCAAAGAACTTCCTTGAGAATCAAAGGACAGGGAGGAAATCAAATGAGCTGTTTGATCAGGAGATTGTGGTGACATGAGATTTGGAGCTTCTTGATAGTCTGGCGGAAGTCGCTGTGAAATGTCTTAACCTTGATGTGGGTCTAAGACCGACAACGATAAATGTTTCAAAGCGCCTTTTCATACTGAATCGATCCGGTAAGTTGTGAGGTGACAAGTTGGTGCATTCACTAATTAAGTCTGAACAGCATGTTTGTCACGTCGATTAAACTTCTGATACGACAACTCTACATCAAAGTGTGGCGAAGTTTAATGTATATATTGTTCTGCTGTTGCAGAAGTCTTTGAGTCCTCTCCGGTTCATGGCACCCGTAGTAAGTTTTAGAACTTGTTAATTCTAAAGCCTGGAGTATAAGTACTTTTTTTGATTTACCTCTAAATACAGTGTTCCAATAGCCGTCTCAAAGTCCAAGCGATTGTTTGTTCCGCTATTTTCTGGTAGTGTAATATATCCAATTTCAGTTTAGCATGTCGATATTTATTCTCTTCCATCAATTTATTCCATGATAGAGTTTTGTTTTCTATGGGCTCTAACTGAACTTTGTTTTGCTGTTACGTACATAAAGGGATGGCAGGCAACGAGTAACAGAAACTAAATCGGTTGAGTTTGTTTAAAAAAAAAATCGGTTGAGTTGGTTAGCCGGGTTTCACTCTGTTTCTGTAGCTGAACTGAATTTGTTGGAGGCGCTCATGTTACCATCAGTTCTTGTAGTCTCCTGCCTAGCTCTGCCTCCAACAACCCCTACCTCACTCTTTTTTTTTCTTTTTTTTTAAACACAACCCCTACCTCACTCAGTCAGCCACTGACACTGATATATAGATCTAACTAAACAGCTTTTGGACTAGGTGTAGTAGTCATGTGAGTCTGAATCTTTTTCCTTTGTCAGCTTGGCCTTGAAGGCTGGCTGGACAACAGGAAGGATACTGCAGTCATGCTATGTGTTCATGGTGAACAAAGGAAACATTAACTGCAGTCATGCTATGTTTTGGACAGGAGAGGATCATGTTCACAGAAGACAATGTAAGGTGACTAGGACTGAAATGCCTTCGCACTCAATACCAATGTCGTTCAATTAAACATCTGACGGAACTTTAATCTCATGGAAATGCCCCGTGGGAATCTAGTTTCCAGGGTCTATGGATGGAATGATGGCCACGTCTCGGCGACTCCCACGGTCCCACCATTTGGACTCAATAGTCCGGAAAGACATAGCCTCTACCATTCCTTTACTCCGTTCCATTTCCAAAGCGTTACTACCTCCATTTTAAAAAGAAAGGCCTATAAAACAATTTAAAAGTCAAACAACAACAAATATTTATGAAGTTTATAAAAAATTTCAACATCTAGTATAATGCAAAATCTATATCATTAGATAGACCTTGCAATATACTTCGATATCATGTTTATTTAATCTTATAAATATTGATAGTTTATTCTATAAATTTGGTCTAACTTTATCCCGTTTGACTTTAGAAAAAATTATACATCTCTTTTTTGGAATGGAGGTAGTAGTTGGGAATGGAACATCCACTTCCCTCTTGTTTGACCTTTGCGAGGGCCAGGAGATTCTGGTTACTAGATTCAAAAGCTTTCTTTACAGTGCTACATTTTGTCCATTCAGAATAATTAGTCAGCAAGAAGTTGAAGATTTTGTATTTGGCTTGATCACTGTGAACGTCAATTCACAAATGACCGCCAGTTCACCAGGGGTATCTCACACAACAGAGGAAATAGCACATAACACCAGTTGTTGGTGACTTATTTGCAGAGAAACACATGTTGTGTTTTTTTTGCAAAGAACACCATATTTCTCTGTAATCTTTGCACAGAACACCAAAAAACGCTATTAGCATTCTTAACCACATATTAGAGAACAAGGGCCCGGTGCCCTCATGGCCCAGCCCGCTCCAGAACAACCGAAACCAACTAAAAAGAGAGAGGAAAAGAGAACGACCCAAAGCATGTTTGTTTCATGGAGTCTCGACCGAAGCAGAGGAGACTGACGACCGACGGTCTAGATAAGCTGCTCCACCTCACCAAGATATAGTTGCAGCACAACCTCGGCATGCTACAGCCACAGCACCACCTCGGCATGCTCAAGCTGCACCTAGGCAAAAGTTCCCTTCTACGCGTGGACGACGACGGAAGGATTACACCAAGACTGTGCTATATAGTTACTTCACAATAGGTAATGGGAAGGGAGAAGATGCCCAGGAGCAACATGAGAAGGAATAAGACTATGCCTAAAATTTGTATGAAATGAGAAGAGCCATGTATTGGAAGAAATATTATCTTGACTCTTTACTTTTGTATTTGCATGTGAGACACTAGATGATCTTGTCAATCTTTTGGATGGATATGTTGAACCTCTCAAACTTTGAATGAATATATTGATTGTGTCAAGTTGTTTGGATGGTTATATTGCATAAATACCAGTCTTATAGTTACCTATATGTTCCATTTGATTTTTTTCTAAATTTTATTTTGCCATTCATTCAATCAGTCACCTTATGTTCTAATTAATTTTTTTGTAAATTTTATTTTACCGTTCATTCAGTCAAAAGAGATATTCATTTTGCACTCCACTGGCCATCCATGGACATCAGCGGAGAGGGCAAATATAGGCAATATTTCAATTATATTAATCTAGAAGTGAATCATAAGAGAGACATGTACATACTGATATTTAATAATAAAACCATGTAGTACTAGACTAATCGTAAAATTATCTACGAAAATTACTAGTATTATGCACACAAAAATAAGTAAGAGAGGGATTAGCATATTGTATCCTCTGGTAGGCCAACTGGCCATAGCAACAGCGGAGGCGGCCGCCTCGTCGGCCGCCCTCTTGGAAGCAGCGGCTGCCTGTTCAGTTTCGATGGCCATGGTGATGACAAAAGCGTGGAAGTAGTGGATGCGGTTGATCGAGAGCGAGCAGTCACATAGAAGACGCTCCCCAGCGAGGATGATGTCCCTGGGCGATGTAGCGCATCACACCGGCGATAGTCCGGTTTGCCCATCACAGGTGGCGTCCGGCTTCGTTGTGGTTCACCGGGGGAGGACCGTCACCTTCGTACCTGGCGATCTGCGAAGAAGGAATTCCAAGTGATCTGGCCAAAGACATTGGTCGCCGCGTTGTCGTCGGGGTACCATTCATCCATTGGAGGTGATCTGGTGGAGGCCAGGATTTTAGGATGGCGAGTTTGGATGTGCTCTCTCCCCGACAAGAATGGGGGATATATTGAGGAGAGGGCGGATCCGGGATGGGTGTCGTCGGCACGAGAAGTTGGACGGAAAAACGGAGCGTTGACATGTCATTACTTCGTAGCATGGCCCGTGATTGGTCGCGTTATCCGCTTGCCTGAAAGGTGTTGGAGCTGCATCTCACAGCCCCATCTTCTTCTACCTCTAGACTCTCTTGTTTCTCTCATAAACACAAGAACACACGCCCACACACACAACCAAGGAAGAAGGACAAGGCTTTGCCTAGAACACTCTACCTTGGTGAACACAAAGACTACATTTTAGTGGTGCCTCTCACGGCCTTTTTTCATTCACTGAATGTAAGTATATATACAAGAGCTAAGCACTCAACTCACGCAATAACTAGCCCTCCTAGAATCGCTCCAGGAGCCACACGACCTGGCCCTCTAACTCCACTAATTACTCCATGCACTAATCTCTTCCTAATACCTCTCCATGATCCACTTGACTAGGAGCTAACAACCTATTGACTACATGCACCTGACCGACTCAAAATCACCTACATGCAGCCTCTTACATGCATTCCCGGTCAACTTGGCTAAAACTAATATGCCCGCGATGATTCTCCTAATTCAATATTAAAAACTCTAAAATAACAAGATTAAATCTAACATTCACCCCCCTAATCTTGTCATATCTTCAATTCCTCATGGAAGATCACCCACATCTTCTTGCCGCATGCAGCAACAACATCTCCTGGACGACACCTTCACAATGCCAACACCATGCCATCCTGCACATCTTCTTGTGTTTGCCATCAGCATGACACAAACCCTCCTGCGATGATAGCCTGGGCCACCTATACCGGCCCCCGCATCTCACGGAGTTTGCCGCCACTTGCGACCTCCGCATCTCATGGAGTCTGCCGTTGGTGCGCCGCCAATCTCCACATCGCTGGGTCGTCGTCTCCTCGTAACGGCATCACGTCGTCGTCTTCCCGTGGCAGCATCACACCACCGCCTCCTTCTCGCGGCATCACACCACGACCAGCTGCTAGCGGCATCGCACCGCGACCAGCCTCCTTGCGCCCTCGGCCTCCACCTCGCATAGAGTCCGATGAGCCGCCATCACCGCCTCGGATCTTCGAGCTCTGATACCAAATGTTGGAGCTATATCTCACAGCCCCATCTTCTTCTACCTCTAGACTCTCTTGTTTGTCTCATAAACACAAGAACACACGCCGACGCACACAACCAAGGAAGAAGGACAAGGCTTTGCCTAGAACACTCTACCTTGGTGAACACAAAGACTACATTTTAGTGGTGCCTCTCACGGCCTTTTTTCATTCACAGAATGTAAGTATATGTACAAGATCTAAGCACTCAACTCACGCACTAACTAGCCCTCCTAGAATCTCTCCAGGAGCCACACGACCTGGCCCTCTAACTCCACTAATTACTCCATGCACTAATCTCTTCCTAATACCTCTCCATGATCCACTTGACTAGGAGCTAACAACCTATTGACTACATGCACCTGACCGACTCAAAATCACCTACATGCAGCCTCTTACATGCATCCCGATCAACTTGGCTAAAACTAATATGCCCGCGATGATTCTCCTAATTCAATATTAAAAACTCTAAAATGACAAGATTAAATCTAACAAAAGGCTGACCGGAGGTAGGCCATTAACACGGTGCAGAACACGAGACAATGAGGACGACGTTGCTTTGGCTCAATGACAAGTCTGGGCCACCTAGCGGGCGGTTATTCAGTGCGCTTTTTCTTTTACCGGAGTCCCGAGCGCCAGTGGCGGACCTTGAAGGAAATCTTAGTGGTCGCCAAATTACCAAACGAGATGCAAAATATTAGAGCCACTAATCATCATATAGCTAAAACAACTTAGAATTTGTAGCACTTAGAGAAACTCGATCGAACTTGTCCAAATTCACTTACAAAATACACGTCTCCCATGAATATTCATGTAAAAGTTACTCTAAATAGAAAGAAAGTGTACCAAAATATAAGTTAACCGTGAGTTAGTCATCATGGAACGCTTGATTAACCAATAACTTTTCTGAAAAAAGTAAACACTAACTTGTTAATTAGCTTCACAATCACCTCTTCCCTTAACCATTGACACTAACCCAAATAGCAACATAAAAATCTGTAAACAAATTAAATTATTCATGTAAAATATGAGACCTCATTAAAAGTTTATTTAGATAAGATGCAAGTAAAGAGTGGAACTTGTGGAATGAGGAGCTGTGGAAATAGGACTGGATGAGCATACATGAAACACTATGATACACTTCTGTTGCGTGCTTCTGCTAGTGTGATATATAGATTTATTTTAGTGTGTAGGTTCATTTAAGTTTGGAGTGAATCTACACACTAAAACAAGTCTATATACATTCACTTTATAAAGCAAAAATATTTTATATTTTAAAACGGAGAAGTAGGATTTTTCTCTTTTTGCTGGGATGCCATCGCCCAGGTTGGCCGAAGGTCCGCCAATGCCGAGCGCCTCCAAATGCACTAGCTTGTCTGGAGACGTGGGATGAAACTTTGTCCAAATTCGGCGAATATTCCGCTCTTGGGGCCCCGTGGGGAGAGTTTTTCTCTCAAGGCTGTAGATGCTCTTGCTGAACAGAGAGGCCAGCGATGCTAGTCCAAAGACATAACAGAGTGCAGTAATAACCGTGTCATCTTCTCTTCCTCTCTCCGTACTGCTTGACTGTCGACAACCTCAGCGTCTACTCTTTGTGGCAGGCGCTGCAGAGACCACCACGAGCTGCTGCTACACCTACACGGAGGCGACGCGCCTAAGGAGTGGGGAGGACCTGCTGCTCTCACGGAGGCGACACGCCCGAGGAGGAGGAGGCGACGTGCCGCCGCCGGACAACATGCCCAGGGGCGGAGCCAGGATTTAACATTGAGGGGGCGAAGATACTGATGATCATATATAAGATTTTTTTCTCATGAAGACAACAACTAGCTATCATTTTGTGTTGGAAGAACTGTTTGGATAAAAAACATAACAGTATTATCAAAGTATCAGCATATAACTGATATTAATATGTATCACTAAATCTTAGACAATAGAAAACAAAATATTAGTTTACATTGGACCAACTTTATCTCTACGAGTATAAAGCCTGATAATTCCATTGCAGGTGACCTTTCTATTATTATTTCCCAATTATTTTGCAATAAGTTATCGTCATCACCGAGAAAACATCAAACAAAAGACCCATATTTTTTTGTAAATTAATCAATTAGATGCAATCTATCGACAAAATACTAACAATTTGATACCTTCAATCAGAGTGAGGAAGATTGATTCCTACACTCGATGGCACAACATGCTTATTGTTGGCATTGCGGCATGATTAACAAAGGTAGAAACTGGCAAACAACATGGCTGGCTAGCATGGCGTCATGGTCGCGGCATCGCGTGGCGTATGGCTACTGAGTAGGAGCGACCGATGGTGGAAGACATCCAGTCACTTGATCTGAACAATTGCATATAATGCTAGCTATTAGGTCTAGTTACACAAATTAAGAATGTTGGAACATGTTACTATGGTTGACTAATAAAACGAATTCATGGACTACATTTGGTTTTCGGTATAGAGAAACACGATAAATCAATTAAATTTAGGCTTAGTGTTAATTAAGCCTATGATGCCATTAGTTTAGTACTAAAATCTGCACATATCTATTAAGGGGGGCTGATGGTTAGGGGGGTCTAGCCCCTGCTAGCCCCCCCTTGGCTCCGCCCATGAACACGCCTTCCTCGTCGTCGCCGTGGACGCCGTCCCGACGGCGACCACCACGTCGTCTTCTCCCGCCATCGCCTCGCGGCTGTCCCTAGGTCAAGCCGCTGCATCAGGTACCCATCTTCTGTTGGCGATTTGGTTTTCCTGGTTCGCTTCCTACAGCTACAAAGGAACTAATAGCTAGGAAACAATAACAGTGTATATAGATAGTATGTAAATAAATACATTTAGCATTTGATGTTCAGCTCGCTGCAAATAATCAAATTAACCACTACACCCTCCTTCTCAAAATAGCCGTCGCAAAAATTATTTTGAGACAGAGGGAGTACTATGTTACCATCATACATGCAAGTAAAATTGAACTCGCTAGCTAGCTCAATTTGTGGAGCTAGCACAATGGCACCGGGTCAACTAACCCCAATGGTTATTCCGCGCTACTCCCTCCGTTAGGGATTATAAGGCTCGGAAGCTTTTTAAAATGTTAGAAATTGTAAGTTCTCTCCTATTTATTAGTCTCTCTTCTTCAATGCATGTTCTTCTTTTTCTCTATCTTTTCTCATGCATGTGTAACTATTGGTCCATGTAGTAATTAAGAAGACGAGTTATTGATTTTCTTAATTCTATCAAAATAGTTCATAGGCCTTATAACCCCTAACAGAGGGAGTAACTGCTAAGTGTTAACCGTTTATTTATTTATGAAGGATGACCTACCAGTAGATGAGTAGATGACGCATTGGTTTTTTCCTAGCTTTGTCCCTGACAGTTGTTAATCACATCTACTGTATTTTTTCACAAAAAAGAAGAAAACCACATCTATTGTATTCACGTTGTGACACAAAAATGCCATTGGCTGAAACGCGGAACAGCAAACTTATATCTAGAATTTTGTTTGGTTGCTGTTTGTGTTGCAGCCTTGGCATATAACTGCACTGTGTTGTTGACTGCGAATGAATAGCGAAATCAGTATCAGGGACAAAGTTGACTTGGAGCGCATGATGCTTGATGGAAGTGCAGGGCCAACTTACCTGCCATTAGCACTTTTACAAGACATCACAAATGGTTTTTCCGATGATCAGCAAATTGGCAGCGGTGGATTTGCAGTGGTTTATAAGGTACGAATTACCGCTAACTAGTAAGCTTTCTTAATTCTAATCACTGCTAATCTAAGAGACATACAACATATATGCATGTACGGCGCATGCACAGAAAGTTAACACCGGCAATACATGTGGTCACTGCAGTCTGCAGGGAATTGTGGGAAAAGAGATGGTTGCTGTGAAGAAGCTATTCCAAACACTTGATATGCAGGAAAGTAAATTCCACAAAGAGGTTGAGTGCATGATGAAGACCAAGCACAAGAACATAATTCGTTTTCTGGGATATTGTTCAGAAACGCAAGGTAGAATGGCAGACTACGAGGGAAAGTTTGTCATGGCTGATCTACGGAATTGGTTGCTATGTTTTGAGTACATACCAAACGGAAGTCTTGATAAGTATATCACTGGTATGACCGCAAATTTTTTTTCACATGTTTGTTTTATTTATTCAAGCAGGTCATATATAGTCATTTCGTGATAGTCCTAGCAACCCCATATTTTGTGACGATAGAATATAAGGGTCGGGGTCTCCTTGGACACAGCCATGTCGTGTTTTCTATGCCCGTTTTTATTAAACTGATAGCATTTGGTTCCACGAAAATCATTTTGTAGTATTGTCGGCATCTTGCACATTAATTGACATGTATTTGTATCTAGATTAATTTAATCCATTTCAGATTCTCGTAAAAAAAGCGTGAAAACATATGTTGTATAACTATTGGTATTCAGTATGTTTTCATTTGTATCATAGACTATGATTCGCTAGAAAATATAGGCATTTGATCCAAGAAAAGGTATTTCCTCCATGACATTTGGCGCAACTAATAGAATTATGGTGATCAAAAGTAGAGAGTCAAGCTTTTGCTTGAACATCCTAGTCAAAATAATAATCAAAGGGGAAAAAGTAATTTTATTTTCATAGAGTAAATGCATGCAATAAATAAAATTGCGATTGGGAAGTTATTTTTCCATGTTTTAACATGTGTAAATTCAAAAGTATTGCTCAAGAGTCTCATACGTGCACGAGAGCACCAACAATATTTAGGAAAATTTGCACCAAATTGCAACACAGAGGACTCGAACTCAATACCTTGGCTCTAATCCCATGTCAACCTTCTTGTACTAACCAACTATCCTGAAAGATTGATCTTATAAAAAGTCCTAGACAATCTACTTATACACTTCAACAGTGAAAAGAAGATGTGAACTTCATGTTTAGGTGTAAAGTTGGGTTTACCAATTTTATCAACAAATAACATTTATTCACAACTTTTTACCTCTTTGTGGATAGGTTGGAAGATCTTAAAGAATTCGTTTAAAATACTTTGCATGGTCAGACATATGTAGATTTACGTTACATCATCTCTTAGGTACAAAAAAAATGAAACCCTTTTGCTCCGCAGATTCATCTCGTGGACTTGAATGGAGAGCGCGCTACCAAATCATCAAGGGAATCTGTGAGGGATTACTTCATCTTCACGAGAATCGTATCCTCCACTTAGATCTTAAGCCTGGTAATATATTGATTGATGATTGCATGGTATCTAAAATTGCTGATTTTGGTCTTTCGAAGTGCCTTGATAAAGACCAAACCCGGGCTTTTACTTCACACCTATGTGGATCACAGTAAGACAGCCTCTTGGAAGCTCTTTTTCTTTTGATCGATATGTATATTGGTGTGCACATTCATTGGTCGGACCTCATAAATCTTACTGTAGGGGATACTTGGCACCCGAATTCTACAGGGGACAAGTCGCATTTGCGTCAGACATATACAGTCTTGGTGTTATAATCGTTGAGATACTGACGGGAGAGAAGTGGTATCCAGAAGACAAGAGTGTAAGAACAGTTTAAGTGTATACTGCATGTTAAGGAGAGACCAAATAAAGTATTTCTTTGATTTAAATTAACTTCAAGAAATTCTAAAAGACATGTATTCTCATACAAGCAAAATAGTGTAGACCGCCATCTATTTATAGCACTCCACTTTAATACCACATTATCTGTCTAATTAAGGCTTGTTGGTCTAAGACCTGGTACTAAGATCGTATTTGTATCACCCTTCTTACACTTTTGTCCACCTGAAAACCGAACTAATGAGGAATGTGGAAAATGTTTATATATGTGTTACTTGTGCGCACATGTAGTTCTCAAAGGCCTAAATATGGACTGAACTTGGCTGCAATTTTTATTTCTATCGTGGCATCTTGTTCCTGCACTTGAGACCTCATTGCACTAAGCATGGTCTTGTGTTTTGTACAACAACCAACGAGCTCACCCATAGCTCAAACCAGGTGATAAATGCACATAGTATGGAACAAATAAAACATCCAACGTGTAACATATGTCCACCTGAATTAATAATGGATCTCCATTTCTAGGATTTCTGCATATCGTTTTTTGCTTTTCTGTAGTACAGTAGCTATCAATCACCGTTGATCTTAACTCGCCGTTGCAACTTTGTAGGTAGTCAAGAATTGGATGAATCGGTTGGAGGGATCAGATCAATGTGGCACACAGCTGGAGCAAGTAAGGGTATGCACTAAGATAGGGATAGAGTGTATGGACTCGGACCCAAAGAAGAGACCTGTTGCACGGTATATAATTGATATGCTTGATGAAACGGAAAGTACCGTCGAAACTGGCATCAGTAGTTTATCTGTTGAGCAGCGGGATAGTTTCCTAAAGGAACAACATGGTCAACAGAAAACTGCAGAGCTTTCATTTGAGTACCTGTCAAAAGATACCAGGGAACATGCTGAAGCAGAAGAACTCATGGAATATGTTCAGATACATACAGAAGATCATTGGCAGCAAGGGCAAGAAGAAGCTAGATGTGATCAATGGCCTATATGGGGAGGTCAAGATATGAAGCAAAATGCCAGCCGACAAGGTGCACACAATTCTAGCTCTAACTTTAATGTTTTCTACAAGCTGAAAGATTTGCACATCTCCATCACAAAAGCATTCTGTAACTTCAGCCCACTCTACGATATGGACACCTTCCACACAAAGGCACGCGGGAATTACATGAGGTATGGTGGACCTATGTTGCTGATGACAAAACATGCGAAACTTTTTAAAAGGGGGGAGCTCAAGCCAATTTTAAAGGATAAGAATTTAATTGGAAAAGATGGATTTGGAGAAATTTACAGGGGCCTTGTTGATAGTGTACCGGTCTTATTAAGGAAGCTAATAAGAGGTGTTGTGGTAGAGAATGAACAATTTGCAGAGGAAGTCATCACGCAATGCCAAATCATGCACCCAAACATCTTTACACTCATAGGTTGTTGTGTGGAAGTTGATAACCCAATGCTAGTGTATGGGTTTCAATCCAAATGTAGTCTCCATGACATTCTTCACGGACCCACAAGATGCATCTCAACTTGGGCGTGCGTTTAAGTATAGCGACAGAATCAGCACGTGGTCTACCTTGTGAGCATTCAAATACAAAGTTGAAATTATACAAGGTGATTTTAAACCAGCAAATATACACCTAGTTGACAACTCTGTGCCAAAGATCTCAGACTTTGGCATATCAAGGTTCATTGCGAAAGACTGCAAACTTACCGGAATAGTGGACATGGCTTATATGGATCCGGTATACCTACAAACAGGAATGCTGACCGAACAAAGTGATGTCTACAGTTTTGGAGTTGTCATGTTGGAGCTTTTTACTAGGAAGAAGGCCACACATTCTGACAATAACGGCGTAGTAAGGAATTTCTTGGAGAATCACAAGCAGGGGATGAACGCTACTGAGCTGTTTGATAAGGAAATTGCGCTGGAAGGAAATTTGGAGCTTCTTGGCAATGTGGCAAGCCTTGCTGTGGAATATCTTAACCTTGATTTGGATCTAAGACCGTCAATGACAGATGTTGCAAAGCGCCTATTCATATTGAATAAATCCCGTAATAACTGGTGAGTCGGCAACTTGATTCATTTGCTAGTCCAGTTTGAACAACATGTTTGTTGCATCGAATAAGCTTCTGATATGTAACTCTAGTCCAGTTTGAATAACCACACTGCAATCTGGAAATCCCATGCAGAAAACAAGATCAGATTCTTCTGTTGGATTCTTGTGCAAAAGAGGATTCTAACTGCAGCCAATTGTGTGCCCTTTGAGGTCAGGATTCTGAAGATGCAGACCACCTCTTTGACCATTGCAGTTTTGCCAAGCAGGTGTGGCGCCTTGCAGCTGTCTGGTCTGAGTTCCAGCAGCTGACACCTAGCATTCAGCTCTCTGTTTGTTCAGATCCAAATTCTCCCTCAAAAAAAAGTCCAGATCCGCCCAAAGACGCAGAGAATATGATGGTATGATCGCCTACGAGGTTTGGGGCATTATATTTGGAGAGAGCGATACACCCGCATTTTTGAAAATCGCTACTCTAATGTGTGTTCCTTCTGGGTGGGCACGTCGAAGCCAGGAGAATGGCTTTCGCTAGAGTTGTAAACGATGATCGAGGTTAATTTCCCTCGATAGTTTCTTGGGCTACCCAAGGCACGCCTTGACATAATCGTGTAACCTGTATCCTGACCATTTTCTCCAAATAGAGCGTCAGTTCTCCTGCCATTTTTTCGAAAAAGTATGCAACTCTATATCAACATGTGGTAAAGTTTATTCTATATATTCTCTCTTCTTCTGTTGCCCAAGTCTTTTGTGTCCTCTCCGGTTCATGGCAACTTTAGCAAGTTTGAGGACTTGTTGTTAACGCTAAGCCTCGGGTTACTCCCTCAAATCCATAATAATACTTGTCGTGGTTTTAGTTCAGATTTAAACCAAAACCACAACAAGTATTATGGATCGGAGGAAGTATAGGTCGAGTGAATTGTTTGTAGTTTACGGACGTGGTGAGCTTCCATTGGAGATCACATCAGTCGAGTGAATTGGGCCATATAGGTCGAGTGGCAAGAGTAGTTTACGGACGTGGTGAGCTTCCAAATAATTGAGTCGGGAGTGTTATCCATTAGGATGACTTGCGAAGCGACGTTCCATAGGCTCGAGCACTCTTGGAGATGATGCATGGATAGTCCATTGGAGATGTTCATTTGAGAGATCCAAGCATTGTTTGTAAGACTTTGCGTATGAACTAATTTTTTCCTTTTGGAAATTTTTAGATGGATGGACTGATGGCCTTCGGGTTGATCCACTCCGCCCTTCTCCCTCGTAGTTATCTATCTTCTAGATAGATTTAGTGCAGGGTTCAATCCCCACGTCTGCCAATTATTTTTCTAACAACGCTTAACTATTGGACGGTCGTGGCTGTTTGATGCCTAAAACCATCAGCTGGACTAAACCGGTGAGATCATCGTTTATGGTTTTTTTAGGTTGTACCGGTTCGGTTTTTAAACTATGGGATAGTTCAAACGTGAATAAATTCGGTTTAACTTGTTAAAATTTAGTTAAATTGGACTAAAGTGTTTCCGAGTTACAAGTTGTGGGACTAGATTTACCCAGTTTGCAAATTGTGAGACTAAACTGCACTGCAAGTTGTGGAACTAGAACCGTATATACCTCACTTTTTTTCAGGATGGTGGTAATTAGACCAGAGTATTCATTAAACCACGCGCTTTACTTCAGGAAGAAGCATGCGCAGGTCTAGATCAATGAAAGAGTGATTTGTAAAGAGCATAGCTGCTTCTTCTCAGCACAGGCGGACCCTCCTTTTATTCCGCCTTTCATGTACATCTGGTGTCGACCGGTAACACGATAAATCGCCCGAAAATTCAGATCACGACTTGGATGATTTAGACTAGTTCATGATTATTTGGGGCAGAGCTATTTGGTTAGGCGCTCTTTCCTTCTCGCTCCTCTGTGTGACCTACACGAGAATCAGGGGATTCATGGGTATATTTGTACGTACATGCATCGGTTCGAGTCTTCAACGTATACAACGAGCTAATCGAGATGCAAACTGATCGGTTGTCCTTTTTTTTCATTTTGTAGAAAATCTTCTTTTTGGCCTGGATGCTTGTAATCTCCTTTGCAGTGATATCTTCATTCAGACATATTTTCTCTTGGTTGAGAGCAACTAGGCTGCCTCATGTTATTTATCCTACTTTTCGTATGACGATACTATGCAGGAAAAGAGTAATAAATTACAAAAAACGCATAAATTGTGGATTGGAATACTTTTGAGGTTGAGTCTATGTCATAAGTTGTCATAGTGTTTTGAAGGATTCATTTCTTTGAAATGTGGATTGAAATACTTTGAAAAAATCCGTTTGGACCAAAGAGAGACCCTAAACATGAAAATTCTCTCTAGCCTATAAATATTCAGTCATTATCGTTGCAATATCTTGTTCTTTATTGCAATAGTAGTAGGTTGTTGTAATATCCTCTACATATTACCACGGAGACACAACGCGTTGCAGTAAAAAATAGTTATTGCAACGGGTGAACTTGTGGCGGAAAATGTACACTATTACGCCAAATCCATACTTTGTTGCAATAGTTATACAATTTTCTGTAACAAATCTGTACCTATCACAACGTGACAGAGTTGCCGCAATATCTTTCTGTTTATTACCACGAATAACCATTTTGTTGCGAGACCTAGTTTCTATTGCAACAAAATGGCTAACTCGCGCAATAGAATTTGCTTGTCGCAATATCGGGGCCATATTGCAACGACCATGTGGGTTGTTGCAATACAGGGCCTCTATTACAACAAAAGGAATATTTATCGCAACAAAAATAGTTTGTAGCAACATGTACACCCTATTAGCACAATCAGAGAATTCATGGCAATATTCTTTTTTATTGCAACAAAATGTCATTGTAGCAATAAATATTGTTGCAATAGACCGGATTTCTTGTAGTGCAAGAAAGATGATGCT
This sequence comes from Avena atlantica, assembly GCA_910589765.1. Taxonomy (NCBI): domain Eukaryota; kingdom Viridiplantae; phylum Streptophyta; class Magnoliopsida; order Poales; family Poaceae; genus Avena; species Avena atlantica. The sequence continues at coordinate 528,069,446 of OU342733.1, forward strand.
ATGCATGCAAAGGTTTGATCTTTCTCTGAACGATGCAATGGGGACACCTGCTTGAGAGCCCCTCTTGATAGTATGGATATCTATCCTAAATTCGGTATCCCAACTAACAACACGAGACTGACAAAAGAAAAGTCCTATCAAGAGCATACCTTTGCCTTGAGCATTCCACTTGAACTTTATGTAGAACGTTTTGTTCTTCTCAAGTGGGAACATCTTTGTTGTTTGCTCTTGATTGCTCTTGCTTGATGACAGCGGCGGAGCTTGAAAAGAATTCCTCGGCGGGCCAGGTTAAAAGAAAACACACAAAAGAATCTCTAAGTGGCCTTTTCCATGCCTGCTGGTTTTCAGTTTGCAAAACTGAATATCCAATTCACAATAGTGAACAAGATTTTCTGACAGAGTAATTGGAGACGAGAAGGGGGATCAACTCGGTCGCATTGTCGGCTACTCGCTGCTAGAACTCCTACTGGCCTCGTGTCGTGCGGCCTTGCCTATGGGATGAAGCGACCTCCTGGCATACTACCGGCTACCGGCGACGGAACGACCCTGCTGCCCCCGATCCCCCTCCCATTCTGTCTATAAACTACTAAACCTAACGAGGCACCCCCATGTATTTTGTCCAGAGATAGGAACCGAAAAACTGACTGGAAGAGATGACGTACATGGAGGAGTTGTGCGTGCTGGTGGGCTGCACTCAGATGCATATGGGTTGGTATTTTCTGCTAAAAGCTAGGCGGGCCATGGCCCAGTTTATCCCCAACGAAGCTCCGCCAATGCTTGATGAAGACATCCAAATTGCTCTCCCATACTCCATGGGGAAACCTCTTCTTTGAACTTGTGTTCATCACTCTATGATCACGAGGATGGGAAGCTTCAAGCATGAGATCTTCAAGAGAGGGCTTGAGCTTGCCCTTCTTCATTCCTTCTTGAGGTTGATCCATCTTGATGCAACTCTTTGCACTTGACTTGATCAATCTTCAAGCTCCTTATTTCTTCATAATTCTAATAAGCACAAAGCCCTTGGACATTTCTTCATCTTTCAATCTTGAGACCAACACATGGCCCAAGCGATGCCAATGTATAAACCTATAAGTGAAACTTAATTTACACATTAGTTCATACAGATTGTCATTAATTACCAAAACCACACATGGGGGACACACATGCCCTTTTAGGTGGTTTCTAAAGGTAGTCGTCAAATGTTTGCGCATGTGAAGCTCCAATATGTGGATAAGATAGCAGCTTGATTTAACTTGGTTTCTTAACCCTTTTATGTCCAAGATAGCTAGGGTCTGGCCCACGCCTGTTGATGATCTAGATGCTGTATGGACTGCCACTACGGGCAAAACCATGATGTAAACCAACATTTGACCCTCAACTATGAAACCATACACCTGACCTCCAAAGTTTCAAATCCAATGCACATAGTAGTGCAAGGGTGGTTTCTAAAGGTAGTCGGCAAATGTTTGCGCATGTGAAGCTCTAGTGTGTGGATAAGATAGCAGCTTGATTTAAGCTGGTTTCTTGACCCTTTTATGTCCAAGACTGCTAAGGTCTGGCCCACGCCTGTTGGTGATCTAGATGCTGTATGGACTGCCACTACGGGCAAAACCATGATGTAAGGCAACATTTGACTCTCAACTATGAAACCATACACCTGACCTCTAAAGTTTCAAATCCAATCACTAGAGGAAAAAGGGCCATCCGTTCGCCACCCCTGGGAGCATTAGTCCCGGTTGCGCCACCAACCGGGACTAATGCTGGCACGCGTCCCGGTTGGAGCGGGCACGGGGCCAGGGGCATGGGTCCCGGTTGGTAAGGGGGCATGCGTCCCGGTTGGAGCCACCAACCGGGACTAAAGGTTTGGCCACAGCCACGTGGCGTGGCACGCACCTTTAGTCCCGGTTGCTGGCTCCAACCGGGACTAAAGACCCCTTGCCCTCTATAAATGAAACGCCCCAGCCCCCTCTGCCTCCACTCTGTTTTTTCGAATGGTGTAAGGTGTGAGGGTGTGTGCTAGTTTTTTCTCATGCATGCATTGAAGGTGTTTGTTGAAATGTTTGAGTGAAAAATCCAGTTGAATTTCTCATAGAACAAAAATATAGAAGGTGTCCGAGACGCACTTGAGCTTTCTCCTCTTTATTTCCCTCGATGAGGTTAGCAATCCTATCTTTTCTAGGTCATTGATACAATTCATGTGTCGGTGTGAATTGGTTATTTCACTATTTACGATGTCCTGTTTTTTGATAAACTTACTTATATGATGCAGATGAACGGTCGGGAATGGATGTACGGTGACCGGCGGGTAGCCGGGTATATCAAAGGCGTGGATAAATTTATCGATGTGGCTACGGCAAACAAAGAGAATGGATTTATACGTTGTCCATGTGTTCAATGTCGGAACAACAAGGAGTACTCTTCCTCGAAAATCATTCGCGGCCACCTGATTATGAAAGGTTTCATGCCCAACTATAATTGCTGGACCAAGCACGGGGAAAGAGGGGTTATGATGGAAGATGGTGAAGAAGAAGATGGTGATAACAACTATCATCATATGTTTCCTGAATACAGTGATACTGCTATGGAAGACAATGGAGAGGAAAAAGGTGAAGAACGGGCATCAGATGAGCCGGCTGATGAACTTGGTAGGGTCATTTCTGATGCAAAGCGAGACTGTGAAACAGAAAATGAGAAGTTGAAGTTAGAGGGCATGTTAGAAGATCACAAGAAATTGTTGTACCCAAATTGTGAAGATGGCAGCACAAAGCTCGGTACCACACTGGAATTGTTGCGATGGAAGGCAGAGTGTGGTCTAACTGACTCCTCATTTGAAAAGATGCTGAAAATAATGAAGCCGAAGTTTCCAAAACATAACGAACTTCCCGAGAGTACCTACGAAGCAAAGAAGACTCTCTGTCCTCTGGGATTAGATGTGCAAAAGATACATGCATGCATTAATGACTGCATCCTCTACCGCGGTAAGGAGTATGAGAATTTAGATAAATGCCCGGTATGCAACGCGTTGCGGTATAAGATCAGACGAGATGACCCTGGTGATGTTGAGGGAGAGCCCCTCCGGAAGAGGGTTCCTGCTAAGGTTATGTGGTATGCTCCTATAATACCAAGGTTGAAACGCATGTTCAGAAACAAAGAGCATGCCAGGTTGTTGCGATGGCACAAAGAAGACCGTAAGAAAGACGGGGAGTTGAGACACCCTGCTGATGGGTCACAGTGGAGAAAAATCGAGAGAGACTTCCCAGACTTTGCAGGTGACGCAAGGAACTTATGGTTTGGTCTAAGTACGGATGGCATGAATCCTTTTGGGGAGCAGAGCTGCAGTCACAGCACCTGGCCCGTGACTCTATGTATCTACAACCTGCCTCCTTGGTTGTGCATGAAGCGTAAGTTCATTATGATGCCAGTGCTCATCCAAGGCCCGAAGCAACCGGGCAACGACATTGATGTGTACCTTAGGCCATTAGTTGAAGAACTCTTACAGTTGTGGGGCAAACCAGGTGTACGTGCGTGGGATGAGAACAAACAGGAGCCATTTAATCTACGAGGGTTGTTATTCGTAACCATCAATGATTGGCCTGCTCTTAGTAACCTTTCAGGACAGACAAACAAAGGATATAAGGCATGCACCCACTGTTTAGATAAGACCGAAGGTACATATTTGCATAAATGCAAGAAGGTTGTGTACCTAGCGAATCGACGATTTCTTCCGACCAATCATCCCGTAAGAAAGAAAGGCAAGCATTTCAAAGGTGAGGCAGATCACCGGAAGAAGCCTGAACTCCCAGCTGGTGATGATGTATTTGGTATGGTCAAGGACATAGAAGTAATCTTTGGAAAGGGTCCCGGCGGTCAATCAGTTCCGAACGACGTCGCTACAGGACACGCACCCATGTGGAAGAAGAAATCTATATTTTGGGAGCTGCCATATTGGAAAGTCCTGCGTGTCCGCTCTTCAATCGACGTGATGCACGTGACGAAGAATCTCTGCGTGAACCTGCTAGGATTCCTAGGCGTGTATGGGAAGACAAAAGATACACCTGAAGCACGGGAGGACCAACAAATTATGAAAGACCCAAAGAACATGCATACAGATAACAAGACGGATAAAGGGCGTCACTTAAGTCGTGCCAGCTATGCTCTTACCAAAGCAGAGAAGGAAATCTTTTTTGAAGTCCTTTACAGTATCAAGGTGCCGTCGGGCTTCTCATCTAATATAAAGGGGATAATAAATATGGCAGAGAAAAAGTTCCAAAACCTGAAGTCTCATGACTTTCACGTGATTATGACGCAGTTGCTTCCGATTGCATTGAGGGGGCTTCTACCAGAAAATGTTCGAGTACCCATTGTGAAGCTGTGTGCATTCCTCAATGCAATATCTCAGAAGGTAATCAATCCAGATATTCTGCCAAGGTTACAGAAGGATGTGGTACAATGTCTTGTTAGTTTTGAATTGGTGTTCCCACCATCCTTCTTCAATATTATGACGCATCTCCTGGTTCATCTAGTGGAAGAGATTGCCATTCTCGGTCCGGTATTTCTGCACAATATGTTCCCCTTTGAGAGGTTCATGGGAGTCTTAAAGAAATATGTTCATAACCGTGCTAGACCAAAAGGAAGCATCTCCAAGGGATATGGAACAGAGGAGGTCATTGAGTTTTGTGTTGACTTTATTCCTGACCTTAAGCCGATTGGTGTTTCTGACTCGCGGCATGAGGGAAGACTAAGTGGAAAAGGCACGCTGGGAAAGAAAGCACTGATATGTAGGGACGGGGATTCTTTCACTAAAGCACACTACACAGTTCTACATAATTCCACCTTGGCAGCTCCGTATATGGAGGAACACAAGAATATTGTACGCTCCAAAAACCCGGGGAAGCCTGAATCATGGATTACAGATGAACACATGAAGTCTGTCGGTGGTTGGATGCGGACACATCTCTTGAATGACACCACTGTTGGAGATCAGCTATACTTGTTGGCCGCGTCACCATCTTCTACTGTATTGAATTTCCAAGGGTACGAAATAAATGGGAATACATTCTACACGATCGCCCAAGATAAAAAGAGCACCAACCAAAATAGTGGTGTCCGCTTTGATGCAATAGACGAGAATGGACAAAAGGACACATATTATGGTTACATAGAGGAGATATGGGAACTAGACTATGGAGTCTCTTTTAAGGTCCCTTTGTTTCGCTGCAAATGGGTCAACCTGAATGGGGAAGGGGTAAAGATAGACCAGTTGTACGGAATGACAACAGTGGATCTCAACAATCTTGGTTATAGAGATGAACCATTCGTCCTAGCCAATGATGTGTCTCAGGTTTTCTATGTGAAGGACATGTCCTCCAGACCGAAAAAAAGAAAAAATATGCAAACGAATACATCATATGATGATCCAAAGCGTCACATAGTTCTTTCAGGGAAAAGAAACATCGTGGGAATCGAGGGCAAGACAGACATGTCAGAAGATTATAATAAGTTTGATGAAATTCCGCCCTTCACAGTGAAAACTGACCCAAGCATTCCGTTAAGTAAAGAAGATGCTCCATGGTTACGTCTGAAGCGGTCATAAGGAATGACATATGCCAAGAAGTTCATGCTCATATTATGTAACTCTAGTTCATGTCTTTCGCGGTTTGTGGCTTGACCGAAGGATATCTTTCGCGGTTTGTGGCCTTTAGTCCCGGTTTTGTAGTCTCAGTTTTTAATATTAATAAATGTCTTGAGTGTTAGTCCCATTTTGTGGCTGGACCGGGAGTGCCTCTATGACCAGTTTCTCGGAGATGCCGGAGGACTGGGCTCCGTCGGCATCTCCCTGAAACTGGCCGCAGTGGTGTCCCTGCTCTCGAAAACCATCTTGCAGCTTGTAACTTCACTAACTAGATCAATACGCCTCGGAGCTAACTAATTTCACATATTAGGGAGTGCCTCTATGACCAGTTTCTCGGAGATGCCGGAGGACTGGGCTCCGTCGGCATCTCCCTGAAACTGGCCGCAGTGGTGTCCCTGCTCTCGAAAACCATCTTGCAGCTTGTAACTTCACTAACTAGATCAATACGCCTCGGAGCTAACTAATTTCACATATTAGGGAGTGCCTCTATGACCAGTTTCTCGGAGATGCCGGAGGACTGGGCTCCGTCGGCATCTCCCTGAAACTGGCCGCAGTGGTGTCCCTGCTCTCGAAAACCATCTTGCAGCTTGTAACTTCACTAACTAGATCAATACGCCTCGGAGCTAACTAATTTCACATATTAGGGAGTGCCTCTATGACCAGTTTCTCGGAGATGCCGGAGGACTGGGCTCCGTCGGCATCTCCCTGAAACTGGCCGTAGTGGTGTCCCTGCTCTCTAAAACCATCTTGGAGATGCCTCAAACTGGCTGGAGGACTGGACTCACAAGGATGCATATTTATAGTACAAGCAGCTCGGCATAATGTCGACACTCACGACATAATGTCGACACTCACCCCTATTATTAGTGTTGACTCATCTTTAGTCCCGGTTGGTGTCTCCAACCGGGACTAAAGGTTCATCTTTAGTCCCGGTTGGTGACACCATCCGGGACAAGGTACAAGCCGCACGACATAATGTCGACACTCACCCCTATTATTAGTGTTGTCTGGCCCACTCTGCCGCAATCCCTTTAGTCCCGGTTTGTGACTACATCCGGGACTAAATGTGTGCCGAACAATGATCATGTGTGTGTGGACATTGGTATGTAGAACAATGTTGCAGGAGGAAGTTTTCCTTTTTGTCGCACGGAAAATCCCTTTTCCATTTTCCGAGCGCAAAAAACGGGTCGTTTTGTGAAGTAACCACCAAAATGCCGTTTCAGAATGCTACCGTCCTATTTTCCTAAAATACTAGACCACCTTACATGGACTATATCCCAACCGGTACAAATCGGGACTAAATATGAACCCTCTCTTTATATAGGCATTTCCCTCTATTTATTAGGTAACACTTAAGACATTTATTAATATTAAAAACCGGGACAAATCGGGACTAGCTAACACTCAGGCCTAAAGCCGCCCCCTTTAGTCATAATCATGCCTAGTCCTATAGTACGCAGCTTCAGGGTCTTCATCGTCGTCGTCATCATCATCGTCATCGTCACCTGCCACTCCGGGGATCCTCGGCCCATCCATGGCATATACCAGGGGCCATTCCAGCCTTGGATTCACGGCGGGTGGGAGAGGGGTCTCCTGGAAGACGATGCCGCTACCGCCGGGACAGTGTGGGGCCTGTGGCGGGTGGACTCGTGGGCACCGTAGGCGAGGATGGTCTCCCCCAGCGATGTAGCGCATCACTTCGATGATAGTACGGTTCTCCCACCACAGACGACGGCCGACTTCGTTGTTGTTCACCGGTGGCGGGCCATCACCCCCGTACCTGGCGAGCTCCCTTTCCCGCCTATTAGCGAAGAAGGCATTCCAGGTGTCATAGTTGTCGGGATCCCACTGGGGATCCATCCGCTGCTCCGACGTGAGCTCGTGGTAGAAGTGGTTTGTGATGGCAGCCTGGCGTGCGGAACCTTGAGGGACAGGAGGGACAGGAACCCCTCCAGCGCTCAGCATCCAGCCGGCGGGCGGCCGGTACCCCGGTGGACAAGGGTAGTTGGAGGCGCACAGCGCCTCGGTCTCCTCGAGGGTCAGAATGGCCCAGTAGGCGTTGTCCATTGTTCTAAGAGAGGAAGGTGTGGATGTGTGGATAGCCATGACACGATCACCCTAAATATAGAGGGAAAGGGCGGGAAAACTTGGCATGAAGCTTTGGGAAATGGCGGGAAATATCTTTAGTCCCGGTTAGTGACTACATCCGGGACTAAAAGCTCTAGTAGAAAGGAAAGGGCGGGAAAACTTGGCGGGAAGAGGTGGGAAATGGCGGAAAATATTTTTAGTCCCGGTTTGTGACTACATCCGGGACTAAATGTGTGCCGAACAATGATCATGTTTCGAAAAAACCTTCATAAAATTACCTATCATGTTCGAGGTTTCATGGCTTTCGGTCCAAATGACCGATGTTATGTGCTGAATCACGGCATATTTTGTGATGTTGTGCCCATATTATGCATGTGTGTGTACATTGGTATGGAGAACAATGTTGCAGGAGGAAGTTTTCCTTTTTGTCGCACGGAAAAGCCCTTTTCCATTTTCCGAGCGCAAAAAAGGGGTCGTTTTGTGAAGTAACCACCAAAATGCCGTTTCAGAATGCTACCGTCCTATTTTCCTAAAATACTAGACCACCTTACATGGACTATATCCCAACCGTTACATCTCAAACCTTTTCGTCCATCCCTGGTAAAAAGGACAAATGTCTGCCGAATCGGCAGGAAGTGGGTCCGGTTTGTACTACAGGTACATGATCTATCGCCCGTGATTTTTTGAAAAAATCGTTTTTAGACTCGCAATATGTGGTTTCTTCAGAGATCCAATGCAATTTCTAACGATGCCCGTCCCCTATCTTCATGCACACCGGTTCGACCATAGTTAGAAATTCAAATAATTCAAAACGGGCATAATAAATTCAAAAAAAATCCGAACAATGAAAATCCTTCGCGTGGTGTCATATTATGTTACATAGTTGAAAGGAAAAATACCAGACTTGGTATATTGATCATGTTTCGAAAAAACCTTCACAAAATGACCTATCATGTTCGAGGTTTCATGGCTTTCGGTCCAAATGACCGATGTTATGTGCTGAATCACGGCATATTTTGTGATGTTGTGCCCATATTATGCATGTGTGTGTACATTGGTATGGAGAACAATGTTGCAGGAGGAAGTTTTCCTTTTTGTCGCACGGAAAAGCCCTTTTCCATTTTCCGAGCGCAAAAAAGGGGTCGTTTTGTGAAGTAACCACCAAAATGCCGTTTCAGAATGCTACCGTCCTATTTTCCTAAAATACTAGACCACCTTACATGGACTATATCCCAACCGTTACATCTCAAACCTTTTCGTCCATCCCTGGTAAAAAGGACAAATGTCTGCCGAATCGGCAGGAAGTGGGTCCGGTTTGTACTACAGGTACATGATCTATCGCCCGTGATTTTTTGAAAAAATCGTTTTTAGACTCGCAATATGTGGTTTCTTCAGAGATCCAATGCAATTTCTAACGATGCCCGTCCCCTATCTTCATGCACACCGGTTCGACCATAGTTAGAAATTCAAATAATTCAAAACGGGCATAATAAATTCAAAAAAAATCCGAACAATGAAAATCCTTCGCGTGGTGTCATATTATGTTACATAGTTGAAAGGAAAAATACCAGACTTGGTATATTGATCATGTTTCGAAAAAACCTTCACAAAATGACCTATCATGTTCGAGGTTTCATGGCTTTCGGTCCAAATGACCGATGTTATGTGCTGAATCACGGCATAGTTTGTGATGTTGTGCCCATATTATGCATGTGTGTGGACATTGGTATGGAGAACAATGTTGCAGGAGGAAGTTTTCCTTTTTGTCGCACGGAAAAGCCCTTTTCCATTTTCCGAGCGCAAAAAAGGGGTCGTTTTGTGAAGTAACCACCAAAATGCCGTTTCAGAATGCTACCGTCCTATTTTCCTAAAATACTAGACCACATTACATGGACTATATCCCAACCGGTACATCTCAAACCTTTTCGTCCATCCCTGGTAAAAAGGACAAATGTCTGCCGAATCGGCAGGAAGTGGGTCCGGTTTGTACTACAGGTACATGATCTATCGCCCGTGATTTTTTGAAAAAATCGTTTTTAGACTCGCAATATGTGGTTTCTTCAGAGATCCAATGCAAGTTCTAACGATGCCCGTCCCCTATCTTCATGCACACCGGTTCGACCATAGTTAGAAATTCAAATAATTCAAAACGGGCATAATAAATTCAAAAAAAATCCGAACAATGAAAATCCTTCGCGTGGTGTCATATTATGTTACATAGTTGAAAGGAAAAATACCAGACTTGGTATATTGATCATGTTTCGAAAAAACCTTCACAAAATGACCTATCATGTTCGAGGTTTCATGGCTTTCGGTCCAAATGACCGATGTTATGTGCTGAATCACGGCATAGTTTGTGATGTTGTGCCCATATTATGCATGTGTGTGGACATTGGTATGGAGAACAATGTTGCAGGAGGAAGTTTTCCTTTTTGTCGCACGGAAAAGCCCTTTTCCATTTTCCGAGCGCAAAAAAGGGGTCGTTTTGTGAAGTAACCACCAAAATGCCGTTTCAGAATGCTACCGTCCTATTTTCCTAAAATACTAGACCACATTACATGGACTATATCCCAACCGGTACATCTCAAACCTTTTCGTCCATCCCTGGTAAAAAGGACAAATGTCTGCCGAATCGGCAGGAAGTGGGTCCGGTTTGTACTACAGGTACATGATCTATCGCCCGTGATTTTTTGAAAAAATCATTTTTAGACTCGCAATATGTGGTTTCTTCGGAGATCCAATGCAAGTTCTAACAATGCCCGTCCCCTATCTTCATGCACACCGGTTCGACCATAGTTAGAAATTCAAATAATTCAAAACGGGCATAATAAATTCAAAAAAAATCCGAACAATGAAAATCCTTCGCGTGGTGTCATATTATGTTACATAGTTGAAAGGAAAAATACCAGACTTGGTATATTGATCATGTTTCGAAAAAACCTTCACAAAATGACCTATCATGTTCGAGGTTTCATGGCTTTCGGTCCAAATGACCGATGTTATGTGCTGAATCACGGCATAGTTTGTGATGTTGTGCCCATATTATGCATGTGTGTGGACATTGGTATGGAGAACAATGTTGCAGGAGGAAGTTTTCCTTTTTGTCGCACGGAAAAGCCCTTTTCCATTTTCCGAGCGCAAAAAACGGGTCGTTTTGTGAAGTAACCACCAAAATGCCGTTTCAGAATGCTACCGTCCTATTTTCCTAAAATACTAGACCACCTTACATGGACTATATCCCAACCGGTACATCTCAAACCTTTTCGTCCATCCCTGGTAAAAAGGACAAATGTCTGCCGAATCGGCAGGAAGTGGGTCCGGTTTGTACTACAGGTACATGATCTACCGCCCGTGATTTTTTGAAAAAATCATTTTTAGACTCGCAATATGTGGTTTCTTTAGAGATCCAATGCAAGTTCTAACAATATGAAAGGAAAAATACCAGACTTGGTATATTGATCATGTTTCGAAAGGAAAAATCCGAACAATGGCCGTCCCCTATCACTTCTTATGTTTATAGTTTTTCTAAATTCCAAATTGATATTAAAAAAATATAAGTTAATTCATTTTTAATTGTAAATGGTTCATATTTTAAATGGTTACATTAATTATTTTTTAAAACAGAAAATGTTTTTGAATTATTTATTTAAATCCAAACACTTTTTATGTTTAAATTTTTTCTAAATTCCAACTTAATATTCAAAAATATAAGTTAATTAACTTTAAAAGGTTACATTAATTATTTTTTAGAAATAGAAAATGGTTTTGGATTATTTATTCAAATCCATACACTTCTTATGTTTAAAGTTTTTCTAAATTCCAAATTAATATTAAAAAATATAAGTTAATTCATTTTAAAAGGTTACATTAATTATTTTCTAGAAATAGAAAATGGTTTTGGATTATTTATTCAAATCCATACACTTCTTATGTTTAAAGTTTTTCTAAATTCCAAATTGATATTAAAAAAATATAAGTTAATTCATTTTTAATTGTAAATGGTTCATATTTTAAATGGTTACATTAATTGTTTTTTAAAACAGAAAATGGTTTTGAATTATTTATTCAAATCCAAACACTTTTTATGTTTAAAGTTTTTCTAAATTCCAAATTGATATTAAAAAAATAAAAGTTAATTCATTTTTAATTGTAAATGGTTCATATTTTAAATGGTTACATTAATTATTTTTTAAAACAGAAAATGGTTTTGAATTATTTATTCAAATCCAAACACTTTTTATGTTTAAAGTTTTTCTAAATTCCAAATTGATATTAAAAAATAAAATTTAATTCATTTTTAATTGTAAATGGTTCATATTTTAAATGGTTACATTAATTATTTTTTAAAACAGAAAATGGTTTTGAATTATTTATTCAAATCCAAACACTTTTTATGTTTAAAGTTTTTCTAAATTCCAAATTGATATTAAAAAAATAAAAGTTAATTCATTTTTAATTGTAAATGGTTCATATTTTAAATGGTTACATTAATTATTTTTTAAAACAGAAAATGGTTTTGAATTATTTATTCAAATCCAAACACTTTTTATGTTTAAAGTTTTTCTAAATTCCAAATTAATTATCATTTAAAAAACAATACAGATTTAAACCCCAAAATAAAAAATAAGGCGGGAACAGAGAGAAAACCTGAAATTTTTTGAAAACAGGGGAATATGTCCCGGTTGGAGCCACCAACCGGGACTAAATCCCCCCTGCGCGCGCCCCTCCAGTTGCTGAAAATTGGAAAAAAAAGTGGAGTATAGGTCCCGGTTGGTGGCTCCAACCGGGACGTATGCACTTTTAGTCCCGGTTGGAGCCATCAACCGGGACAAATGACCCATTCGTTTATAACTGGCTCGCCTCCTCTTCTTCTTCCCCATCTCACTTCTCTGCTTCTCACCGGCGCGCGCACCCTCTACGCCGGCAGGCTGCCCGAGCTCGCCGCCACCCGCGCGTTCCGTCCGCCATCGCCGCTGCCTCCGTCCACGCGCGCCCCTGCTACTTTCCCCCTCGCGCGTGACCTCAATCGCCTGGATTGGAAGCTCCGTCCGCGCGTCGCCTCCGTCGATTCCGGCGTCTCCCGAGCTCGCCCGGCCTCGCCACCACCTCCGTCGTGTTCCTGGTGAGCTGCTGATCCTCACGGTGGTCTTCTTTTTCTCCCTCTCCTCCTATACTCCTCTCCCCGCGTGTGCCCGACGACGCCGCCGCTCGAGCTCGACGGAGGCGACGCTCCGGTGACCAACAAGGAGCGGCGCCACCACTCCCTTTCTCCCTGCATCGCGCTCTCTCTAACGCGCCCATCCGCGCGTCCAGGGGTGCCCGCTATCGCCGCCGCCGCCGCTGCCTGGGAGCTCACCGCCAGCGTGACGTCGTGCTGACGTCACTCGTGCTCGTGTGGCAGCTGATGTGGCCTGGGGCCCATCTGTCAGCCTCAGTGGGTAGGGGGCGCCCCGGTGTAAAAACTATTTGCCTTTTTTTAATTCCAGAAATTGATATAAACTTGTAAATTCAATATCTTTTTATTTATAAGTCAGAAAAATACAAATAATATATCAAATTGTTCAGAAAAATGAAACCTATCTATTTATCCTATAATCATGCATTGTTCAACAATTTAAATGACAAGTATAATTAGAAGAACAAATGCACCCCTCTCATATGTTCCGGAGTTTCCCCGAGTTAGGGTTTTCACCCGTCGGAACCCCGATTAAATCGTCGAGCATGTCTTAGGGTTACATTCCAATGCAAATTAACTTGTCATATCATCATACTTGCTTGAGCATTGCATCGATGCCATGTGTTGATTGTTTCCCTTTCTTTTCGGTGTTTCGATTATTAGGTTTATTATTAGTTAGGTATTATTAGGTTTATTAATTAGTTTGGTATTATTGGTCTTCGGCCCCACTGGTCAGTCAATGTGGGTAGCCCCAGACCCGATTCACATTGCCAGTCACTGTGGTTAGATAAGGAATCATTAATACCCCTTAGGTGCATGTGGGTTCCCCTCTCATATGCATCGGAGGTTTCTCCGAACTAGGTTACACCCCTCGGAACTCCGGAATATTGATAACCGTTGATTTTAGCTAGAGTTACCTATCTACTACACGGTTTCCTTTTTGTAGCTAGGTTTAGGGTTTCTCTTCATTTTTATTATTGTGTATGTATATATCAGGGTTTCTCCTTAACTTTCTCCTTTAGCCGCTTTGACTTATTCGTTTTTCCACCTATGCAGAAAATATGGATCCACACGTCAGAGACGAAGAAAAGGAAGAGTTGATCCAAGGTGTGATCCGTGGGGAAGATAATTTAGACGTATCAACGTTTCTGAACAACTCGGGTGAGGGTGATCCTCTTTTTACCGGAGTAGACAACTTGTTTGAGGTTGAAGGTGTTGCCTTCCGCGAGGGAGAAGGCGATGCCTTGTGTAATCGAGAAGACGACCGCTCCGGCAAGGTGCATGTAATATAAATCAATTCATTAATTAATCATCTGCTATCTATATAGAAATAGTAACAGCGATCTTTCTTCTTTTAGCCCTCCGAATCGAAGGAATCTACTGAAAAGAGCGGACGAGGCCCAACCAAAAAGTTGGAAGACCATGAGAGGTTCAGGATCGAAGATGTCGCTGCAGACGGCAGACCGACAGCTCCCGAAGTTGTCGCAACCAAATTTGTGGCACAATGCGGAGTAATCGTTAGGGACTTAATCCCGATCACCATTAGAAATTGGAATAGGCCTGCTAATGCGGATGAAGAGGGAACATGTTTATTTGTCCCTAACCACGCCAAAGATTTACTGTGGAAGAGGCTCATGGTTAATTTCAAACTACCGAAGATAGAGCTGGATCCAAATGCGGAGGATCCAGTTGAGGACGCCTTACAACATGGGAGAGCCATGGAGGCTAAGGTCAGGGAGTGGGCTTTGAAGAAGATGGCCCAGTGTTTCACCAACTGGAAGAAAAGATTGCACCTTGACTATGTCGTGAAAAAGAAGACTCCCGATTTCAAGAATATTCGGTTTGAGAAGATAAAACCATTCTGGGATGAGTTTGTGGAATACAAGAAATCAGAAAAAGCTAAGAAAATGTCTGAAACGAATAAGCTGAATGCTGCTAACAAGAAGTATCACCATACTATGGGGCAAGGTGGCTACAGGGCTGGCATTCCTAAGTGGGAGAAACTTGAGCAGGAACTGCGTGATAAAAATATCACCCAGAGACAGACGATTGGGTAGAACGTGCAAGGAATTGGTTTTACGGGCATGGGGGCACGTTGGACTCGGAAGGGAGGTGTATATATACCATACGACATAAAGAAGACCCCTTGCCAATCGGGAGGATGAGAAAAGCAGTAAAGGTTGTTAAAGATGGGGACTTCATTCCCGATAGAGAGAATGATGAGCTCACACTCGCCCTTGGAAATAAGGAACATGATGGACGAACACGAGGCACAATAGGCTCCCAATCATGGAGGACTGGGTTTCCCGAAGAGAGGAAGAAATATCCTGATAGAAGCCGTCAGAGGAGTAAGGACAGGGCGGCAGTTGAAGCAGAAAGTCAGAAAGAGCGAATGCGTTTAATTGAAGAACGATTAAAGCAACAACAAGATGAAATTAACTCACTTAAAGAGCAAAGTACTACCGGCGCCCCATCTCAGCAGCACACTGCATTCGATGCTACCGGCCTATCGAATAATCGAAAAAGCAGTGTGGCTTCCACCGAGGTCCCGGGTGATGACAATGGCGATGCCGATGATGCACCGACGATGGCTCCTGTTGGCTACCCAGTGGATGATATCACAGAGATGACACACTGCGAGCTACATGTCAAAGTTGTGAACATATCAATGAAGGTGGCGGTCGGCTATGCCTTACCAATTGGACCCACACCAACTTACCACAGTCGTCCGGTTCCAGAGGGCTACGCTGTTGTCGGCGTGGATGAAATCATGCCCACCTTTGAGGTTTTGGATCTTCACTACCCTGCTGGTGAAGGGGATGTGACTGTGCTGGGTGACGCAAAAAACGTCACCATTCTATGGCCGAAGGATTGTATCGTGCTTCGAAATCACACGCCAAGGCCATCTTCGCCGCCGCCTCACCCGTCTCCAGCGAGGTCGTCGCCGCCGCGGCAGCCGTCTTCGTCGCCTCACCAATCTCCGGTGCAGCCATCGCCGCGGGAGCCATCGCCGACGCCTCAGGATAAAAAGCGTAAGCGTACCGCTACTGTGCGTCGTAAGCGATCGCCGAAACGTAAACAAGAGCCTCTTCCAAAAGTACCAACGGTTCCTCCCAAGAGAGCTTATGACTGTACTGAAGAGGAGACTGCGGCGATCGTTGATGCGGAAACGACAGCGTTTTTCGCTAAGCTGAGGCGGCCGAAAGAGCCAGAGTTCCCCAGCACCAAAGAAGAAAAAGCCAAAGTGTTGAAAATGCTAAAGACTCTTCATCAACCCGAGCCAAAGCTGTCATCAGACTATGAGTGTTCTATTCTCAAGTCACATGCAGCACAAAAAGCCTCGAAGAGCAGTACTGATGCAAGCGGGAAATCTGTTGCCCAGCTCGGAGAACAAGCAAAACAGACTTGCGCCCCTCTCAAGGTGATTTCTCAAACCAATGTGGGGTCGAGCAAATATGGGGACGAAGAGCAGTATGATCCAGAGGTAGTTGCACAATACGGAGAAGCTGCCGCTGCTCAAGGTATGAGTATTGCCCAGTACTTATCCCAGTTAGAGTTCTTCCCCGTGAGTGAAGTAGCATACAAATACCAGTACGGCAAACCTCTCGTCAAACCTGAGGAGGTAAATAATCTTTCAACAAAAATGCGAAGATTGCATAACTGGTACATGCACGCCACAAGGGCCGGGGCTAACTGGATAGTGCTGAGGGTTACAAAAAAGCATCATGGGAAAGAAAGTGATGACATGATATCCATTGAATTTAATGAGCTATTTCAATTATTCAATCAAGACGCCTTGGACAAATCGCTCATCAGTGCCTATTGTCTGTAAGTACTAATTCTGTAATTAACTTAGTCTCCAGCTATCTCACTTTGTTTATTGCATGTATATAATCATACTGTAATATGCAGAATGAAGATTCTCGAATGCAGCAGAGGACAAATCTATGATATTGGCTTCATTGACCCATATTGGGTTCATGAAGCTAATCTCAAAATAAGCCCCCAGGATACGGAGGATAATATAGTACACGCGTTAAGGTTTCAAGAAACCAAAAGGGAAATACTTTTTCCTTACAACTTCCAGTGAGTGTTATTGTCTTGTATACACTTTCTATTTCGCTAACTCGATGTTAAGTATATAATTGATTAGTTATGCATTCGCAGCTTCCACTATATTCTGTTAATCATTCAACTTGACAAAGGGCGTGTACTAGTCATGGACTCGAAACATAAACCCCTTGAGACGTGGAAGGACATGCAGATACTTCTCCAGCGGTAATTCTAATCATTACGACACTATATCGGCAATGTTCGTAAATTTTATGATATCAAGTACTTAAGAACTTATTTTATTCGTTTTCTACGCCGGGCAGCGCTTGGAAACGGTTCACCAACAAGGCTAGGGGTGTTTGGAAAGAGGAGCTTACATTTCAACCACTAAATGTAAGCACCACTAGCTATATCCGCGCATATCTTTGATTCTAGTTTTGATACAGTTATTATCATGCTTGATTATTATTTTGATTGAACTATGTTCTTGTGAAGTGCCTGACACAGGGACCAGGTAACAATCTCTGTGGATACTATGTTTGCGAGTTCATCTGGCAGACGTGCGATGAGAAGGGCAGAAATTTAGAGCAACTCCACGTATGTAAACAATTTCTATAGTTTTATTTTCAAACAAATTGTGTTTAGTTTCATTCATATAGACTGACTCCTTTTTTAAATTAGATCGAACGTCTACGGGACGGTCTTCTGCCAAAGGATCGCGTACGAGCAATTCAGGAGGAATTGGCGGGATTCTTGGATGCAGAAGTCCTAGACCCGAAAGGGGAGTACTATTCTGCTGTGTATAGACAATAGGGATTGTAAAAATAGCAACTCGATCCGTGTATAGACAAGGGGAATACTTTTGTATGTAGTGCATGAACTCGATCCGTGTATTGAATGTAATATTGTCATGATGATCTTGTGTAATATAAGGTTCCTTCATTGATAAGTGCAAAACACTAAATAAACAATAAAACAACCTAAATGAATTCTCTGCCGCGGCACAAAAAGTGGCGAAAATGCTGCCGCGGCAACAAAGTGCAAAAATGAATTCTCTGCCGCGGCAGAGAAATGGGCCAAATCTCTGCCGCGGCAGAAGGTTATTAGTCCCGGTTCGTATTACGAACCGGGACTAAAGCCCCCCCCCCCCCCCTCCTTGCACGGTGCAGCTGCCACTTGTATGATCTTTTGTCCCGGTTGGTGGGGCAACCGGGACTAAAGGTTCGGGCTTTAGTCCCGATTGCCCCGTCCCGGTTGGGCAACCGGGACTAATGCCGCTTACCAACCGGGACACATGGGGTTGTTTCCACCAGTGAATGCACATAGCGGTGCAACGGTGGTTTCTAAAGGTAGTTGGCAAATGTTTGCGCATGTGAAGCTCCAGTTTGTGGATAAGTTAGCAGCTTGATTTAACTTGGTTTCTTGTCCCTTATATGTCCCTTATTGAAAAATATTAATATTATAATACAAAATTCATACCCTTTAATACATCATAAAACATATTTTTATATGATATCTATATAATATTATAGTTCTGGATAATATTTTCTAAAAGTTTGATCAAACTTTTTGTAGCTTGACTTTTCAAAAAAAAAAGGCTTAAGCTTTGCAACGGAGGGAGTACATGTTGTTTGGACTGCCACTGTTGCAAAACCATGACGTAAACCACCATGAAAAGCATTTCCTGCTCTAATTTTCTCTATAAGCTGAACAATTTGGACAGGGTAACCGCAAAAGCACGCTGGAATTGCGTGAGAAATGGTGGGCCTATGTTGGAGAAGATGAAGATTATGGAACTTTCAAAAAGGAGGAGCTCAAGTCAATTTTAAAGGATGATGAGAACTGTACTGGAATTTCGAGAAGATGGTTTCAGAGCAGTTTACATAGGCGTTATCGATAGAACACCAGTAATATAGTAACGAAGCGAATTAGTTTGCAAAGGAAATCATCATCCAATACTCAAATATCATTAGGCGCCCGACCACAGAGACAACATGTTTCACAAAAACGCAAAAACATTGGGTTTTGATGCATTGATAGAACAAGAAGTTGTGTACAAGCCCAAGAGAGGGTGAACACCCCACTGTACAAGTCGACCCGAAGAAGCTAGCCTAGGAGAGTAGTTGGCGAAGACTCGTCCACTCAAGGCGAGAACACGAACAACAACTAACTGTTACTCAAGTTCAGTGGCGGACGTAGGAATGAATTGGAGGGTGGGCACACTCCAAAAAAAATGCGCTGACCCATGTGGAATACAAAATCTGTCTAAAAAGTAATGTAAATAGCACAGTGAAATATCATAATATTATAGTACTATAATATGTTCCAATTTTCAAGTTAAAAAATATATTTTCATTTTCTAAGTTATGGTACACCATAGACAAGTGAACAGTAGAATTAAACAATTAGAAAACTGATGTTTTTAGCTATTGGACCTGTGTAGGTAGAGCTTATCTCTTGCTAGATTTTTTACAATAAGTGTAGGGGTTCGTAGCATGGAAAACAAAAAATTTCTACCGCATACAAACAAACAAGCCAAGATCTATCGACTAGATTGTAGCAACGAGTCGATGGAATAACTCACCCTCGAAGATTCTAAAGTGTTTAACAAGAGTGGATTCTCGTGGGTGATGTAGTTGTACTCTTCTCGATCTCAAGATCACGTAGACGATCCTTCCGGCGTTGCGTTCCGGCAACGCTTCCACAGTCGGTCACACGTTCGGTACTCGACGAAGACCTTCCTCTCCCTTGTTCCAGCAGGCAGCGGAGGTTGTAGCACTCTCCTCGCGATTCCGACAGCACGACGACGTGGTACCGGAAGTAGAGGAGAGATCTCGCAGGGCTTCGCCTTAAGCCGGAGCGAGTATGGTGGACTATGAGAGATCCTCGGTGATCTAGGGTTTAGACACACCAAGTAGAAGGGGCTAGGCCGGCGGCTAGGGCAACTAGAAGCCCCAACTCGGTGGCTTGGGAGAAACCCTAGGGCGGCGGCGGCTATGGTGGGCGGCGGCGGCTAGGGTTAGGGTTTAGAGGGGCAAGGTGTAGGTCTTGGAGGGGCAGCCCTGCCCCTCCTTATATAGGTGGGAGGCGCCGGCCAAGGGGAGGGGAGTCCCTCCCCAACTCGGCTTCCAAGGTCGGCGGGTGGAGGGAGAGGAACTCCTCCCCAAGTAGGTTTCCTACTCTCCCTCCACCAAGCAAAATAGTCGTTTGACTTTTCAAATTGGCGTTTGACTTTTCAAACTAGGATTTGATTTATCCCTTTATTTCGCTCAGCGATGACACCTAGTACATGATGCAACCATTCCAACTTGTTATGACACATTCATGTACCCTTCCCCTCCGGAGTGCCGGACATTTCGGAACCTTCTAGAACATTCCCAATGAAAACACCGGAACCATTCTCCAACCCCGAAACAGGACTTTCCTTATATGAATCTTATTCTCCGGACCATTCTGGATCTCCTCGTGATATCCTGGATCCCATCCGAGACTCTGAACAACATTCACTCTCTTACTCATCATTCCATAACTACTCAACAACGTCGAATCCTTAAGTGTGTCTCCCTACGGTTCGTGAATTATGCGGACATGATCGAGACACTTCTCCGAACAATAACCAATAGAGGAATCTGGAAATTCATATGGCTCCCACATATTTCTACGATTTCTTTGCGATCGAATGAACCACTTACATACGATACCAATTTCCCTTTGTCTCACGATAGTTTACTTATCCGAGGTTTTGATCGTTGGTATCTCTGCATACCTAGTTCAACCTCGTTACTGATAAGTACTCTTTTCTCGTTCCCTTTATATGTGATCCCTTGTGAGCCAGTTACATGCTTGCAAGCTAATTGGATGACATTCCACCGAGAGGGCCCAGAGTATATCTATCAGTCATATGGATGGACAAATCCCACTCTTGATCCATGTGTCTCAACCAATACTTTCCGAACACTCAATGCCACCTTTATAGCCACCCAGTTACGGTGTGCTGTTTGATGTCATCAAAGCATCCTTCCGGTGATGGTGATAAACATGATCTCATGGTCGAAGGAATTAGGTTACCATGTATCAGAAAGCATATAGCAATTGAACTATTAAAATGACTTGATCTTTATGCTACGCTTATCTATAGGATTATGTCCATCATATCATTCTCCTAACGATATGATCTTGTTGTTAATAACATCTCAATGTTCATGATAGGGAAACCACAATCATTTATTAACCAACAAGCTAGTATTATGAAGAGGCTTTACTAGGGACTTCAATTTAAGTTTACAAATCACACAAGTATTAATGTTTCCTTGATAATACTATTATAGCATGAATGTAAACATTTATCATAAACACAAAGATATAATAATAACTACATTTATTATTTCCTCTAGGGCATATCTCCAACAGTCTCCCACTTGCACTAGAGTCATCTAATCTAGATTACATGGTAATATACCGAACACCCATGACAGTTTGGTGTTGGTCATGTTTTGCCCTCGGGAGAGGTTTAGTCAACGGATCCGCCACATTCAGATCTGTGTGTACTTTTCAAATCTTTATGTCACCATCTTGGACATGTTCTCGAATAGCGTGAAAACGTAGCTTAATGTGCTTCAGCTTCTTGTGTGACCTTGGTTCTTGCGCATTGGCTATGGTGCCCATGTTATCACAGTAGATAGACATTGGGTCCAGCGCACTTGGAACCACACCGAGCTCTGTAATAAACTCTTTCATCCATATCGCTTCTTGTGATGCCTCCAAAGCAGCCATGTATTCCGATTCAGTTGAAGATCTTGCCACAACACTTTGCTTTGCACTCCTCCAGCTAACTGATGCACCATTCAAAGTAAATACGTATCCAGATTGTGATTTAGAATCATCCGGATCGGTGTTCCAACTAGCATCGGTGTAACCATTAACAACGAGTTGTTCATCACCTCCATAAGAAAGAACCCTATCCTTAGTTCTTCTCAAGTACTTAAGGATGTTTTTGACCGCTGTCCAATGATCCACTCGTGGATCATTTTGATATCTGCTAGTCAAACTAACAGCATATGCAATGTCGGGTCTAGTACATAGCATGGCATACATTAGAGATCCTATGAGTGAAGCATAGGGAGTCTTACTCATCCTCTCTCTATCTTCTGCCGTTGTCGGACTTTGAGTTTTACTCAAGGTCGTATTGGGCAACATGGGCAAGAACCCTTTCTTGCTATCTTCCATTCCAAATCTCTTTAGAACTTTGTCCAAATATGTACTTTGTGACAATGATATTAGGCGTCTCGATCTATCTCTATAAATCTTTATGCCTAATATGTAAGCTGCTTCGCCAAGATCTTTCATAGAAAAATTATTATTCAAATATTCCTTGACACTTTTAAGAAGGTCTACATCATTCCCAATCAACAATATGTCATCTACATATAGTATTAAGAATGCTACAGAGCTCCCACTCACTTTCTTGTAAATACAAGCTTCTCCATAAGTTTGTATAAAACCAAAACTTTTGATCACCTTATCAAAACGTTAATTCCAACTTCGAGATGCTTGCTTCAATCCATATATGGACCGTTGAAGTTTGCATACCTTGTTAGCATCTTTAGGATCTACAAAACCTTTGGGTTGCATCATATACAACTCTTCATCAATGTCTCCATTGAGGAACGCTGTTTTGACATCCATCTGCCATATCTCATAATCGTAATATGTAGCGATTGCTAACATAATCCTCACAGACTTTAGCTTCGCTACTGGTGAGAAAGTCTCATCGTAGTCAACTCCTTGAATTTGTCGAAACCCTTTTGCGACAAGTCGAGCTTTATAGACAGTAACATTACCATCATCATCTGTTTTCTTCTTGAAAATCCATTTGTTCTTGACAGCCTTCCGGCCATCCGGTAAGTCCACCAAAGTCCATACTTGGTTTTCGTACATGGATCCAATCTCGGATTTCATGGCTTCTTGCCATTTATTGGAATCTGGGCTCATCATCGCTTCCTCATATGTCGCAGGGTCATCGGTGTTGTCCACCAACATGACACTCATAACGGGATCATACCAATCAAGAGTGGTACGAGTTCTCATTGACCTGCGAGGCTCTGTAGCAACTACAACCGAAGTTTCATGATCGTCATCATTAGCTTCCTCTCTTATTGGGGCAGGCACCACAGGAACTTCTTCCGGTGTTGCGCTACTCGCAAGTTCGAGAGAAGGTTCGACAACCTCATCGAGTTCTACTTTCCTTCCAGTCACTTCTTTCGAGAGAAATTCCTTCTCTAGAAAGGATCCATTCTTGGCAACAAAGATTTTGCCTTCGGATCTATGATAGAAGGTATACCCAATAGTTTCCTTTGGGTATCCTATGAAGACGCATTTTCCTCTTTTTGTTCAAGCTTGTCCGACTGTAACTTCTTTACATAGGCTTCACAACCCCAAACTTTAAGGAACGACAATTTAGGTTTCTTCCCAAACCATAATTCATACGGTGTCGTTTCAACATATTTAGATGGTGCCCTAATTAAAGTGAATGCGGCTGTTTCTAATGCATAACCCCAAAATGATAGCGGTAAATATGTAAGTGACATCATAGAACGAACCATATCTAAGAGAGTTTGATTACGACGTTTGGACACACCATTACGATGTGGTGTCCCTGGCGGTGTCAATTGTGAAAGTATTCCGCATTTCTTCAAATGCTCGCCAAACTCGTAACTTATATATTCACCTCCACGATCAGAACGTAGAAATTTAATCTTCTTGTTATGTTGATTCTCAACCTCACTTTAAAATTCCTTCAACTTATCGAAAGTTTCAGACTTATGTTTCATGAAATAGATATACCCATATCTACTCAAGTCATCCGTGAAGGTAAGAACATAACGATAACCACCGCGCGATGCTACACTGATTGGACCACACACATCGGTATGTATGATTTCCAATAAGTCCGTAGCTCGCTCCATCATACCAGAAAATGGAGTCTTAGTCATTTTACCCATCAGACATGCTTCGCATCTTTCAAGTGATTCGAAATCAAGTTATTCAAGAAGTCCATCGGAATGGAGTTTCTTCATACGCTTCACTCCAATGTGACCAAGACGACAATGCCACATATAGGTCGAGTTATCGCTCGATTTCAAACGTTTAGCTTCAATGTTATTAATATGTGTATTTCCACTATCGAGATTCAATAAGAACAGACCATCTATCAAAGGTGCATGTGCATAAAACATATTACTCATATAAATCGAACAACCATTATTTCGGACTTAAACAAATAACTGTCTCACAATAAACAAGATCCCGATATAATGTTCATGCTTAACACAGGCACCAAATAACAATTATTTAAGTATAAAACTAATCTCGATGGTAGATGAAGAGGTAGCGTGCCGACCGCGATCACATCAACCTTTGATCCGTTTCCCACGTGCATCGTCACCTTGTTCTTCGCTAGCTTCCGTTTATTCTACAACACCTGTTTCGAGTTACAAATATGAGCAACCGAACCAGTATCAAATATCCGGGAACTACTACGAGTACTAGTGAGATACACATCAATAACATGTATATCGGATATACCTTTCTTCTTGATGTTGCCGTTCTTCAAATCCGCCAAGTACTTTGGGCAATTCCGCTTCCAGTGACCTTCTCCCTTGCAGTAAAAGCACTCTGTATCAGGCTTAGGTCCAGCCTTGGTCTTCTTCGTCGGTGCGGTAACTTTCTTACCACCCTTCTTGAAGTGTCCCTTTTGCTTAGACTTGCCTTTCTTGAATTTGGTGGTATTATTGACTATCAACACTTGGTGCTCTTTCTTGATCTCCACTTCTGCAGATTTTAACATGGAGAAGAGTTCTGGCAACTGCTTGTTCATGCTTTGCATATTGTAGTTCATCACAAAGTTCTTGTAACTTGGTGGTAGTGATTGGAGGACACGGTAAATCCCCAAAGCATTAGGAATCACTATACCCAAGCTTTGAAGTTTGTTTGTGTGCCCAAACATCTTAAGCACATGCTCACTGACGGAGCTGCCCTCTTTCGTATTGCAGTTAAAGAACTTTTCAGAAGCCTCATAGCTCTCAACTGCCGTGTGAGTCTCAAAAATCAATTTGAGTTCACGGACAATATCATGTGGGTCTGAATTCTCAAAGCTTTTATGAAGCTCTGATTCCAAACCATAGCACACTGAACTATGGAGTACTGATTCTTCCGAGCGAGGTAAACATTCTTTACTTCATCGGTAGCATCAGCTGCAGGCGGGTCACCCAGCGGTGCATCCAGCACATAGGTCAAATTACCAGCATTGAGGACAATCCTCAAATTGCGGAACCAATCCGCGAAGTTGCTTCCATTGTTTTTCAACTTTTCTTTCTCTAGGAACGCATTAAAATTGATGGTAGGGGCCGCCATTGATCTACAACATATTTGCAATAGTTTAGACTAAGTTTATGACAAATTGAGTTATAATTAATAGTTAAATTAATCTAGGTGAACTCCCACTCAAAACAATATCCCTCACATTGTTTTAGTGATCACACGAACCAAATCCACCACATCAAAACCGATCATCATGTGAGTTGATGCAACTTCAATGGCGAACAATCGACATGTTCATCATATCTACTATATGATTCATGCTTTACCTTTCGGTGATCCGTGTTCCGAGACCATGTCTGTACATGCTAGGCTCGTCAAGATCAAACCTTAGCTTCCGCATGAGCAAATCTGGCTTGCTCACGTTGTATACACTTGCAGAATCTAACACACCCGATCATCATGTGGTGCTTCGAAACAACAAGCTTTAGAAACGGTGCTCACTAAGGATGAACACTTTGGAACTTGAAATTCATGTGCATGAGGGATCATCTTATAATGCTACCGTCATTAACTAAGCAATACAAGATGCATAAAGGATTAACATCACATGCAATTCATAATATGTGATATGATATGGACTTTCTTCTTTGTGCTTCCGATCTCCATCTTCAAGCACGAACATGATCTCCATCATCACCGGCATTGCATCAAGTTCAATGACACTGCTCCATGGTTGTCGTTCACCAGCTTCAACTATTACAACTACTTTGAATAGACACGTGGGTCTTAACAGAAATTAAAGACAACCATATGGCTCCTGCCGGTTGCCAACTTACAATAAGGAACATTGCATACATCAAATATAATCACAATCATGGCCATATCACATCACATCACACCCCTGCAAAACAAAGTTAGACGCCTCTAATTTCTTTGCATATTTTACGTGGTTTGGGGCTTTCAATAAGTGTCGATCTAACTTACGAACAAGAACCACAACGTTGATGTTTGAACTATCAAGTGCCCGTTGTAAACTGGATTTATACTATAATGGGAGAAACAGACACCCGTAAAGCCACTTATGCAATACAAGTTGCATGTTGAGCGTGGAGTAAGTCTCATGGTCGATGTCATGTAAGGTTAGCCCGGGCCGCTTCATCCCATCATACCGCAAGATGCAAAGTACACAAGAAGCTATTGATAATAAAAGCACCACCGCCCACAATGACCATTGTGTTATACTCGTGCAACAGATATACATATAGACACGGCTCTGATACCACTTTAGGGTTCGTAGCATGGAAAACAAAAAATTTCTACCGCATACAAACAAACAAGCCAAGATCTATCTACTAGATTGTAGCAACGAGTTGATGGAATAACTCACCCTCGAAGATTCCAAAGTGTTTGACGAGAGCGGATTCTCGTGGGTGATGTAGTCGTACTCTTCCCGATCTCAAGATCACGTAGACGATCCTTCCGGTGCTGCGTTCCGGCAGCGCTTCCGCAGTCGGTCACACATTCGGTACTCGACGAAGACCTTCTCCCTTGTTCCAGCAGGCAGCGGAGGTTGTAGCACTCTCCTCGCGATTCCGGCAGCACGACGGCGTGTACCGGAAGTAGAGGGGAGATCTCGCAGGGCTTCACCTTAAGCCGGAGCGAGTATGGTGGACTATGAGAGAGCCTCGGTGATCTAGGGTTTAGACACACCAAGTAGAAGGGGCTAGGCCAGCGGCTAGGGCAACTACAATCCCCAACTCGGCGGCTTGGGAGAAACCCTAGGGCGGCGGCTATGGTGGGCGGCGGCGGCTAGGGTTAGGGTTTAGAGGGGCAAGGTGTAGGTCTTGGAGGGGCAGCCCTGCCCCTCCTTATATAGGTGGGAGGCGCCGGCCAAGGGGAGGGGAGTCCCTCCCCAACTCAGCTTCCAAGGCCGGCAGGTGGAGGGAGAGGAACTCCTCCCCGAGTAGGTTTCCTACTCTCCCTCCACCAAGCAAAATAGCCGTTTGACTATTCAAATTGGCGTTTGACTTTTCAAACTAGGATTTGATTTATCCCTTTATTTCGCTCAGCGATGACACCTAGTACATGATGCAACCATTCCAACTTGTTATGACACATTCATGTACCCTTCCCCTCCGGAGTGCCGGACATTCCGGAACCTTCTAGAACGTTCCCGATGAAAACACCGGAATCAGTCTCCAACCCCGAAACAGGACTTTCCTTATATGAATCTTATTCTTTGGACCATTCCGGATCTCCTCGTGATATCCCGGATCCCATCCGAGAATCCGAACAACATTCGGTCTCTTACTCATCATTCCATAACTACTCAACAACGTCGAATCCTTAAGTGTGTCTCCCTACGGTTCGTGAATTATGCGGACATGATCGAGACACTTCTCCGAACAATAACCAATAGAGGAATCTGGAAATTCATATGGCTCCCACATATTTCTATGATTTCTTTGCGATCGAATGAACTACTTACATACGATACCAATTTCCCTTTGTCTCACGATAGTTTACTTATCCGAGGTTTTGATCGTCGGTATCTATGCATACCTAGTTCAACCTCGTTACTGATAAGTACTCTTTTCTCGTTCCCGTGATATGTGATCCCTTGTGAGCCAGTCACATGCTTGCAAGCTAATTGGATGACATTCCACCGAGAGGGCCCAGAGTATATCTATCTGTCATATGGATGGACAAATCCCACTCTTGATCCATGTGTCTCAACCAATACTTTCCGAACACTCAATGCCACCTTTATAGCCACACAGTTACGGTGTGGTGTTTGATGTCATCAAAGCATCCTTCCGGTGATGGTGATAAACATGATCTCATGGTCGAAGGAATTAGGTTACCATGTATCAGAAAGCATATAGCAATTGAACTATTAAAATGACTTGATCTTTATGCTACGCTTATCTATAGGAGTATGTCCATCATATCATTCTCCTAACGATATGATCTTGTTGTTAATAACATCTCAATATTCATGATAGGGAAACCACAATCATTTATTAACCAACAAGCTAGTATTATGAAGAGGCTTTACTAGGGACTTCAATTTAAGTTTACAAATCACACAAGTATTAATATTTCCTTGATAATAGTATTATAGCATGAATGTAAACATTTATCATAAACACAAAGATATAATAATAACTACATTTATTATTGCCTCTAGGGCATATCTCCAACAATAAGAGCACCTCCACTCGTTGGGTGTTTCTAGGCCGAAATCCAGCGCTATTTAACGCCCAGTTTCTCACTCGCATTCCCAGCCCGAGCTCCCGGGTTTGGCCAATTTCAATCAAACTCGGCGAAATTTAGACGAATATAGGCGATTTCATGGCCTCCTGGAAACCCGAGTGGAGATGCTCTAACCCATGTGGCACACGAAATCTTTCTAAAAAGTCTATTGTATTCATTGATAGGGGAATACAGAGTTTATATACTCTCTCGAGTCCAATTTAATAGACTCGGATCCATTTAGATATGAATGTATTTAGCACTAAAATATGTCTACATATTCGTATCTAGACAAATATAAATCTATTAGTTTCAATCGGAGGAAGTAGTACATGTGATGACCGTCTAAAAATTGATATTTGCTAGAATATGCCGATGGTAATAAAGAATGTATGGTTTGTATGTTTAGTGGAAACTATTGTCCTGACTTGAATCTCTCCCACCCTCACGTAGATCCTAAATTCCCTGGGATCCAGCGACTTCCACCATCCCGGTCCCCCACGTGCGTACAACGTTTGCATCCATGGTGGGCCTCCTGGAACCTCATCTCCTCCACGACTTCGGCCAGTGAGGCTCTCAAAAAAATGTCTCTCACAAGATATGTCTTTTAATTTTTGTCCCATGGGTGAACTTTTTTTCTAGATACAATAGCGGGACATTTTGTAGCAAAAATGACAAAAGCATGTCTACTAGGCCGGATCGATAAATACTTTAACTGTTAAAACATATTTGGAATTGATGTCTACTAGGGATAAGAATGATTCTTTATATAATCCTGATTTTGGTACTAGGGCGGAAAAGGGAATACTTCGTATTAATTCTGATCTTATGCCTGAAGTACGTAAAACCATGAAAAAAAGGTATACCTTCTAAACTTGTTAAGGAAAACAAAGTAAATTTTTTATAAGTTTTTACTGAAGAGGATGAAACTAGAAAAGTTTTTCAAGAATTGAAACATCGACAAGACAAATCTTACAATAGCTTGCACATGCAATTTTAAAGACACAAAAAGATTTTGGCCGAACTTACAGAAAATTATGAGAAAATTGGCCAAGAAATAAAATTATTTCACAAGTACCTTAGTATGGTTGAAATCCAATGTGAACAAATAGCATCTGGTTATCAAATTTTTCTTCAAGATGATATAAAAATTCCTGTTTCTACTAATGTTGTTACAAGGAGAGGTGTCGTTGTTAAAGGACCATTAGGACCACCTGAGTATGAAGCTAAAAAAGAGCGAAGGGAAAAAACCTTGCTCAAAGCAATCCAAGAAGATGATACGTTGGTGGATCCTCAATATGAAACTGCTCAAGACACACAAGATCAAACCTTGGAGGAGCAGAAAGATGTACACGATGACAATTATAACTCTAATGCAGAGACTATTGATCCAAGAGAGGAAGAAGGCACAAGCAAAGAAGATGAGGTTGTTGCAATACAAAATAAGAAAAATGATAAGCAACAACAAAAGAAAGCAACTAAAGAGCCTGATCCTCCACAGAAGGTAAAAGAAAAGAGTAAGAAACTTCCATATCCAGACCGTAAAAAGAAAGCACCAGATGAGGTAATCTATAACTCTTTTGCAAAGGCATTAAGTGATCTTCGTCTAGAAATTTCATTTGTGAATGCAATTAAAGTGCCCGCCTATTCTAAATTCCTCTGTGATATTCTTAATAGAAAGAAAGAGATAAATGAAATAGTTGCTATGGTAACTAGTTACCCTGCTAATGGGAGGCTATTGTCTAAATCTGGAGATCCCGGGATACCAACTATTTCATGTTCCATAGGCAAAACTGATATTCATAATGCCTTATGTGACTTAGGTGCAGGAGTTAGTGTAATGCCATACTCCCTCTATAAAAGGTTAGGATTAGGGGAATACTCCCCCACTTATATCACTTTAAAGATGGCTGACAAATCCACTAAACATCCTCTTGGTATGATTGAGAATGTTCTACTTAGAATAGATGAGCATGTTATCGACTGAATCAATATAGATTTAGTGTAGAAAATAAAGTTTGAGTTTTATATGTAAAAACTAGTCTAATAGCATTGTTCAGATAAAAAATTGCATTTCTGAAAATTTGGGCAAAAAAGTATGTTCCAGGAGTTGTAACGACCAACTATATGGCGGGAATTTTTATTCCGGCCGTATAGCTGCGACCGCATAGTTATCGACAAAATTCTCAAAACTTGGGGTTTGGATACAGAAAAGTTGACGACCAACTATACGTCATGACCATTTGGTCCGGCAGTATAGTTGCAGCCGTATAGTTCTGATCTAGCGATGAGAAAACCTAATCCTCGCCGCCTCCACAACTATACGGCGGGAGCTACTTCACCCGGTCGTATAGCTCCCGTCGCATAGTTTGGCCCGACCATTTAAACGGGTCAGGGCAGGCTAGGGTTCTTCCTCCTCTCCTTATTTCTCTCAAACTCTCTTTCCAAAACTCTCAAAACCTCTCAAGAACTCTCAATTCTTTGTAGATTTCGTTCGTTTGAGTGGGGGAATCAATAGATCGGCATGTTTCTATCCCTATGCATGCTTTATTTTCAGAATTCCATGGTTGAAGTCCTCTCATTGATTTAGTGGATGAATTGAAGCTTGATTTATTTACTCTTTTAATTTCTCACGTTAGGATTGAATTTCTCCATGTAGAATCGTTCATATATCATGTAGAAACTATATGCCTAAGGTTTTATGTTGAAATTTCTCACTGCATCAAGATGAACAAGCTCAGTGGAATTTTTCGCAAGAGCAAGAGCCAATGTGGTGAAGGCTCGGGGCTCTGGTCTGAGCTCGGCAACAAGTACGCCATGGTTTTGGCGAGGAAGGTGCTGCCCACACGATGGGCCGATGACAACTTTCTCAACTCAGCAGGGTTGAGGGCGGACTTCGACTACCTGTGTGCAAATGCAGGGCTCTCCGGCCTCGCCAATGCAAGCCACTACACCTACGAAGGTCTCACCCATGAGTTCCTCGCCCCCTTCTATGACGACTATAGGGAGAAAGGTAATGCATGCATGATAAATTTTACCGTTAACCAACGGCCATATCAAATTACCTATCAACAATTTTGTGAGGCTTACGGATTCCCTCAAGAAGGGGAATCAACTGTTACAAACTTGTATAGCGTCTCGAGCGCAAATACTTGGGAGGTTATTTTTGTTAATGGTGGTAGGGACTTCTATCAAAAGAAGATATCCACCATTCAGAACCCAACCATCCGTTACTTTGCTTTGTTTTTTGCTAACACTTTGTTAGAAAGAGGAGATACTAGCTCGATGGCCAATGCAGACATGGCCATGATCACCAAGGCGCTTTTCCCTAATGCACCGCAGAGTCCCACTCCTATAGATCTATTCCTCCAGCACGTCCACCACCAGAGCAACAAACAGAAAGGTGATATTCGCATCGGTGGATTGGTAACCCACCTAATCCAAGATATCGAAATTGCAATTTCTATTGTGCAACCTATTGATGGCTCCATACTTATGGATGTCAAGTATATAACTGCTTGTGGCTTCCTCGGTGTTTACCGAGCTAACAGGAGGCTCCGAGCCTATCAATTTGGTTATATTGATGTTGTGCAGGATGATCAAGTGCCATTGCCTTGCCCGCAAGGCTTTGAGGTTCAGGGAAGGGACAACTAGATCATAACCAAGGATCAAGTGACTAAGATCATGTAGGCACTCTATCCTGACTCCGAGGAAGAGGAAGGAGGGCAGCAGGATGAGCAGGAGCAGGAGTAGGAATACAACCCTGCATGGGAGGGACATCAGCAGCAGGAGGAGCAACCTTGGGACCAATGGCCACATCATCAGCAACAGCAGCTGGGGTTCAACAATGTCCCCTATTAGGATTTTCTGTAGCTCAACCAGCATGTTGGGGAGATCGACCAGACTCTACATGAAGTAAGTGAAGATGTGAGTGCCTTAACTAACACATTCAGTAGCTTCGTGACCTACTTCCTGACTATTACCAGCAGCCACTGCCGAACGACGGCAACAACTAAGCATGGCAACAACCTAAGCTTGGGGGAGGTTGTGAAAACCTCAAAACTTGCATTCATATTTTTATTTCTTCTTTTGATTTGTTTTCTTTTCCAAGAATAGCATGTTTACTTCTAGTTTGCATTCTTAAAACCAAAAACACACAAAAATTAGTTATAACTTTTATTGCAATTTTTTCTTTGTTTTTCACGAAGATTGCTCAATTTCAGGTGACTTGGCAATAGGTAAATATAGAGGGGATTCGACTCAAGTACGAGAACGAAGCAAACAAAAGGAGATATCACATTCCTTTCATCACCCCTTCTGCAACTTTAAATTGATCCACAATTATTTACTCGCTTGCACTTGAGTCATTCCCCACCTAGCTTGTTATCCTATAAATTATTTTCCCTTGCTAGTGTCCACTTTTAGTTTTGAACAGTGAGCAATGAACTTGGTTGAAATACTTCCAACATTTTTACAATGAGAAAAAGCATCCAAGAGATGACTTGAGTCCATGTTTCGCCCAAAGGATTTGATTCTAGAAACTACTCAACCCCACTGAGCTTAATATAAATAGAATCGATAGCACCCTTGATTAAAATTGTCTGATAAAATGGATGTTTTCGAAGTAGTAGAGATTATGCCACTGTTTTTTCTAAAAATTATAGTAGAATATTGCTTTACACGTGTCACTACAACACTATCGTACTCCTTGGGGAACTATTAACTCTGCTGGCCAACGAGCGATCTAAATGTGGGAAACCACTTGATTTCAGCTTTTGAGTTATGTAAACGTCTATAGCAGCAATTCTATGATGGGTAAAATTTTAATCTCCTCGTGGTTTCACGTTCAAGTGAAGTTGTAGTACTCCTCTGACTCACTATTGCTCAACAGCTATCTATTGGCATGGTCACGAGTGCAGAACACAGCCCAAATTAACATGTTAAAAACATTGGCATGATTTCTCTATAAAAGAGCTGAAGTTTTTGAAAAACAAGGAAATGAAAAAGGTGCTTTGAAAGTCTTGAAATTTTGATGTGAGAGTAGATGAGTTGTTCTTAAATTAAATGATTTTGGTGCCAACTTGAGTTCTCTTAATTGATTAAGTGAACAAGAGAAAAAAGTTTTCATCTCTCAATAAGAGATACACCAAAAAGATTTGTTTCACTTTTCTAACTAAACTTTTAACACTAGCTCGGGCATATGATTTATTTGCTAGCAATATATACATGGTTTAGGAAGTGAAATCAGTGCAATCTTGTGTATATTTGTATGATCATGTTTAAGGTTGCAGGAATTGTGAAGAAAAGAATTTGACACCAAATTGAGCTTGTAAGTTCTTTTATTTAAGTCTCAAATCTCCACTAACCTTTCTTATTTCCTTATCACTTGAGGACGAGCAACATCTAAGCTTGGGAGAGTTAATAGCTGTGAGATTCGACACATTTTTGATGGTTTCTATCAATAGTTTTCGTTTGGATTTGATGGTTTTCTAGCTTTACCTAACGCTAATACTTTAGTAGCGAAAAAAACTTGGTTTTTAATGTATGTTTTAGGTTCTGAACATCAATAGAGATATTTAACAAAAAAACACAATATTCAGACGAAAACAAGAAAGTCTCTTTTTTGGAAGCAATTCAGGAGAGTTTATTGAAGCTTTAACGAGCAACTATATAGCGGGAATATTTATCCGGCCGTATAGTTCCCGCCGTATAGCTTCCATCCTCTTCGTATTATTAATACGGAAAACTTTCATGAAGAGGCCGAGGACGAAAACAGAACACACGAGCTGCTATCCCATCCAGAAGAGAGAAAGAAGAGATCTAGAGAAGAAGGGGAGGACGTTCTTCATCTTGCTCCACGATCTTCAATCTCCCAGCCACCACACCTCCATAGCCATTACTTGTACTTGAGAGAGAGAGAGAGAGAGAAAGATCTCCACCTTGCAAGACTAGGGTTTGAGATTATTCTTCCCATCTTAAATTGTGTTGGATTTATTTCTATTTCTTATTGTGGATCTCCACGATAATATCAAGAAGAACTCCCTTTATTT
Organism: Avena atlantica; assembly: GCA_910589765.1. Classification (NCBI taxonomy): domain Eukaryota; kingdom Viridiplantae; phylum Streptophyta; class Magnoliopsida; order Poales; family Poaceae; genus Avena; species Avena atlantica. Next base: position 528,104,019 of record OU342733.1, read on the forward strand.
AATTATATCGATGATGATTTCTTATCTCATGTGTGAGTAAGTTCCTTTGGGAGTGGGAGATGTAGGGGATTGGTGAGATGTGATGTGCCTATATAATTTCGATCAAGTTTGTGCTTGATTTTAATTACTATATTATGTGTGCTAAACTATCTGCGGGATGCTTAATGCCTATTGTCTAATACGTCGTAAACGTATCTATAATTTTTGATGTTCCATGCTTGTTTATTACACAGTTTGCTTTGCTTTGTCTATACTTTGAGGTGTTTTTATATGTTTCCTGGTACTAACCTATTAACAAGATGCTGTAGTGACAGTTGCCTGTTTTCTTCTGTTTTTGGTTCCAGAAAAGCTAATTAGGAAATATTCTCGGAATTGGACGGGACAAAGGCCAAAGTCAATATTTCACCGAGAAGAACACGGAGTCCAGAGGAGAGACGGAGGGGATCCACAGGGCGGTTGCACCCCCCAGGCGTGGTCCCACCCTGGGCCATGACTGGGCAGGGTGTGGGCCTCCTGTCCGCCCTCCTGCCTCGCCTCTTCGCCTATAAGAATCCCCTGATGCCTAAACCCTAAGTGCCCAATCAATATTCCACGAAACCGTTTGTAGCTGCCGCCACCATCGTCCCTAGATCGGGAGGGTCCGAAGCTCTTTCCGTCACCCTTCCAGAGGGGAGATCACCCTGGATGCCTTCTTCTTCATCATGCTAGCCTCCGGTATGAAGCGTGAGTAGTTCCACCTTCGACTACGGGTCCATGTAGTAGCTAGATGGTTGTATCTACTCCTTTTTCCTTTCATGTCTTGATCTTGTGAGCTCCGTTCATGATCAAGATCTCATCTATTTGTAACCATGTATGTTGTGTTTGTGGGGATCTGATGGATATTGAGATTACTATGTCAGATTGATTAATGGTTTTGTATTATTGATTCTATCATGTATGTGTTGTTTGTGATCTTGCATGCTCTCCGTTGTTAGTGGCTATCTTGGCCAAGTAGTTGTTAATGACTCCAAGAGGGGGTATTTATGCTCGATAGTGGGTTCATGCCTCTATTTAATCTAAGGAAAGTGACAGAAATCTCTAAGGTTGTAGATGTGTTGTTCCTACTAGGGAGAAAACAATGGTCTCTTGTTCATGGAACAAGTGGATTCTTTACCTTACACACTTTGCTTAAAGCAGTTATCTGTTGCTTGCAACTTAATACTGGAGGGGGTTTGGATGATAACCCAAAGGTGGACTTCTAGTTATAGATGCAGTTGGATGGCGGTCTATGTATCTTGTTGTATTTCTCAATCGAATCTCATAGGATCTTAATGTCTAGTATTGCATTGTTTATCTAAGGAGAACACCTCTAGTGAACTATGGACCCCGGTCCATTCTTTACTATTGATACATCTTCCACTGTTTACTTTCTACCAAGCTACTATTTCCTTCCACACCATATAGTTAATCCTTTGTTACAACAAACCGGTGATATTGACAACCTCACTGTTCATTAGGGAAAAGTCTTGAGTTTGTGTTGTGCAGGTCTCCAAGTTGCTACCAACACCTTTGAGTTGTTTCCTTCCTTCTACTGGTTCGATAACCTCGGTTTCTTAGTAAGGTAAAACTTACTGCTATGCTCATCATACCTTGCTCTTGGGGTCTTCCAACGAAGCACCCACGACAACACTGTGCGCGTCACCATTGTCCAATTAAGGGCCCAGACAACATGATGCTTTGTTCTACATAGATAGAATCGTGTTCGCTAGTAGATCGGTGACCCCCGAGTGACATGGGGATATTAATGGGAAACTAGTTTGACTCGAGGATAAGGAGGAGCCACCGAGATTATTGCAGTAGTCCGATCCAAGGAGCTTAATTGCTAAGCAACCTGAAGGATCTTAATCGTTTAGCAATTGACCATGGTTGTGGTAAACAAGCTAGTAGGATTATTGAAATTGGGATGAAATATACCTAGAGGAGTTCTAGCTAATTATGGGTTGCACGCTTACACACATCCTTATAAGATTATAATTGTTACACTTATCACTCATCCATGCGGCACATTCACTATCAACATGAATTGAATCTTCCGCGCCTACTTTGTCATCTGTAGAAAACAACAAACAAATCATTCTTTACTTTTTATGCTTTTATTTTTAAAGTTTACATTTTAGTTTTATTAAAATACTTTTGTTTAATCCAAAATCTATTCTTATTTCAATACTTGCAGTCAATTCACTCGAAGACCTGTGACAACTTCGGGTGTGACAGAGACTTCACCTTTAAACACTTACCTATGGACTCCCTATGAGATCGACATTTTAACTTTGAAACTAGCTACAAACGATTTATGCACTTATAGCCATCGGCTGCCTCCTTTGGGATTGTCCTAAAGGGTCTTTTATAGGCGTTTTTAGGTCAAGAACTTTGAGGTTGCGATGAAGACAGACGACCGCGGAAGATCGAGGAGGGAACGACCCTAGGTGGCGTGGCCCATGCCACCTAGGCTTGTTTGGGCCTTGGGCCTCTCCTCTCGTGGTTCTTGTGCTTCAGGTGCTCCTCTATGCGAAAAAATACTCCTCAGAAAATCTCATGTCCATTTGACTTTATTTAGATCCCTAACGCTTAAAAATATGCAAAACATGGTTTTCCTGTTGTAGAGTTATAAACCAAATAAAGGGGATCATTGATAAATCCTCATAAATCAATGTAAAATATGAATATAATATTATACTAATTTCAAATATGTGGGAACATGTATCAATAAACTATTAAGTTCATATTTGCATTTTACATGCATCAGTGAGGCACTAAAGTCACACACCATCGGGAACCAAAGTTCCCTACCATTGTTCTGAATTTAATTTTCTGCAGCATTGCTTAATGAGCACCAAAATTGCTTTATCGAGCACCATAGTTTTTCTGTCGGGTACCAATGACGCTTTGTGGAGTACCAAGTTGCTTTGTCGCACATCATAATTGCTCCATTCGATACCAAAGTCGTTCTGTCAATTAGCAAAGTTGCCTACTATTGTTCTAAAATTATTTTTCAATCCCATTGCTTCGTTGGGCACCAATTTTTCTTCGTCGGGCACCATAGTTACTCCCGGCGGTTGTGAATTTATTTTCCTGTCATGTATGAAAGTTGCTATGTTTTGCACGGAAATCCATTTTTGAACCCGGGTGCATTTGCACACGGTATAAAAATAACATATTTCAAAATGTTGATTTTTCTAAAAAAATATTTTTATGCGTAGCTTCATGTTTTAGGTTCACGTGAAGTCATTTCACGAAAAACCGCTATGTTTTGTGGGCTGTGGAAAAAAGACAAGAAGGTGTCTTGTAGCATGTTACTTTAGCATCAATTTTTATCTTTTTTGCACAAATCACCTAAAATGTTCATTTTCACGAAACAACTTTGCACGCACCTAAAACTTCAAGTTCTAAGTGCACATTTTTTTAATTTTTTTAGCATTTCAAATTTTGACAAAAATCAAATTCAAATGAAGGGTGCATATGAGCTCGGGAGCCAAATAGCCGTGTCCTGTTTTGCACCATTGCTTACTTAGTTTTTCTTAGGAAACTTCATAACAACCGGGAACAACTTTAGAATTTAATAATTTAACCTCTATTAGGGAAAATTATAATGATAGTGTACTACTAGTCAATAAATAACATAATTGCGCAACTACTATTGACATACATAAATAACGAGCAACTAATAGAGATGTTAGGTGGTAAAATTGGCAGAATTAGACAACTATCATATGCTATTACGCAACAATTGATAACAGGATAATAAGTGCTCTCTCCGACTCAAAATAGATTTCCCAAATTTGCTAAATTTGGATGTATCTAGCTCTAAATAGTATTAGATACATATAAATTTAGAAAAAATTCTGACATCTATTTTAAGACAGAGGAAATACTCTATAAAAAATATATTGGACCAAATCTAGACAAGTCCCATCTTTGCCCCTCTCTCTTGTTCACACATCCTGCCCAACCCGAGGGCCGATGCCCATGTGCAGCTCCTGCGTGGTCGTCTTCCTTAGGCGGGGAGCGGTCGTCTCGAGGCATGAACAACCTCCTGTGGCCCTTGTCGCCACTGTCGCCTCGGTTCTAGCAGTCTCCATGCTCGCCTTAAGGACGTGGATCGATCTGGCTCGCTCCTCTCTATCAATTTCTCACATCATCGATCCCTCCTCATCAGGACTGGTGGGGTGTGCTCAAGGCCGGTCCGCGCCATTGTTGTAGGAGGTCGTGTATGAGTTGGGCCCTCCCGGTGGCATGTTATGTTCAGCTCGCAAAGAGCTTCTTGGGCTCGGCCCAAGATTAGCTTGGCTCGCTACTGCCTCTAGGCCGAACCGAGTCCGAATTCCTAGACCGTGATGATCTCAGGCTGAGCCCAGCTCTGTAGTAGTGTGATGATCTTAGGCTGAGCCCATCTCAGCTCGGTCCACTTGTTTGGATCGCATTTTTTTCATGAATTAAAGAAAGACGAATTAGAGGCAATGGGCTGGATAGTTGGGACCTTCGGTTCAGAGTCAAGTAGGAAAAATACTTCTTCCTCGCAAAGATAGGGCAAAGCCCTGAACTGCCGCCGCCGCGCCTCCATGCCTCTCAGCACTACCGCCAGCAGTGCTTCCTCTGACGCGTGTCCCTGGACTGCCGCCGCCTCCAAAACAAATTGCGGCGCTGTCGTGGAAGCCGTCCCCACCAATCAGTGACACATGACGCCAGGATCGCGAGCTATACTGAGTTGCACCAAGCTTTTGGGAAACTCGGACTGAGCTCCGTTCCACGGCTCGCCGGCAGCTTCGAACTGGCTCGGACTCAGCCGAAAAAGCTCGAGCTTTTTTCTGTCTTGCACCGAGCTGGACCGAGCCAGCTCGTGTCCAGGAATATCTCACTAGTGGAAACGAGGTCTTTTGTTGATCCCGAAAAAGGGCTTTAACACCGGTTCTTCTACTAACCGGTGTTAAAGCCCTTTTTCGGGATCAACAAAAGACCTCGTTTAAAGGTGCCCCCCCTTTAACACCGGTTCATGCCACGAACCGGTGTTAAAGGGCCCTGCAGCAGTGGCCCGCGCAGCCCCCCCCCCCTTTAACACCGGTTCGTGGCATGAACCGGTGTTAAATGGGGGGGCTATATAAGACACAACCCCAGCCCCCACACACACCACTCTTCCATTCTTTCACATTTTGGAGCCTAGAAAGAGGGTGTGAAGAGTGATAGTTTGTATTTTTTTCATATGCACAAGAGGTGTTCGGTGAAATGCCCGAGAGCTCAAAATAAGTTTTCTTGTTGCTCTTTCCGTCTCGGTCGAGGTCGGCAACTATCCTTTCATGTGTCATTGATGTACTATATATATAAATGGTCATATCCCTATTATTTTTTGATATATACTACATATTAATGCAGATGAACCGGCAATGGATGTACGGTGACCGCCGCACTTCCGAGTACATTACGGGCCTCCAAAACATCGTTGTGGCTAATGCAAACCGTGGTCACAATGGTTTTATGTGATGTCCGTGTGTTCACTGTCAGAACAAGAAAGACTATTCAAATACCAAAACCATTCACGCCCACCTGCTTCGATCCGGTTTCATGCCCAGTTATAATTGTTGGACCAAGCACGGAGAAAAAGGGGTTGTGATGGAAGACAACGAAGAAGAAGAGGATGATGACAACTATCATAATATGTATCCTGAATATGATGATAATGCACCGGGGGTGATGATGACAACTATCATAATATGTATCCTGAATATGATGATAATGCAACGGGGGTAGATAATGAAGATCAAGAGGGAGCAGATGGGCCCGCTGATGACGATCTTGGTCGGGCCATTACTGATGCAAAGGAAGAATGTGAAACTGAAAAGGAGAAGGAGAAGCTGGAGCAGATGTTAAAGTATCACAAAACATTGTTGTATCCAACTTGCGAAGATGGCCACAAAAAGCTAGGTGCCACACTGGATTTGCTGCAATGGAAGGTAGAGAATGGTGTGACTGACAGCGCATTTTCAAAGTTGTTGGTAAAAATGAAGAATCTTCTTCCAAAAAATAATGAGTTGCCCGACAGTACATACCAAGCAAAGAAGGTTGTCTGCCCTCTAGGATTAGACGTGCAGAAGATACATGCCTGCATTAATGACTGCATCCTCTACCGCGGTGAGAAGTACGAGAATTTGGATGCATGCCCGGTATGCACTGCACTGCGGTATAAGATCAGACGAGACGATCCTGGCGATGTTGAGGGCGAGGCCCCTAGGAAGAAGGTTCCCGCCAAGGTTATGTGGTATGCTCCTATAATACCATGGTTAAAACGTCTCTTCAGAAATAAAGAGCATGCCAAGTTGTTGCGATGGCACATGGAAGACCGTAAGAAAGACGCGATGTTGAGACACCCCGCTGATGGGTCACAGTGGAGAAAAGTCGAGCGAGAGTACCCGGATTTCGCACGTGACGCAAGGAACTTAAGGTTTGGTCTAAGTACAGACGGCATGAATCCTTTTGGTGAGCAGAGCTGCAGTCACAGCACCTGGCATGTGACCCTGTGTATCTATAACCTTCCTCCTTGGTTGTGTATGAAGAGGAAGTTCATTATGATGCTAGTGGTCATCCAAGGCCCGAGGCAACCCGGCAACGACATTGATGTGTACCTAAGGCCATTAGTTGAAGAACTTTTACAGCTGTGGGCCAAACCAGGTGTACGTATGTGGGATGAGCACAAAGGGGAGCCATTTGACCTACGAGCATTGCTTTTCGTAACCATCAATGATTGGCCTGCTCTTAGTAACATTTCAGGGCAGACAAACAAGGGATACAATGCATGCACACACACTGTTTAGATGATACTGAAAGTGTATATTTGGATAAATCTAAGAAGGTTGTGTACCTAGGGTATCGCCGATTTCTTCCGAACCTGCATCCAGTAAGAAAGAAAGGCAAGCATTTCAAACGTCTGGCAGAACCCTGGAGGAAGCCTGTCCTCCGTACCGGTGAAGAGGTATTTGGTATGGTCAAGGACCTAGAAGTAATCTTTGGAAAAGGTCCTGGCAGTCTATCTGTTCCGAATGACGATGCCGGACACGCGCCCATGTGGAAGAAGCAATCTATATTTTGGGACCTACCATATTGGAAAGTCTTAGAGGTCCGCTCTTCAATCTACATGATGCACGTGATGAAGAATGTTTGCGTGAACCTGCTAGGCTTTCTAGGAGTGTATGGGAAGACAAAAGATACACCGGAAGCACGGCAGGACCAGCAACGTCTGAAGGCCCCTGAAGAGCCTATGCATCCTGAGAACGAGAAGGGTAAACGATGCCACTTAACTCCTGCCAGCTACGCTCTTACCAAAGCAGAGAAGGAAATCTTTTTTGAATGTCTGAGCAGTATCAAGGTCCCGTCTGGCTTCTCGTCTAATATAAAGGGAATAATAAATATGGTAGAGAAAAATTCCAAAACCTGAAGTCTCATGACTGCCACGTGATTATGACACAATTGCTTCCGATTGCATTGAGGGGGCTTCTACCTGAAAATGTTCGAGTACCCATTGTGAAGCTATGTGCATTCCTCAATGCAATATCTCATAAGGTAATCGATCCAGAAAGCCTACCAGGGTTACAAACAGATGTGGCCCAATGTCTTGTCAGCTTTGAGTTGGTGTTCCCACCATCCTTCTTCAATATTATGACGCATCTCCTGGTTCACCTAGTAGAAGAGATTGCCATTCTCGGTCCTGTATTTCTACACAATATGTTCCCCTTTGAGAGGTACATGGGAGTCTTAAAGAAATATGTTCATAACCGTGCTAGGCCAGAAGGAAGCATCTCCAAGGGCTATGTAACAGAGGAGGTCATTGAGTAGGCAGGAGCATGACTGAATCACTCCAACATTCTGAAACAAGTTCGGCCGATTGTTACTTAATCTGGCCATATATCTTAATTTTCAGTTCCAGTTCGGCTTTATGTAACAATGCAAGTTACTTAATCTGGCCCACCTCCTCCTAACTTCAACGAGGCCGGCCGATTAGTTGCATTCTCATTCGAGGTTGAAAATATGCTATTTTATCAAAAAAAACAATGCAAGTTGAGCGAGGCTTGGCCCCGAGCTAAGAATCATCATGCCCGTTCTTCGACAAAGTTTGTCGATAGTTTAAAAGGAGGATAAAAAAATAAAAAAAGATCGAAACAGTGCGAAACCTTCGCGTAGTGTTATATTATTTTTGTTTGAATTGAATAATCAATATTTATATGTAAGTGTTTTAATTATTTTGAAAATTTTCATGTAAAGTAATTATAAAATGATTTACATGAATGGATAGATATTATTTTTCTGAAAATTATGATATATTATTCATATTTTTCTGAGTTGAAATGAAAAAGATATGAATTTTCTAAATTCATATCATATTTTTTAATTAAAAATGCCCCTTTAATGCATGAAATAAATGCCCCCCCCCCTTTAACACCGGTTCCATCCAGGAACCGGTGTTAAAGGGGGGGCGCATTTATTTCGTTTCCCGCGCGCACCCCCCCCCCTTTAACACCGGTTCCTGGATGGAACCGGTGTTAAAGGGGGGGTGTAATAAATGCGCGCGGGAAACGGAATCCCCCCCCTTTAACACCGGTTCGTGTCTGGAACCGGTGTTAAAGGGGGGTAGTAAATTCGCCCTCCCCTTCCTTTCTTCCCCCCAAAGCCAGATCGAACCGCCACCGCCACCGTACCGCCACCGCCCCCGCGCGTGCGCCATCGGAGCAGAGCACCACCGCCGCCGGCCGCCACTGCCCCCGCGCGCGCGCCATCGGAGCAGAGCACCACCACCGCCCCCGCGCGCGCGCCATCGGAGCAGAGCACCGCCACCGCCGGCCGCCACCGCGCGCGAGCCAGGTCTCCTCCACGTCACCCCGACGAGCACCGCCACCGCTGGCCGCCACCGCATCGCCCTGACCACACTTCTTCCCCGTGCAGGAGCAGCCGGCCGACGAGCACCTCCACCGCGTGGTGTCCGCCTCCACGTCACCCCGACGAGCACCGCCTCCACGTCACCCCGACGAGCACCGCCGGCCGACGAGCACCGCCGGCCGACGAGCACCCCACCGGTGAGCCCGCCGCCTCCACCTCGACATGCAGGAGCAGCCCGCCACCTGTCTGCCACGTTAGCCCGCCACGTGTCTGCCACCCTCCTGAAAAATAGAAGAAAAGATAAAAATTGCAGAAAATTGTATAATTTTGCAAAAATCATATAAAAAGATTCGTAGATCCAAAAATAGCAAATTATATATCAATGAATTCAGAAAATTTAGTAGATTATTAATATCAAGTTGGATTTAACTTTTACAGTACGTGTTTACTGTAATAATTTAATTAGTTTTAATGGTCTTTTAGATTAATAAATTCATAGTAAAATATCTACTGGTCCAAAAATCACAAATAATATACCTATGGATTCACAATTGTGTGTAGATCATCAATATGAAAATGGTTAAGCCAAATAATATAAGGTTTTTCAGCAATTTAATAAATGGTATAATGGCTTATTTAGAGTAATAAATTCATAAGAAAATAAATATTGTTCAGAAAATTACAAATAATATGTCCCTGGAATCACAACCCCGTGGGGATTATATATCTGATTTTAGTTTGATTTTTAGACAAAATAAACTATTTAAATGATTTAAAACCCATTAAACACTATTTAAATCATAAGAAAAGATTTATAACTCTGATTAGGGTGAATCCAACGCCTACTGGTTCGTATTAATGTCCTCTATCCATAACAAATACTCCATTGCATTAATTGGTCTCTTGCATGCATCATATACTTTAGTATTGTTTTGACCCCTCGGAACTCGTTTAAAATGATCAAGCATCCTTAGGGTTTTAATTTCATTTGTGTACTTATTTGTGTATTTTTGTATGAATAATATGTATATTTGTGTATGAATCCAAGTCCACTTGAATGTTTACACTCTTACTCTAGATAATATTATTGTTTTAGAAACTATGGATCCACTTAGTAGAAACCTTGAAGAAGAAGAAATAATGGAGAACATTATTGATGAGGACACCTCACAATATCTGAACTTGGAGGGACATGATGACGACAGCTCAAGTACTAGTCATGCAGAAAATGAAGACTCCGGTGAACGCAATTTAGTGGTTACAAAGTCCGGCGAGGTATATGCATTGATTAAGCCTCTGCTGACTTCCACCAACAATCTTCTTCTACATGTATTAATTAACGCTTCTTTCTTCTTTTAGCCCTCTGGATCGACCAGCCAGCAACCATCTTCTTCTACAAAAAAGAGAAAGCGAGGCGCGAGCCATCTGTTGAAAGATCGTGCAAAGTTCACGATCGAAGCAGTCCGTGCTGATGGCAGGCCGATGGAGCCCAAGAAGGCCGCAGACAAATTTGTACGTCAGGCTGGAGTTCTTGTTAGGGACCAAATCCCAATCATAATTGAAAATTGGAATAAGCCAAAGAAGGGCGACGGTACCTTTGTCGATGAAAGATCCAAAGAAACGCTTTGGAATTCGTTGTTGGTAAATTTCACCCTTCCGACAGAGGAGGATGAAAACAACCCGGTTATAAAGGAAAAGGTCAAAGAGTGGACTCTAAAGAAGATGTCTGACGCTTTCCGCAACTGGAAGACAAAATTGAACAAATTTGTCAAAGCTGGCGAGACTCCAGATTTCGAAGACGCATATTATGCAAAGATAAGACCTCACTGGCCCGAATTTGTGACATATAAAAAAAGTGCTATAGCTAAAAAGAGGTCAGAAATCAATACGCTTAATGCCCAGAAGAAGGAATATCACCAGAGGATGGGGTCAGGTGGCTACATATCTCAGAGGCCTAAGTGGGAGGAAGCTGAGAAGGCCCTGCGCGATAGAGGGATCACGCCCCAGACAGATGAGTGGGACCTACGTGCAAAGACTTGGTTCTACGGAATCGGGGCAAGGTTGGACCCAGAAACAGGATTGTGTATCTTCCCAACCCTCCTTGCCAAACCCGTCACTGAACTCATCACGGCATACGAGGAAACATCCGCCAGGACCTTCCATCCCGACAGAGAGAATGACCAGCTCACACGCGCCATCGGTAAAAAAGAACACCCTGGACATGCACGAGGCACAGGGAGTATGACGTGGAAGGATGGGTTTGCCGACAGGAGCGACTCTTACAGATGGCGCGGCAGAAAAGAAAAAGAGCGTACAGAGCAGATGACACAGATAGAACATGCACTTGCGGCGCTGCAGACGCAAGTGAATGCACAACAGAGCCATCAAGCTACCGGCCCATCTCAGCGGCACGAAGAGCCTGCATTGGAATCTGCCGGCGGCCCAGACTCTGCGCGGAAAAGCAGCATGGCTTCCACGGAGAACGTGCAGCCCACGCTTGAAATGGCGGGTCCTCGATACCCCGTGGATGAGATCACGGAGAGCGAACACGCTGAGATGCATGTGATATTAATGAGCTTATCCATAAAGGTGGTTGTCGGCTATGCCTTACCTCCTGTAGCTGGTGGAACTTACCACTGCCGACCGATTCCAGATGGCTATGCTATTGTCGGGGTGGATGAGGTTGTGAAGGAATATGAGGAAGCACAGCTTGACCATGCTACAGGTGAAGGGGAAACTCAACTCAAATTTACAGTGAAAACAACCATTCTTTGGAAGAAGGAACACATTGTGCTTCCAAATTGGAGGTCACTGGCACCCCCGCCGTCTCCACAGCGTCAGCAGTCTAAGCCGCTTCAGCTATCTCCTGCGCGGCAGCCATCTCCGACGCTTCAGCCATCTCCTGCGCGGCAGCCATCTCCGGCCCGTCAGCCATCTCCGGCGCTTCAGCCATCTCCGGCACGGCAGCCATCTCCGGCCCGTCAGCCATCTTCAGTGCTTCAGCCATCTCCTCAGCGTAAGCGGAAGAGCACTGCCACAAAGAGCATCAGTAGCACTGCCACAAAGAAATCCGCAGGAAGTCGTACGCCAAAGAGTTCAAGAAACTACGTCCCGCAGCCTTTCGCCAAGCCATTGCCGGTTTTACCGTGGAATCGCAGCAACGAGGAGACCAATAGGATCTCGGATGAACAGGTCAAGAAATTCTTTGCACCTAGACGGGCCGAGCCAAAGGAGAAAATAGATCCGGTGGTGGTGGAGAAGTTTTACAATAATCTTTTGAAACCTGAAACCCCACTTGTGCCGGACTACGAGCGCCAGATTTTGAAGGCGGATGCAAGGCGCCGTAGGGAGACTGAAAGTAGCAGTCGTGAGGCACCCCAGAAAACAGTTCCCATACTCGGAGAGCAGGAAAACCAATCATGCGCCCCGCTCCAAATGTTCGACACACGGGACGCTCCTCCCGTAGATGATTACGAGGCAGAGCTACAAAGAAAGGCCAATGAGCTGGGGATGACTTACATTGCATACTTGAACGTCATGGGAGACAACTTGCCCAAATGCGATGCCAACCCCATACAGCCATGGAAGTATGGGAAGAATCTCGTCAAGAAAGAGGAGCTCAAGAATCTACCAACAAAGATGCGAAAATTGCACAAGTGGTACCTTCATTTCTGCAAGACGAGAAAGGTAGAATGGATCACAGCGCATATAAGAGATGAGATTTTCTTGTGCGGAGACGACACGATCGACTTCAACATTCAAGACTTGCATTTTCTATTCAATCAGAAGGAACTCGACAAATCTGCCATCAGCCTTTATTGTGTGTAAGTACTATTTCTATAATTTATATCTCATCTCATTCACTTCATTAATTGCATGTATATATATATGCTCACCATATATGTATATACTATTATGCAGGAAAAAGGTTATGGAATGCAGGAAAGGAGGCCCCTTTGACATTGGGTTCGTTGACCCAAATAGAGTTCATGAAGAAGTGGTAAAAACCAAACTCGGGCAAACAGAAGATTACTTGCTAAGGTCTTTACTAAGACAACAAACCAAAAGGGAAATACTATTGCCTTACAACTTCTCATGAGTACTGTTACCCTCTCTCTTGTACACATTCTATTTCAGCTTACTCGATGTTAAGTGTAACTGATGATGAGTTATGCGTGTATAGGTTCCACTTTATTCTGCTAGTCATTCAACCCAACTCAGGAAAGTCCTTGTCATGGACTCGTTACGAAAATAAAAAGAGATATGGGCAGACTTTAGAGAGATGCTCCAGAGGTAATTTCAATCATATTATCGCACTAGATCGGCAACTTTCGTGACAACTAGTAATTAATTACTCCTTTATCCATTTTCTTTGCCGGACAGGGTTTGGAAAAGGTTCACGGGCAGGGCCGTGGGTGAATGGTCAGAAGAACTAAAATTTGTAGACCAAAATGTAAGTAATACTAGCTAGCTTCCAATTCCATTATATCATGCTTTATTGATTATTATTTTGATTGAACTCTCTATTCTCGTAAAGTGCGCGTATCAGGGACACGGCAATAACTTATGTGGGTACTATGTTTGCTAGTTCATTCGCAACACGATATGTGCGACGGGCCAAGCCGCATTAGAACAACTTAGAGTAAGTAAACAAAGTCCACAACATTATTTTATTACCTTCAATTGTGTTGAGTTTTATTCTTATATATATATTGACGGACCATTCTTCATATATATTCAGATCGAACGGATGCGGGACCAACTCCTACCATTTGAACGCATACGAGCCATTCAAGAGGAATTGGCGGGGTTCATACTTGATGAGGTCGTCACGCCTGGCGGATAACTCTTTAGATATCCACCAAAATGATCGATGACGATGTATGTGCCGATGACGATGTATGTGCCGCGATGTTTGTGTATAATAATAGTTGCTTAATTATTCATGTACTCGTATGTACCGATGACGATTTCTGTGTATACCGCTCCCGATCGATTCCCCCTCGCTCCCCCCCTCCCACAGAAATACGCGCAGAATGGGGCAGAGGCAGAAGTATACCGTGGTAGAGATTTAGGCCGTTTTCCTGCCGCGACAGAAGAACCTTTAACACCGGTTCCAGCCCCGAACCGGTGTTAAAGGGGGGCTGAGGCCTGCGGAGCCCCACGTGCGCACCCTTTAACACCGGTTCATATAAGAACCGGTGTTAAAGCCCCCCCCCCCTCTAACACCGACCCCTCAACAGCGGTTGGGGAACCGCTGTTAGAGGGCCCTCCCAACCGGAGTTAAAGGGGGGGCTCTGCACTAGTGTCTCTGGATGTGGTGACTCGTGGTGGGGTGGGTTAGTGGTTGGGGAGGCCTCTGTTTGGTGGCCGGGGAGGCGCACAGGTACAGGGTGGTTAGAGACAACGGGCAACGGCAAGTCTGTTGACTGAGGGTGTGTCAGACCTTTCCATCGAGCGCAAGCGCACTGCCTAGACGCCTCCATATATTATATGTTAAAAGTGTTGGGAAACTGGACCGGTAACCAGACTAGGGTTGGCCCATGTGGGTATCGTATCCCTTTTAGCCTATAAATAGAGGAATAATCTGTGTACGGGAGTTTACCGAGAGATTTTTCAATAAAGTTCCCTTTTGTTCCCTGTGTCATCTACTTTGTACTGTGTGTGCCTTCTCCTAGTCTTCTTCTCGGGTGTGGAACAGCCTCGGGACCGGCCAGTCGGCAGGGGGTGTTCCAACACGTTATCAGCACATGTCTCTCTGTCGAGCCTCCGTCAAGCCACCGTCGAGCCTGCATCACGCAGGCTTTCGTTGAAGGTAACCCGAAATTGACCGCAAAAATGGATTCGTTAGGCGATTTTCTTTCAATTTTTGCGTTTAGATCGTAGATCAGATCCGATCTACTGTGTGGATTTCTCCCCGAGAGTCGAGCAGACACGCTGTCGCCGAGCAATGTCGATACTCTCGGATCTGGAGACTTGTTGACTACACTCTAGAGAGTCGGTACGCGCAGATCTCGCTGATCCGTACCGCCGCATGCACCTGCTATGCATATCGCGTCAAATCCCTTTGATCAGACACCATTTGGGAATTTTTTTTACCTTTTTTATTTCTCTGATCGTTGTTCATCAAGTGGCGAAAGGTCTGGCCCTGATGGCCACAACTCAATAGCACAACCCCGGCCGCGTGCGCGAGCACCGCGCCGCCACGGCAAGGCCCCGCTGGCCGACGCCTCCGCGCGCGCTGGCCCTGCTGACCGTTGCTTGCCGCTCGCCGGCCGCACGCTGCCGCCGTTGCACGCTGCCGGCGGCCAACGCCGCCGCATGGCCGCTGCTGGGCGCTGCTTGCCGCTCGCCGTGCCGCGCCCGCGCTGCAGGCCGCTGGCCGCGCTGCGCCGCCTGCCGCTGGCCATGTCGTGCCCGCGCCGCCTGCCGCTCGCCGTGCCGCGCCCGCGCTGCAGGCCGCTGGCCGCGCCGCGTCGTGCTGCCGCGCTCGCGTGCAAAGGCCGCTGGCCATGCCGCGCCCGCGCCGCCTGCCGCTCGCCATGCCGCGCTGCGCTGCCCGCCGTTGGCCGTGCCGCCCGCCGCTCGTCGCGTCCGCGCACTACTGGCTGGCCTCGCCACCATCCACGCTGTCACGTCCGCGTGCACTGGCCGCCGTTGCGCGAGCCGCCCGACCACGCTGGCCGCACGTGCCGCGCCCGCACCACCCGCTGCTGGCCGCGTCCGCTGGCCACGCGCACAGCTGCCCGCTGCCGCTGCTCGCCGGCTACGCCGGCCACGCACCCGCGACGCGCGCACGCTGCCGCTGCTCGCCGGCCACGCGCGCATGCTGCCGCCACTCGCCGGCCGCGCCACCCGCGACGCGCTGACCCCGGCCGCCGCCGCTCGCCGGCCGATGTACCCCCCCCCCCCCCCCCACCCCACCCCCCCTCGACCCACTGGTTGCCCAGCGCCGCCGGCCGGCCAACTGCCGCCACCGCCACCCTGCTCGGGGGCAGGATGCCTGCCCCGTCTCCCCCGCAAGTCGGGCTGGGACGGTGCAGGGTGGGATGGCCCACATTCGGCCCAGCAGCCAGGTCGCTCTGGCCCATATGGCTGCCAAAAAAAAGAGGAGGGGGAGGGCAACGTGGCTAGTGACAGATTTGGCCCGCTGCCGGGCAAACGTATAGAACCTTTCGGACCGTTTTTTTTTGTTTTGTTTCATCCGCGTCCTCTATACCATTTCACTGTACATGCTTTCACATTATGTTTTCTACAATAATTAAATGTCCTTGTATTACATAGTTAGCATGTACAGTTTTAACTTAAATTTTGGAACGCCGACATATTTGAATTATTGTATCGATTATCATATTTATGCAACCGATTATCTGATGTAATCTTACACACTTTGCATAAATTGCAGATGACCGGAATCGTGAGCCGTGAGTTCCCGGAGTTGTCCCAGGATGGGCTTAACTACCTGACTTGGGCCTCGGACGTTGAGATCGTTCTCGAGGGCCGATGCATCAAGGATGCGTTGATTGAGGGGACCCCGACGGCCCCCAGCAAAACCATCCCGGCGGATAACGCCAAATCCCCGCACTTCCTCCGCCATCACATGTGTGAGACTCTCAAGAATGAGTACATGGCAGAATGGAGTGCTTCTGCCCTTTGGACCGCCCTCAACAAGCGGTTCTCTAGGCTGAAGGACACCATTCAGCCACAGGCGGAGGCAGATTGAATACGTCTGAGGTTTGCGGACTTCAAGACGGTGAAAGAGTACAACTCCAGGTTGCACCGGATTTTTACTATTCTTCAGCTGTGTGGGACCAGTATCACCGATCAGCAGAAGATAGACAAAACCCTCTCCACATTCCATCCGGACAACATCCAGTCCTCGCGAAACTTTCGCCAGGAAGGATTCACGGAATATGCAGCGCTTATTGATGCTCTCCAGGTGGCCGAGGCGCAGGATAATGTTCTGAAAAAAAAAACTTCTCCGCGCAACCCTTCGCAGGGGGGCCAAGTCATGAGGCCAATGCTGGTGCCTACAAGGTGCGCAAGCCCATCCACAAGAAGAGAGGCAAGAAGGGAAAGAAGGGTCCCAACTCCTCCAACCCGGCCAAGCAACGCAAGGCGGGCAAGGGGAAGGCGAGGCCCCAGGACTGCTTCCGCTGTGGCTCCAAGACTCACTTCTCCAGGCAATGTTTGGCCCCTAAACACGTCGTGGACGCGTTCAAGGCCAACAAGAAGGCGCGCGAGGCGCATCTTGTCCAGGTTGAGGCGCCACTGGCGCCCGGAGCGGCGCCTCTGTAGAACGTCGCGCACGTAGTGGCGCAGGACGTAGCACAAGTGGCAGCACCCTCGGCGGTCCCCACGGACGCCGTTGTGCCCATGGAGGTTGAGCACGTTGTGCCCCCGCCGCCTCAGCTAGGCCCCTTGTCCATGATGATGGCCAACGAAGAGAAGCCCACTGACCTTGAGATACTGGCTGAGCTTGGTGGTTTCTTTGCAGAATCCACCTGAGCTCCTTTTTGTTGAGATGATTCCTTTTTCCGCAATAATCAGATACAATTTTTTCGATATGGTTGTAAGCTCTATGAGAGCATAACACTTATTTTCGGCGATTGGATGACATTTATTTCATTCATTTATTCCATTATTTGATTATGTGATGTTCTGAAATGTCTATGTGTTTTACTTACTTGATGTAGCAACTTCCTCGCTCCATTATATTAATTAGGCACTATATTTTAGAACGCGTGTGGCGCCCAAATGGAGGAAACATGCCTTGCTGATAGCGGCACCACCAATACCATCTTGAGAGAAACAAAGTATTTTGAGTCCATTACCAAAAACCCTGGTAACATAATAACGATCGCCGGCTGCGGTCCGAATGTAGTTGGCTCCGGAAGAGCAACTATCATACTCCCAAATGGAACAACTCTGATCATTGAAGAGGCATTGTTGTATCCGGAGTCGACTCGTACTCTCTTAAGTTTTAGAGACATTCGCACAAATGGTTTCCATGTCAAAACCGATGATGATGAGAATGGAAAGGAGTTCCTACTCATTACCAAGCGCGACGAAAATGGTAAACATGTTGTCGAAAGACTCCCTTCATTAGCTACTAGGCCGTACTACACTAAGATAGTAGCACCACCTATTTACACTACCCTTAAGACTGTCTTTAGAAGATCCGAACTATTCTTCCTTTGGCATGATAGGTTAGGCCACCCCGGTCTTAGGATGATGAGAAATATAATTAACAACTCGAACGGTCATAATGTTAATGTGAAAAATTTCCCGAATTCCGATGATTTTGTGTGCTCCACATGCGCTACGGGGAAATTGATCATTAGACCATCCCCCCTAAAGGTGAAGGATGAACTCCCCGCGTTCTTGGAATGCATTCAAGGGGATATATGTGGTCCAATTCAGCCCCTCTCAAGGCCGTTTCAGTACTTCATGGTGCTCATCGATGCTTCCTCTAAATGGTCCAATGTTTGCCTGCTGTCAACAAGGAACCATGATTTTGCAAAGTTGATCTCCCAGATCATACAAATAAGGAATAAATTCCCTGATTATCGTTTAAAGTCTATTTGAATGGACAATGCCGGAGAATTTACCTCAAAGGCATTCGATGATTATTGCATGGCAACTGGAATCAAACTTGAGCACTCCATACCGCATGTCCACACTCAAAATGGACTTGCGGAGGCATTGATTAAAAGAATTAAATTCATTGCCAGACCACTCCTTCAGGGTTGTAATTTACCAACTACATGTTGGGGATACACGGTGTTACACGCCGCTAATCTCATCAACTTTCGACCATCGGCCTACAACATCCACTCTCCCATCCAACTTGCGCAAGGGTCGGCACCGAAAATTTCCCACCTACGTAGGTTCGGCTGCCAGGTATATGTACCTATACCACCACCCCAGCGATCAGCAATGGGACCGCTCCGTAAGTCGGGGATATACGTTGGTTATGAGACTGTGTCCATAATCAGGTTCTTGGACCCCTTGACAGGTGACTGTCACACGGCCCGTTTTGCTGACTGCATTTTTGACGAGGATCTTTTCCCGACTTTGGGGGGAGGTAATCAACCCCTGGATGACAAAAGTCGATAAATCACGTGGAAAGCCACGGGGATCCACGCTCATGACCCACGCACTGTTGAGACTAATAGAGAAGTCCAAAAGATACTAGATTTGCACTCCCTAGCGAATCAACTGCCCAATCATTTTAGTGATTTAAAGACTGTGACAAAGTCGCATGTGCATGCACGCAATGCACCGGAAAGGGTTGAAATACCAAATAAAAATGATGGTATGCCCGCTCCTGCTCCAAGGCCTAAGAGGACGCGGATTCCGGTTTCTCAAATCCCAAGTACCCGGGGACGCCCGAAGAAAAAGGATAAGAGAGATTTATTACAGTCTGCCCCTGTTGAGGGGAGCCAGTTGAGACCTGGCACGAGTATGGATATTTCAGTGCACGAAATTCCGGACTTGAACTTTCCTATATCGGAAATACCCAGCGAAGTTGTGTGCGCACACATCGGAGCGGGAAAACTAAAGGACCTAGCTCCTGGATTGGGAAATCCGGTGGAGCAAGAGGATGTGCCTGATGCACTCCATGACGAAATGGCCATTAACTATGTTAACTCGGGCGAGTCATACAACCGAGCCATGGAAAATGTCGACGTTAATTTTGCCAAGAAAATTGCCTCAATCATAGATCTTGACCCTGAGCCTAACACGCTCGCTGATTGGAAGGAAAGGTCGGATTGGAAAGATTGGCAGAAGGCAATTACCGCTGAATTATTATCGTTAAACAAAAGAGAGGTATTTGCACCTGTTTGTCTAACTCCTTCCCACATTCGCCCTGTTGGCCATAAGTGGGTTTTTGTTCGAAAGAGAAACGAGAATAATGAAGTAGTAAGGTACAAAGCAAGGCTCGTTGCTCAAGGTTTCACTCAGCGACCAGGTGTCGACTTTGAGGAAACTTACTCCCCAGTCATGGATGGAATTACCTTTAGATACTTGATCTCAATGGCAGTAAACATGGACTTAAAAATGAAACTAATGGATGTTGTCACCGCTTACCTATATGGTAACTTGGATTCGGATATATACATGAAAGTACCAGAAGGTATCCCTGTCCCGAACCAGGATAGAGCAAACAAGAGCTTATACAGTGTTCAGCTTAAGAAGTCATTGTATGGACTAAAACAGTCAGGTAGGATGTGGTATAATCGTTTAGGCGATTTCCTTCATCAGAAGGGCTACGCGAGCAATGAAGATTGCCCATGTGTTTTTATATGGATATCCCATGATGGTTTCTGTATTATCTCGGTGTACGTGGACGATTTGAATATAATCGGTACACCTGACGATATTGAGGAAGCGAGTTCCTACCTGATGTCGGAATTCGAGATGAAAGACTTAGGCAAAACCAAGTTCTGCCTCGGTCTGCAACTTGAGCATTCCCCTGCTGGGATTCTAGTTCACCAGTCGGCCTACACCCAGAAGGTGTTGGAACGATTTGGGTTTGAAAAGGCATATCCTTTTAAGACCCCGATGGTCGGAAGATTTTTGCAGCAAGACAAGGACCCGTTCAGGCCTAAAGAAGAGGGGGAGGAAATTCTGGGACCGGAATTCCCCTACTTAAGTGCAGTTGGCGCATTTATGTACCTCGCAAATTTTACACGGTCGGATATTGCATTCGCCGTCAATTTGCTTGCAAGGTACAGTTCTGAGCCTACCAAGAGACATTGGAAAAGCGTTAAGGACATCTTTAGGTACATACAAGGGACAAAGGACCTTGGCTTGTTTTACCAAAAGAACCAAGACCTATCTGTTGTAGGCTATGCAGATGCTGGGTACCTTTCGGACCCGCACACATCCAAGTCGTAGACTAGATATGTTTTCCTTTGTGGTGGAACAGCTATTTCCTAGAAATCGTCTAAGCAAACTCTTGTGTCAACTTCGACGAACCACTCGGAAATTATAGCATTATGTGAAGCATCACGAGAATGTGTATGGCTTCGACGAGTAGTCAGTCACATCCAGATGTCATGTGGACTGAACACCGTACAAACCCCAACAATTATCTATGAAGATAATGCCGCTTGTGTTGCACAAGTCCAAACGGGTTACGTGAAGAGCAATCTCACAAAGCATATAAACCCCAAGTTCTTCTATGCACATGAGTTGCAAAAGATGAAAGAAGTGAAAGTTTTGCATAATAAGTGGTGTGAAAATCTCGCTGATTTGTTCACTAAATCATTGCCAGCGTCTTCTTTCGAGAGATGTGTCCGAGGGATCGGCATGATGAGACTTAGGGAGATGCAAGGTTCAGGGGGAGAATCTTCACAAACTCATCGCTAAAATCTTGATCCCGATGATTGAGTACTTAACTTTGTAGTTAGGTGAATTGTACTCTTTTTCCCTTAGTGAGTTTTATGAAGTCTCTCACATGAGGTTTTTAATGAGGAAATTCGTGCAACATAGAAAGAAGTATACCGTGTGCATTTCTCCATATTTTTCCCACTGGGTTTTTCGGAGTTTTAAGCCATGGTTATACAGATAAGATACCCAGGGGAGTGTTGGGAAACTGGGCCGGTAGAGGCCCACTCGGTGTGGCCTCTACCAGGCTAGGGTTGGCTCATGTGGGTATCGTATCCCCCTTTAGCCTATAAATAGAGGAACAATCTGTGTACGGGAGTTTACCGAGAGAGTTTTCAATAAAGTTCCCTTTTGTTCCCTGTGTCATCTACTTGTGTACTATGTGTGCCTTCCCCTAGTCTTCTTCTCGGGTGTGGAACAGCCTCGGGACCGGCCAGTCGGCAGGGGGTGTTCCAACAAAAAGGACGTGATTAGAATGGACAAGGTGGCCGACCGAATTTATTTATATTTATTTACATAAAAAGGAACAGCGTCGTGAAAGTTGCACACGCCATTAGTTTAGCGTGTTCAACCACCATCATTCTGCATAATTGCAGCTCAAATTGCTCTAATACAGCCCCCACCTACTCTGGCTAGAGGACATCTATACCTTCTTCTACCAGCAAGCTAGCGTTGACGCTGCAGGGGAGGTGTCGTCGTCCTCTTTCTCTCGAAGCTCAGGTGCGCCGTAGCGAGCCAGATCCTGATCTCATCTCATCTCTCCTCGCCGGTAGGAGGGTTCAACAGGTTCTGTTAGTTCATCGTACTTAGCTGCCGTGGTATTGATGGATGGCGTAACACCCTACCGAGATATATATATATTGTGTTTGGGATTTGAATTTGGTTCTGCTCCATCAGTCCATCAGTCCCTTTTTAGGCTCCTATAATTTCGTGTTAGTCAAGATCAGATCAGATCCGGGTTCGAAACAGCTAGTAGTCTCTCTGCCCCAAATTAATTTTGAATGAATTCTGTATGATACTACCAATTAGCGGAACTTTTTCCCGCGGAGTCTTTTCTTGCTCAAGTCACGAATTGTTTTCCTACATTACAAATTCATAGGATTCCCATTTTCTTTGTCTATGACACCTATGACACACACTCACTCTCTACGGAAAATTCATACTATGTTGTTATATGTTGGAACCTGATTCCTTGTTTTCATCAATCTCCACAAGATTTCACATGTCATGGCATCATATTCATGTTGTTATGATTTTTAGATCCAGTAACCTAAAGAGGCTCTAATAGGTTATTGGTAAAAAAAATAAAGCTGTACCCACAGAAAACTGAAAATATGGTAAGCAGACACAACAAAATTGCTAATTTGTATGATATATCTATAGTCATAAGTATAGCTTCTAATGATTAATATTAAATCATAAAACAAATTACATATGTGCTAGCTAATTAAAACCAAAAAAAATTCAACAAGCGATGATTTATAGCCTAAAACTGTTGGGATTCAGACATGGAAACTACCAAAATGGTTTGCAATTATGATCATGTTAGATTAATTAACTAGATAATGCAGAGTTGCAATGCATGCATGTATTCGATTTGCATTCTATGGTTATTTGGATATTCCAGTATATAGTGTATAATCAAAACAATGACATATACATATTATTCTTGTTTCTAAGGTATTTTTGTTTCTAAGGTATTGTGCAGTGCTGTCGGATGCAAATGGACAACGACAAAAATATTATACAAAATGTTGACCTCGAGCGCATGCTGCTTGATGGAAATGCAGAGCCAATGAGCCTGCCGTTTTCCCTATTAGAAGAAATCACAAACCGTTTCTCAAATGATCGTATAATTGGCAGCGGGGGGTTTGCAGTGGTTTATAAGGTATGTATTACCGCCAATTGGTAAGCTTTCTCAATTCTAAACGGAAGTTCCCTAAAAGTTAAATGACACATGCACATCACAATCATACCACCACATATGTGCACACCAGTCATATGCATGTTGTGCCTACAGGGGGTGATAGGAGAAGGGAGGGTCGCTGTAAAGAAGTTGTCCGAAATGATCCATCAGAAAACATTTTACAGAGAGATTGAGTGCCTCATAAAGACTAAGCACAAAAACATAGTGCGCTTCCTAGGATATTGTGCCGACACGCATGCCATAATTGCAGATGACAAGGGGAAGTTTGTTATGGCAGATATGCGAAAGTGGTTGCTATGTTTTGAATATGTACCGAAAGGAAGTCTTGCTCAATATATTACTGGTATGATCTCAACGCTTATTCTTCTATCTATTTTAATTTTTATAGTCCAAGCATCCCATGCAAACAATACAACTATTTCAAATGAGAAATTTTAAGATGATAACAAACTATGTGTCTGTCTGTCTGTTCATTTTGGTTACAAGGTTTGGTGAATATAATAACCTATTACTCCTAGGAGGTACTACCTCCGATCCATAATAAGTGTCGCCATTTTGAACTAACCTCAGTTTAAAACGGTGACACTTATTATGGATCAGAGGGAGTAATATTTATGGAAAATTTTCCGGGCGGAGCTAAATAATAGCACGGATGTCGATGTCAAAGCACGTGCGAGAGTGATCATATGAACTATCCACATGTACACATGTACAAAATCCATACTCTTAAGTTTATAGGTGGAAAATATTTCCGCCAATCCCGCGGGCTAGCAGGGCCTCTACGACCTAGCTTTTCCACTGCATGCAAAAAAATGTAATAGTAAAGAAAGCTAGTTTTTTTAAAAACAATCAATCTATTAAGCAAGCAAGCCGTCTCATTAAAAACCTTTCAGTTCCTGTAAGTATCCTGGTAAGGAAAAGAGTGCGTCAGAAACTTGTCGCTGAAGTCAAAACACAGTTACATCACAAAAGGCATGAAAGCCTCAGGGGGATCCCCTTCCCAAATAAAGCTCTCCTTTGAGTCAAAGGCATGTCTATCTAATTCATGAGCCAACTGGTTCGCCTCTTGGACAATGCTGGAAAGAAACCTCACTCTTCTGAAAACACTCGGCCAAAATCGCAGAATATGGACTCCTCACTTCTGTCACACCATTGCAAGCCTCAACCAACTCCAGAGAATCCATTCAATAACTGCACGACCACAGCCATAAGACTCTGGGAAACACAAACCCTTCAAAAGAGCAGTAGCTTCAGCTGACGCCGGGTTTTGTACAATAGATAAGGGACCAAACATGCCCCCCATATCCTCCCCCTTATGATTCCGAAGGATAATATTCAACTTAAAACACTCAGGAAGAGGTTGACCAATATACCTCCTTTATCTTATATACCTTCTTTATCTTAGCACTAGGCTTAGCTACATAAAAATTAGATGCCAAAGAAGTGATTGCGAACGCCGAACTTGATGGTTTAGCCACCGATGAATCATTAACGATTTGTCTGTGTTGCCACCAAATATACCAACATCCAACTGTAATCATTTCCTGAAGACCCACATGACCAATGATAGGAGATTTCTTCTGCTTGCTACATATAAAATTTTCCAGAATTACTGATCCTTGCACCGCTTGAAAAAATATTTCTTTTAACCCCAATTCTTTCCAAACCTGTCTGGTTCTTAGGCACCAAAATAAAAGATGTTTGATATCCTCTAGACCTTGTTGACAGACTGGACATTGTGGTTGCACCTTTATATGTCTATTAGCAAGAACAACATTCCCAGGAACAATACCATGTAAAGAAAGCTAGTTAATTCCCGTGATGCTTTCACTATCACAATGGACGTGAATCTCATATTACACTGAAGTCCATTTAAAAAAAATTATCTTGTTTCAGGTTTTTTCAAAGTTCATATTTCTAGAAATGCTTCTATTTTTTCATCACAATTCATACAACCTAGTTGAATAAACAACTAGAACATGGTTGACTTGCACATTAGTATTACTATTTGAATGCCCGTGCCTATTTTTCTCCACCCTCACCTTGGCCATTTCAAACACCGAGATTCCCTTCTGTTTGTATATGCAACTCTCTCTGTCCGACTCGTAAACCATCACTCCCTCTGTATTCCTGATGGACATGCAGCAGCACCAAACAGTCTCGTCACCACCGAGTTTGTGAAATATATTGACTTTACTCTTGATGAAACATACGTATTTTTTTCTTAGATGTTAGGTTTCAGGACTGCATACCAAACTCTCCAAAATTGCGACACTGCTAATATCCTTCGTTCCACAACATGAACTCAGTTTGATAAAAGCTTTACTAATAAATCTTTTAAATCTCAAAATCGAATAGGTTTGGTCATTCATTTACCCCTCATCTGAACCAATATCATGAATATAGAATGATAGAGAGGGATTGACGAAATATGTTGGATGTATTATTTAGCCTCATGAGCGAGTATATATCGACGTACGTAGGATCATCTTGGAGTACAAGTAAAGTTAGACTAGAGTCCTAACTATTTTAAACTACCATAATAACCGTGTCCGTATAATATTCTAACATCTCCGCAGTCGTAGCAGTAGCGTCATGAACAACTAGAACATCGCGGACGGTCAGACTGGAGATACACCGAAGTAGAATCTAATAGAGTGATATCCTCCCGCAGTCCGAGCGGGAACATCATGGACAGTGTCGCGTCACGGTAGCATGGACTGTTGAGAAAGCTAATGATGCTCAAGCGAGGTGGTAGCCCTTGTACCGATGTCGAGGGAGCCAAGAGCGTGAGGCGGTGCCGAGGTGCCGACGTCGAGGTAGCTGCACCATGTCGAAGACGATGAAGATGAGACGTCGATCCGAGCTTGCCAGACTCGAGAGCGCATCGGGGACAAAGGCACTCCCGGTGTTGCCAGTACCAAGCATGCGAGGGGCAGGGACCATCATGAACTTGTCGCCATGTCAGAGAGACTAGCAGAGGAGGCCTCCAAAGCGGTTGCGAGGCGCAGAGCGGCGAAGGGAGCTATGTCGATGCTCTCCGCGGTTGTCGAAGTATAGGAGCAGGTGGGGTAGTCGGCGAAGGCGATGATGCTGGCGGCAGAGTTGTAGTGCATGAAGAAATAGAGGGCGACGAAACCAGCGGTGACCCGAAGTGGTCATGCTGGCGCCTAGAGAGGCGCGGCGGTGGTACTCGATGTAGGTAAAGAAGAACCCGACGGTGTAACGAGGACTATACGCAGACATCCGTGCCATAGGAGATGGCGTGGTGGAAACTGATGACGTCGGTGCACAGGGACGGCGAAGTAGACTGCGTACAACGATGCTACGACCCGAGGGGACGACATAGCTATAGGGGCAAGTCGGTATATCAGCTGGGAGACCATCGGCAACGTACATGCCAAGGAAGGTGCGTTGGAAGCTGGTAGAGTGGACCAAAGGCAGCGGCGCTGAGCCCGAAGGGGTGACGCAGCGGCAGCCCGTAGCTCGATCGCTGGTAGGCGCGTACTCGGGGACGTGCTTGGCATAGGCATGCACGGGATCGGTTGATTAGACCGACGGTGCGCCATATGAGCCATGGTGTGGACGACGCATAGATCATAGTCGATTGTGGCGTTGTCGGTGAAGTCCCGAACGATGACGACAAAGACGATCCGAGGGGGGCGGCCGCAGCAGCCTTCCAAGGAAGGCGTAGCAGCCATCCGTGATGTAGATCGTTGATGCCGATGGTCGGAGTAGAGGCGCGAGTGGACGACGGTGGTGGGCGACAACTCAATCCGATTTAAGATCGGTAAATCAAAAAAAACGATCAAGAGATCGGAGAAAAAGACTTATAGCTGATCACGGATCGGCGGACGAACCCTGTGTACTGGTTGCGCAGCCCCCAGCGGAGATCATGGATATCAACCTCTCCGGGGGCAGCGGCGGAAGCGTGTCGGCGGTGGCTAGGGTTTGAGACCGGTTTAGACTGATACCATCACTAGTGGGAACAGCCCCATGCGTCCCGGTTGGTAAGGGGCATTAGTCCCGGTTGCCCAACCGGGACGGGGCAATCGGGACTAAAGCCCGAACCTTTAGTCCCGGTTGCCCCACCAACCGGGACAAAAGGCCACACACGTGGCATCTGCTCCGTGCGAGGGGGGGGGCTTTAGTTCCGGTTCGTAATACGAACCGGGACTAATAACCTTCTGCCGCGGCAGAGATTTGGCCCATTTCTCTGCCGCGGCAGAGAATTCATTTTTGCACATTTTGTTGCCGCGGCAGCATTTTCGCCACTTTTTGTGCCGCGGCAGAGAATTCATTTAGGTTGTTTTATTGTTTATTTAGTGTTTTGCACTTATCAATGAAGGAACCTTATATTACACAAGATCATCATGACAATATTACATTCAATACACGGATCGAGTTCATGCACTACATACAAAAGTATTCCCCTTGTCTATACACGGATCGAGTTGCTATTTTTACAATCCCTATTGTCTATACACAGCAGAATAGTATTCCCCTTTCGGGTCTAGGACTTCTGTATCCAAGAATCCCGCCAATTCCTCCTGAATTGCTCGTACGCGATCCTTTGGCAGAAGACCGTCCCGTAGACGTTCGATCTGATTTAAAAAAGGAGTCAGTCTATATGAATGAAACTAAACACAATTTGTTTGAAAATAAAACTATAGAAATTGTTTACATACGTGGAGTTGCTCTAAATTTCTGCCCTTCTCATCGCACGTCTGCCGGATGAACTCGCATACATAGTATCCACATAGATTGTTACCTGGTCCCTGCGTCAGGCACTTTACGAGAACAGAGTTCAATCAAAATAATAATCAAGCATGATAATAACTGTATCAAAACTAGAATCAAAGAGATGCGCGGATATAGCTAGTGGTGCTTACATCTAGTGGTTGAAATGTAAGTTCCTCTTTCCAAACACCCCTAGCCTTGTTGGTGAACCGTTTCCAAGCGCTGCCCGACGAAGAAAACGAATAAAAGAAGTTATTAAGTACTTGATATCATAAAATTCACGAACGTTGCCGATATAGTGTCGTAATGATTAGAATTACCACTGGAGAAGTATCTGCATGTCCTTCCACGTCTCAAGGGGTTTATGTTTCGAGTCCATGACTAGTACACGCCCTTTGTCAAGTTGAATGATTAACAGAATATAGTGGAAGCTGCGAATGCATAACTAATCAATTATATACTTAACATCGAGTTAGCGAAATAGAAAGTGTATACAAGACAATAACACTCACTCGAAGTTGTAAGGAAAAAGTATTTCCCTTTTGGTTTCTTGAAACCTTAACGCGTGTACTATATTATCCTCCGTATCCTGGGGGCTTATTTTGAGATTAGCTTCATGAACCCAATATGGGTCAATGAAGCCAATATCATAGATTTGTCCTCTGCTGCATTCGAGAATCTTCATTCTGCATATTACAGTATGATTATATACATGCAATAAACAAAGTGAGATAGCTGGAGACTAAATTAATTACAGAATTAGTACTTACAGACAATAGGCACTGATGAGCGATTTGTCCAAGGCGTCTTGATTGAATAATTGAAATAGCTCATCAAATTCAATGGATATCATGTCATCACTTTCTTTCCCATGATGCTTTTTTGTAACCCTCAGCACTATCCAGTTAGCCCCGGCCCTTGTGGCGTGCATGTACCAGTTATGCAATCTTCGCATTTTTGTTGAAAGATTATTTACCTCCTCAGGTTTGACGAGAGGTTTGCCGTACTGGTATTTGTATGCTACTTCACTCACGGGGAAGAACTCTAACTGGGATAAGTACTGGGCAATACTCATACCTTGAGCAGCGGCAGCTTCTCCGTATTGTGCAAGCACCTCTGGATCATACTGCACTTCGGCCCCATATTTGCTCGACCCCACATTGGTTTGGGAAATCACCTTGAGAGGGGCGCAAGTCTGTTTTGCTTGTTCTCCGAGCTGGGCAACAGATTTCTCGCTTGCATCAGTACTGCTCTTCGACGCTTTTTGTGCCGCATGTGACTTGAGAATAGAACGCTCATAGTCTGATGACAGCTTTGGCTCGGGTTGATGAAGATTCTTTAGCATTTTCAACACTTTGGCTTTTTCTTCTTTGGTGCTGGGGAACTCTGGCTCTTTCGGCCGCCTCAGCTTAGCGAAAAACGCTGCCGTTTCCGCATCAACCCGAGCCGCAGTCTCCTCTTCAGTACAGTCATAAGCTCTCTTGGGAGGAACCGTTGGTACTTTTGGAAGAGGCTCTTGTTTACGTTTCGGCGATCGCTTACGACGCACAGTAGCGGTACGCTTACGCTTTTTATCCTGAGGCGCCGGCGATGGCTCCCGCGGCGATGGCTGCACCGGAGATTGGTGAGGCGACGGAGCCGGGTGAGGCGACGAAGACGGCTGCCGCGGCGGCGACGACCTCGCTGGAGACGGGTGAGGCGGCGGCGAAGATGGCCTTGGCGTGTGATTTCGAAGCACGATACAATCCTTCGGCCATAGAATGGTGACGTTTTTTGCGTCACCCAGCACAGTCACATCCCCTTCACCAGTAGGGTAGTGAAGATCCAAAACCTCAAAGCTGGGCATGATTTCATCCACGCGGACAACAGCGTAGCCCTCTGGAACCGGACGACTGTGGTAAGTTGGTGTGGGTCCAATTGGTAAGGCATAGCCGACCGCCACCTTCATTGATATGTTCACAACTTTGACATGTAGCTCGCAGTGTGTCATCTCTGTGATATCATCCACTGGGTAGCCAACAGGAGCCATCGTCGGTGCATCATCGGCATCGCCATTGTCATCACCCGGGACCTCGGTGGAAGCCACACTGCTTTTTCGATTATTCGATAGGCCGGTAGCATCAAATGCAGTGTGCTGCTGAGATGGGCCGGTAGTACTTTGCTCTTTAAGTGAGTTAATTTCATCTTGTTGTTGCTTTAATCGTTCTTCAATTAAACGCATTCGCTCTTTCTGAATTTCTGCTTCAACTGCCGCCCTGTCCTTACTCCTCTGACGGCTTCTATCAGGATATTTCTTCCTCTCTTCGGGAAACCCAGTCCTCCATGATTGGGAGCCTATTGTGCCTCGTGTTCGTCCATCATGTTCCTTATTTCCAAGGGCGAGTGTGAGTTCATCATTCTCTCTATCGGGAATGAAGTCCCCATCTTTAACAGCCTTTACTGCTTTTCTCATCCTCTCGATTGGCAAGGGGTCTTCTTTATGTCGTATGTTATATATACACCTCCCTTCCGAGTCCAACGTGCCCCCATGCCCGTAAAACCAATTCCTTGCACGTTCTACCCAATCGTCTGTCTCTGGGGTGATATCTTTATCACGCAGTTCCTGCTCAAGTTTCTCCCACTTAGGAATGCCAACCTTGTAGCCACCTTGCCCCATAGTATGGTGATACTTCTTGTTAGCAGCATTCAGCTTATTCTTTGCAGACATTTCCTTAGCTTTTTCTGATGTCTTGTATTCCACAAACTCATCCCAGAATGGTTTTATCTTCTGATACTGAGTCTTCTTGAAATCCGGAGTCTTCCCTTTCACGACATAGTCAAGGTGCAATCTTTTCTTCCAGTTGGTGAAACACTGGGCCATCTTCTTCAAAGCCCACTCCCTGACCTTAGCCTCCATGGCTCTCCCATGTTGTAAGGCGTCCTCAACTGGATCCTTCGCATTTGGATCCAGCTCTATCTTCGGTAGTTTGAAATTAACCATGAGCCTCTTCCATAGTAAATCTTTGGCGTTGTTAGGGACAAATAAACATGTTCCCTCTTCATCCGCATTAGCAGGCCTATTCCAATTTCTAATGGTGATCGGGATTAAGTCCCTAACGATTACTCCGCATTGTGCCACAAATTTGGTTGCGACAACTTCGGGAGCCGTCGGTCTGCCGTCTGCAGCGACATCTTCGATCCTGAACCTCTCATGGTCCTGCAACTTTTTGGTTGGGCCTCGTCTGCTCTTTTCAGTAGATTCCTTCGATCCGGAGGGCTAAAAGAAGAAAGATCGTCGTTACTATTTCTATATAGATAGCAGATGATTAATTAATGAATTGATTTATATTACATGCACCTTGCCGGAGCGGTCGTCTTCTCGATTACACAAGGCATCGCCTTCTCCCTCGCGGAAGGCAACACCTTCAACCTCAAACAAGTTGTCTACTCCGGTAAAAAGAGGATCACCCTCACCGGAGTTGTTCAGAAACGTTGATACGTCTAAATTATCTTCCCCACGGATCACACCTTGGATCAACTCTTCCTTTTCTTCGTATCTGACGTGTGGGTCCATATTTTCTGCATAGGTGGAAAAACGAATAAGTCAAAGCGGCTAAAGGAGAAAGTTAAGGAGAAACCCTAATATATACATACACAATAATAAAAATGAAGAGAAACCCTAAACCTAGCTACAAAAAGGAAACCGTGTAGTAGATAGGTAACTCTAGCTAAAATCAACTAAAATCAATATTCCGAAGTTCCGAGGGGTGTAACCTAGTTCGGAGAAACCTCCGATGCATATGAGTGGGGAACATGAGTATAAGGCTACAAAAGGGAAACTATCCAGCAGATAGGTAACACTAGATACTAACAAAATACCATATTGGAATCGATCTCGATCTCGATATCGTATTCTACCGAGAAGAACCAAATCACCGGAAAGAAAGGGAAACAATCAACACATGGCATCGATGCAATGCTCAAGCAATGATGATGATACGACAAGTTAATGTGCATTGGAATGTAACCCTAAAGCATGCTCGACAAGTTAATCGGGGTTCCGAGGGGCGCAAACCCTAACTCAAGGAACTCCGGAATCACCTGTTAGGGTTACTAGGGTGTTCTAATTAAACTTGTCATTTAAGTTGTTGAACAATGCATTATTATGGCATAGATAGATAGTTCTCATTTTTCTGAACATTTTGGTATATTATTTGTATTTTTCTGAATTACAGATTAAAAGTTATTGAATTTACAAGTTTTATTCAAATTCTAAAATTATTAAATCAAATGTTTAAACCTTTTGCACCATAGTATGACAAGGATAATGATATGACAAGTTAATTTGTATTAAAAAGTAACCCTAAGATATGCTCGGCAATTTAAACGGGGTTCCGAGGGGTGAAAACCCTAACTTGGCGAAACTCCGGAGTATATGAGAGGGGTTGATTTTGTTTTCTAATTAAACTTGTCTTGAAAGTTGTTGAACAATGCATGATTATAGGTTAAATATTTAGATCTCATTTTTCTGAACATTTTGATATATTATTTGTATTTTTCTGAGTTATAAATAATTAATTATTGAATTTACAATATTATATCAATTTATGGATTTAATTAAACCATTTCTGAATTTAAACAAAACAGAAAACATTTTTTACACCGCCACTGCTAGCCACAGTGGCTGACAGAGGGGCCCGTGGCCACCTCAGCCTCCACGCAGGGAGGTGGGACCTGGACCAGGCCACGGCCAACCTGCACCATAGAGGCACCTAGCCTCTAAGGCTGGCAGGTGGGACCGGGGCGACGCGGGCCCCACGCGGTAGCCACGCGAGCACCACGTCACCACGACGGGCGGCGCGGCAGACGGTGGTCGACGACGACCCTGGGGAGCGCGCGGGACTGCGGGGCGGGGCTGGTCGAAAGAGCTCGTCGAGGCGAACCATATGGTGGCTGCGCCGCCCATTATTGGTCGCCGGAGCGACGAGCACAGCGGCGGACAGAGGCGGGGGCGACAGATGGTCGTCGCGGTAGAGCTAGAGAGAGACAGGGAGCGTGTGAAGAGGTGCTAGAGCACCAGTGGCTCACCACGAACGCGATGCCGGGGTCGGGGAAGCAAGGGGTGGCCGAACGGAGGCGAATCGACGGCGGCCGGAGCTCGGGAAGATGGGTTGCAGAGCTTGATTAAGGCCGAGCGGGGACGATTCCTTTGGCGTAGAGACGCAGTCCAGCACGGCGGATCTCCTCGGCGACGAGCTCGGCGGGCAGCCTGCCGGCGTTGTGGGGGGGGTTCCTGTGTGCGCGCGTCGATGAATGAGATGGGGAAGAAGAAGAAGAAGAGGAGGGGCACCCAGTTATAAACGAAGGGCCTTTAGTCCCGGTTGGTGGCTCCAACCGCGACTAAAGGGGCATACGTCCCGGTTAGAGCCACCAACCGGGACGTATGCTCCACTTTTTTTTTCCAATTTTCAGCAACTGAAGGGGCGCGCGCAGGGGGGCTTTAGTCCCGGTTGGTGGCTCCAACCGGGACATATTCCCCTGCTTTCAAAAAAATTCAGGTATTTTCTCTCTGTTCCCGCCTTATTTTTTATTTTGGGGTTTAAATTTGTATTGTTTTTTAAATGATAATTAATTTGGAATTTAGAAAAACTTTAAACATAAAAAGTGTTTGGATTTGAATAAATAATTCAAAACCATTTTCTGTTTTAAAAAATAATTAATGTAACCATTTAAAATATGAACCATTTACAATTAAAAATGAATTAACTTATATTTTTTTAATATCAATTTGGAATTTAGAAAAACTTTAAACATAAGAAGTGTATGGATTTGAATAAATAATTCAAAAACATATTCTATTTTTAAAAAATAATTAATGTAACCTTTTAAAATGAATTAACTTATATTTTTGAATATTAATTTGGAATTTAGAAAAAATTTAAACATAAAAAGCGTATGGATTTGAATAAATAATTCAAAAACATATTCTATTTTTAAAAAATAATTATTGTAACCTTTTGAAATGAATTAACTTATATTTTTGAATATTAATTTGGAATTTAGAAAAAATTTAAACATAAAAAGTGTTTGGATTTAAATAAATAATTCAAAAACATTTTCTGTTTTAAAAAATAATTAATGTAACCATTTAAAATATGAACCATTTACAATTAAAAATGAATTAAATTATATTTTTTTAATACCAATTTGGAATTTAGAAAAACTTTAAACATAAGAAGTGTATGGATTTGAATAAATAATTCAAAAACATATTCTATTTTTAAAAAATAATTAATGTAACCTTTTAAAATGAATTAACTTATATTTTTGAATATTAATTTGGAATTTAGAAAAAATTTAAACATAAAAAGTGTTTGGATTTAAATAAATAATTCAAAAAAATATGAACCATTTACAATTAAAAATGAATTAACTTATATTTTTTTAATATCAATTTGGAATTTAGAAAAACTATAAACATAAGAAGTGATAAGGGACGGCCATGAAACCTCGAACATAATAGGTCATTTTGTGAAGGTTTTTTCGAAACATGATCAATATACCAAGTCTGGTATTTTTCCTTTCAACTATGTAACATAATATGACACCACGCGAAGGATTTTCATTGTTCGGATTTTTTTGAATTTATTATGCCCGTTTTGAATTATTTGAATTTCTAACTATGGTCGAACCGGTGTGCATGAAGATAGGGGACGGGCATTGTTAGAACTTGCATTGGATCTCTGAAGAAACCACATATTGCGAGTCTAAAAATGATTTTTTCAAAAAATCACGGGCGATAGATCATGTACCTGTAGTACAAACCGGACCCACTTCCTGCCGATTCGGCAGACATTTGTCCTTTTTACCCGGGATGGACGAAAAGGTTTGAGATCTACCGGTTGGGATATAGTCCATGTAAGGTGGTCTAGTATTTTAGGAAAATAGGACGGTAGCATTCTGAAACGGCATTTTGCTGGTTACTTCACAAAACGACCCGTTTTTTGCGCTCGGAAAATGGAAAAGGGATTTTCCGTGCGACAAAAAGGAAAACTTCCTCCTGCAACATTTTTCTACATACCAATGTCCACACACATGCATAATATGGGCACAACATCACAAACTATGTCGTGATTCAGCACATAACATCGGTCATTTGGACCGAAAGCCATGAAACCTCGAACATGATAGGTCATTTTGTGAAGGTTTTTTCGAAACATGATCAATATACCAAGTCTGGTATTTTTCCTTTCAACTATGTAACATAATATGACACCACGCGAAGGATTTTCATTGTTCGGATTTTTTTTGAATTTATTATGCCCGTTTTGAATTATTTGAATTTCTAACTATGGTCGAACCGGTGTGCATGAAGATATGGGACGGGCATTGTTAGAACTTGCATTGGATCTCTGAAGAAACCACATATTGCGAGTCTAAAAATGATTTTTTTCAAAAAATCACGGGCGGTAGATCATGTACCTGTAGTACAAACCGGACCCACTTCCTACCGATTCGGCAGACATTTGTCCTTTTTACCCGGGATGGACGAAAAGGTTTGAGATGTACCGGTTGGGATATAGTCCATGTAAGGTGGTCTAGTATTTTAGAAAAATAGGACGATAGCATTCTGAAACGGCATTTTGGTGGTTACTTCACAAAACGACCCGTTTTTTGCGCTCCGAAAATGGAAAAGGAATTTTCCGTGCGACAAAAAGGAAAACTTCCTCCTGCAACATTGTTCTACATACCAATGTCCACACACATGCATAATATGGGCACAACATCACAAACTATGCCGTGATTCAGCACATAACATCGGTCATTTGGACCGAAAGCCATGAAACCTCGAACATGATAGGTCATTTTGTGAAGGTTTTTTCGAAACATGATCAATATACCAAGTCTGGTATTTTTCCTTTCAACTATGTAACATAATATGACACCACGCGAAGGATTTTCATTGTTCGGATTTTTTTTGAATTTATTATGCCCGTTTTGAATTATTTGAATTTCTAACTATGGTCGAACCGGTGTGCATGAAGATAGGGGACGGGCATTGTTAGAACTTGCATTGGATCTCTGAAGAAACCACATATTGCGAGTCTAAAAATGATTTTTTCAAAAAATCACGGGCGGTAGATCATGTACCTGTAGTACAAACCGGACCCACTTCCTGCCGATTCGGCAGACATTTGTCCTTTTTACCCGGGATGGAAGAAAAGGTTTGAGATGTACCGGTTGGGATATAGTCCATGTAAGGTGGTCTAGTATTTTAGGAAAATAGGACGGTAGCATTCTGAAACGGCATTTTGGTGGTTACTTCACAAAACGACCCGTTTTTTGCGCTCGGAAAATGGAAAAGGGATTTTCCGTGCGACAAAAAGGAAAACTTCCTCCTGCAACATTGTTCTACATACCAATGTCCACACACATGAATAATATGGGCACAACATCACAAATATGCCGTGATTCAGCACATAACATCGGTCATTTGGACCGAAAGCCATGAAACCTCGAACATGATAGGTCATTTTGTGAAGGTTTTTTCGAAACATGATCAATATACCAAGTCTGGTATTTTTGCTTTCAACTATGTAACATAATATGACACCACGCGAAGGATTTTCATTGTTCGGATTTTTTTTGAATTTATTATGCCTGTTTTGAATTATTTGAATTTCTAACTATGGTCGAACCGGTGTGCATGAAGATAGGGGACGGGCATTGTTAGAACTTGCATTGGATCTCTGAATAAACCACATATTGCGAGTCTAAAAATGATTTTTTCAAAAAATCACGGGCGGTAGATCATGTACCTGTAGTACAAACCGGACCCACTTCCTGCCGATTCGGCAGACATTTGTCCTTTTTACCCGGGATGGACGAAAAGGTTTGAGATCTACCGGTTGGGATATAGTCCATGTAAGGTGGTCTAGTATTTTAGGAAAATAGGACGGTAGCATTCTAAAACGGCATTTTGGTGGTTACTTCACAAAACGACCCGTTTTTTGCGCTCGGAAAATGGAAAAGGGATTTTCCGTGCGACAAAAAGGAAAACTTCCTCCTGCAACATTGTTCTACATACCAATGTCCACACACACATGATCATTGTTCGGCACACATTTAGTCCCGGATGTAGTCACAAACCGGGACTAAAGGGATTGCGGCAGAGTGGGCCAGACAACACTAATAATAGGGGTGAGTCTCGACATTATGTCGTGCGGCTTGTACCTTGTCCCGGATGGTGTCACCAACCGGGACTAAAGATGAACCTTTAGTCCCGGTTGGAGACACCAACCGGGACTAAAGATGAGTCAGCACTAATAATAGGGGTGAGTGTCGACATTATGTCGTGAGTGTCGACATTATGCCGAGCTGCTTGTACTATAAATATGCATCCTTGTGAGTCCAGTCCTCCAGCCAGTTTGAGGCATCTCCAAGATGGTTTTAGAGAGCAGGGACACCACTACGGCCAGTTTCAGGGAGATGCCGACGGAGCCCAGCCCTCCGGCATCTCCGAGAAACTGGTCATAGAGGCACTCCCTAATATGTGAAATTAGTTAGCTCCGAGGCATATTGATCTAGTTAGTGAAGTTACAAGCTGCAAGATGGTTTTCGAGAGCAGGGACACCACTGCGGCCAGTTTCAGGGATATGCCGACGGATCCCAGTCCTCTGGCATCTCCTTGAAACTGGTCATAGAGGCACTCCCTAATATGTGAAATTAGTTAGCTCTGAGGCGTATTGATCTAGTTAGAGAAGTTACAAGCTGCAAGATGGTTTTCGAGAGCAGGGACACCACTGCGGCCAGTTTCAGGGAGATGCCGACGGAGCCCAGTCCTCCGGCATCTCCGAGAAACTGGTCATAGAGGCACTCCCTAATATGTGAAATTAGTTAGCTCCGAGGCGTATTGATCTAGTTAGTGAAGTTACAAGCTGCAAGATGGTTTTCGAGAGCAGGGCCACCACTACGACCAGTTTCAGGGAGATGCCGACGCAGCCCAGTCCTCTGGCATCTCCAAGAAACTGGTCATAGAGGCACTCCCGGTCCAGCCACAAAATGGGACTAACACTCAAGACATTTATTAATATTAAAAACTGAGACTACAAAACCGGGACTAAAGGCCACAAACCGCGAAAGATATCCTTCGGTCAAGCCACAAACCGCGAAAGACATGAACTAGAGTTACATAATATGAGCATGAACTTCTTGGCATATGTCATTCCTTATGACCGCTTCAGACGTAACCATGGAGCATCTTCTTTACTTAACGGAATGCTTGGGTCAGTTTTCACTGTGAAGGGCAGAATTTCATCAAACTTATTATAATCTTCTGACATGTCTGTCTTGTCCTCGATTCCCACGATGTTTCTTTTCCCTGAAAGAACTATGTGACGCTTTGGCTCATCATATGATGTATTCGTTTGCATATTTTTTCTTTTTTTCGGTCTGGAGGACATGTCCTTCACATAGAAAACCTGAGACACATCATTGGCTAGGACGAATGGTTCATCTCTATAACCAAGATTGTTGAGATCCACTGTTGTCATTCCGTACAACTGGTCTATCTTTACCCCTTCCCCATTCAGGTTGACCCATTTGCAGCGAAACAAAGGGACCTTAAAAGAGACTCCATAGTCTAGTTCCCATATCTCCTCTATGTAACCATAATATGTGTCCTTTTGTCCATTCTCGTCTATTGCATCAAAGCGGACACCACTATTTTGGTTGGTGCTCTTTTTATCTTGGAGATCGTGTAGAATGTATTCCCATTTATTTCGTACCCTTGGAAATTCAATACAGTAGAAGATGGTGACGCGGCCAACAAGTATAGCTGATCTCCAACAGTGGTGTCATTCAAGAGATGTGTCCGCATCCAACCACCGAAAGACTTCATGTGTTCATCTGTTATCCATGATTCAGGCTTCCCCGGGTTTTTGGAGCGTACAATATTCTTGTGTTCCTCGATATACGGAGCTGCCAAGGTGGAATTATGTAGAACTGTGTAGTGTGCTTTAGTGAAAGAATCCCCGTCCCTACATATCATTACTTTCTTTCCCAGCGTGCCTTTTCCACTTAGTCTTCCCTCATGCCGCGAGTCAGAAACACCAATCGGCTTAAGGTCAGGAATAAAGTCAACACAAAACTCAATGACCTCCTCTGTTCCATATCCCTTGGAGATGCTTCCTTCTGGTCTAGCACGGTTATGAACATATTTCTTTAAGACTCCCATGAACCTCTCAAAGGGGAACATATTGTGCAGAAATACCGGACCGAGAATGGCAATCTCTTCCACTAGATGAACCAGGAGATGCGTCATAATATTGAAGAAGGATGGTGGGAACACCAATTCAAAACTAACAAGACATTGTACCACATCCTTCTGTAACCTTGGCAGAATATCTGGATTGATTACCTTCTGAGATATTGCATTGAGGAATGCACACAGCTTCACAATGGGTACTCGAACATTTTCCGGTAGAAGCCCCCTCAATGCAATCGGAAGCAACTGCGTCATAATCACGTGACAGTCAAGAGACTTCAGGTTTTGGAACTTTTTCTCTGCCATATTTATTATCCCCTTTATATTAGATGAGAAGCCCGACGGCACCTTGATACTGTAAAGGACTTCAAAAAAGATTTCCTTCTCTGCTTTGGTAAGAGCATAGCTGGCACGACTTAAGTGACGCCCTTTATCCGTCTTGTTATCTGTATGCATGTTCTTTGGATCTTTCATAATTTGTTGGTCCTCCCGTGCTTCAGGTGTATCTTTTGTCTTACCATACACGCCTAGGAATCCTAGCAGGTTCACGCAGAGATTCTTCGTCACGTGCATCACGTCGATTGAAGAGCGGACACACAGGACTTTCCAATATGGCAGCTCCCAAAATATAGATTTCTTCTTCCACATGGGTGCGTGTCCTATAGCGACGTCGTTCGGAACTGATTGACCGCCGGGACCCTTTCCAAAGATTACTTCTATGTCCTTGACCATACCAAATACATCATCACCAGCAGGGAGTTCAGGCTTCTTCCGGTGATCTGCCTCACCTTTAAAATGCTTGCCTTTCTTTCTTACGGGATGATTGGTCGGAAGAAATCGTCGATTCGCTAGGTACACAACCTTCTTGCATTTATGCAAATATGTACCTTCGGTCTTATCTAAACAGTGGGTGCATGCCTTATATCCTTTGTTTGTCTGTCCTGAAAGGTTACTAAGAGCAGGCCAATCATTGATGGTTACGAATAACAACCCTCGTAGATTAAATGGCTCCTGTTTGTTCTCATCCCACGCACGTACACCTGGTTTGCCCCACAACTATAAGAGTTCTTCAACTAATGGCCTAAGGTACACATCAATGTCGTTGCCCGGTTGCTTCGGGCCTTGGATGAGCACTGGCATCATAATGAACTTACGCTTCATGCACAACCAAGGAGGCAGGTTGTAGATACATAGAGTCACGGGCCAGGTGCTGTGACTGCAGCTCTGCTCCCCAAAAGGATTCATGCCATCCGTACTTAGACCAAACCATAAGTTCCTTGCGTCACCTGCAAAGTCTGGGAAGTCTCTCTCGATTTTTCTCCACTGTGACCCATCAGCAGGGTGTCTCAACTCCCCGTCTTTCTTACGGTCTTCTTTGTGCCATCGCAACAACCTGGCATGCTCTTTGTTTCTGAACATGCGTTTCAACCTTGGTATTATAGGAGCATACCACATAACCTTAGCAGGAACCCTCTTCCGGAGGGGCTCTCCCTCAACATCACCAGGGTCATCTCGTCTGATCTTATACCGCAACGCGTTGCATACCGGGCATTTATCTAAATTCTCATACTCCTTACCGCGGTAGAGGATGCAGTCATTAATGCATGCATGTATCTTTTGCACATCTAATCCCAGAGGACAGAGAGTCTTCTTTGCTTCGTAGGTACTCTCGGAAAGTTCGTTATGTTTTGGAAACTTCGGCTTCATTATTTTCAGCATCTTTTCAAATGAGGAGTCAGTTAGACCACACTCTGCCTTCCATCTCAACAATTCCAGTGTGGTACCGAGCTTTGTGCTGCCATCTTCACAATTTGGGTACAACAATTTCTTGTGATCTTCTAACATGCCCTCTAACTTCAACTTCTTATTTTCTGTTTCACGGTCTCGCTTTGCATCAGAAATAACCCTACCAAGTTCATCAGCCGGCTCATCTGATGCCCGTTCTTCACCTTTTTCCTCTTCATTGTCTTCCATTGCAGTGTCACTGTATTCAGGAAACATATGATGATAGTTGTTATCATCATCTTCTTCTTCACCATCTTCCATCATAACCCCTCTTTCCCCGTGCTTGGTCCAGCAATTATAGTTGGGCATGAACCTTTCATAATCAGGTGGCCGCGAATGATTTTCGAGGAAGAGTACTCCTTGTTGTTCCGACATTGAACACATGAACAACGTATAAATCCATTCTCTTTGTTTGCCGTAGCCAAATCGATAAATTTATCCACGCCTTTGATATACCCGGCTACCCGCCGGTCACCGTACATCCATTTCCGATCGTTCATCTGCATTATATAAGTAAGTTTATCAAAAAACAGGACATCATAAATAGTGAAATAACCAATTCACACCGACACATGAATTCTATCAATGACCTAGAAAAGATAAGATTGCTAACCTCGATCGAGGGAAATAAAGAGGAGAAAGCTCAAGTGCGTCTCGGACACCTTCTATATTTTTGTTCTATGAGAAATTCAACGGGATTTTTCACTCAAACATTTCAACAAACACCTTCAATGCATGCATGAGAAAAAACTAGCACACACCCTCACACCTTCCACCATTCGAAAAAACAGAGTGGAGGCAGAGGGGGCTGGGGCGTTGCATTTATAGAGGGCAGGGGGTTTTAGTCCCGGTTGGAGCCACCAACCGGGACTAAAGATGCGCGCCACGCCACGTGGTTGTGGCCAAACCTTTAGTCCCGGTTGGTGGCTCCAACCGGGACTAAAACCCCCTTACCAACCGGGACGCATGCCCCCGCGTCACGTGCCCGCTCCAACCGGGAGGCATGCCGGCATTAGTCCCGGTTGGGGGCGCAACCGGGACAAATGCTTCGAGGGGGCGCGAACGGATAGCACGTTTTCTACTAGTGCATGTAGAACGGTAGAGAGGGATTGGCGGAATATGTTGAATGTATTACTGAGCCTAATGGGCGAGTATATATAGACGTATATAGAATCATCTTAAAATACAAATCAAGTTAGGCTAAAATCTTAACTATTCTAAACTATCATAATAACCATGTTCTTATAATACTCTAACAATGAACATACAGGCTATCCTGTGGCGAGCCGTGTTGTAGCTGGTTGTCAAGCGAATACACAGGAATTTGGTGAGTCGTCAAAGAACCCCAGCTATTCCGCACCACACTGTTTAACATACATGACCACACATGCCTACTTTTCTCTAGCTTTGGGTAACATTTGGCTGGGCATTGTAGCAAAACAACGCAAAGGAAGTCTTAATTAACTTGCTGATCCCCATGATTCGTATCGCTCGAATTCCTCTCATTCGTCCAGCGAGCAGGATGTGTTCCCGTGCAACAGCGCAGCCTCGGTCTTCTATGGGCTCCTCTTTATTTTTTTTTAGAAAAAAAGTATATATTAATATCATAGGAATACTAATTATACTTAGCCTCTACAATAACGTATGCTCTAGTGGTTATACGGATGCACACGGCCTACGAATTTTCTTTTACAAAAAACGTATGCCCTAGCCTCTACAATAACGCATGTCCTAGCGGCCCTACGAATGTACATATGACCGCAATTAGACACTAGAGATTAGGAGGGGCAGGATTTTTTTGAGATGTTGATGGGCAGAATTGGGGAATGATATTTTAATCTGTTCAATGTTCTTGGCTTCAGCAAACAACTACTTCCTCCGTTTGGAAATATAAGATGTTTTAGGTTTATGAAGAAGATGTATCTAGACATATTTTAGTGTCTAGATTTATTTGAACCTATATACTAAAAGTTGTCTAGATACATCTCACTCACAAACCTAAAACATCTTATATTTCTAAACGGAGGGAGTAGAACATAGTTGAATTGGATACTATCGGCACCGTTTTTATGTTTCCAAATAATTTATGTTTTTAAATTGGTACCCAACAAGTATTAGTGTGAACCCAAGCATCGTACTTCCCACAAGTATTTAATTCTTAGTTGTGTTCCTATCTTTTTGCCAAAACACGCTTTTATTAAACTCAAAACGTGTGACAACTCCTCCCGACCCCTCCTCCTCCCGCACCCGTGCGGCGGCGCCACACCGGGCGGCCTCCCCTCCCCGCCGAGCCCTTCCTCCCATGGTCTCTCCTTCCCACCGCCGCCGCCGCCCGGATCGTCGCCAGGCAAAGACCTGGGGGCGTGGCGGCAGCGG
The DNA here is from genome assembly GCA_910589765.1 of Avena atlantica. Taxonomy (NCBI): domain Eukaryota; kingdom Viridiplantae; phylum Streptophyta; class Magnoliopsida; order Poales; family Poaceae; genus Avena; species Avena atlantica. Next base: position 528,147,386 of record OU342733.1, read on the forward strand.
GGCGTCCCTGATCGCGATCTGGAGGGAAGACGGCGGCGTTCGTCCCGGCTGGTTTGGCGGAGGTGTTGCGGCGAGCGGCGGCCGGTGATCTTCGGCCCAGATGGCGGTAGGCGGCGGCGGGGATCTGGGCCTAGCCGCGATCTGTCCCGCCCGTTGGCCTCGACGCCGACGCCGAGGCGCCCCGGGCCTTGTCCGTGACACTAGGGCGCTTGGGGCATCTGCCCCCGGCGTGGTGGTGGTGTATGGTTTCGTAGCATGGAAAACAAAAATTTTCTATCGCATACAAACAAACAAGCCAAGATCTATCTACTAGATTGTAGCAACGAGTCGATGGAATAACTTACCCTCGAAGATTCCAAAGCGTTTAACGAGAGCAGATTCTCATGGGTGATGTAGTCGTACTCTTCCCGATCTCAAGATCGCGTAGACGATCCTTCCGGCGCTGCGTTCCGGCAGCGCTCCCGCAGTCGGTCACACGTTCGGTACTCGACGAAGACCTTCCTCTCCCTTGTTCCAGCAGGCAGCGGAGGTTGTAGCACTCTCCTCGCGATTCCGGCAGCACAACGGCGTGGTACCGGAAGTAGAGGGGAGATCTCGCAGGGCTTCGCCTTAAGCCGGAGTGAGTATGGTGGAGTATGAGACAGCCTTGGTGATCTAGGGTTTAGACACACCAATTAGAAGGGGCTAAACCGGCGGCTAGGGCAATTAGAAGCTCTAACTCGGCGGCTTGGGAGAAATCCCTAGGCTGTGGCTAGGGTTTAGGTTTAGAGGTAGGAACTTGTGTGTCTAGGAGGGGAGCCCTGCCCCTCCTTTTATAGGTGGAGGGAGGCGCGCCTGGGGAGGGGAGTCCCTCCCTAACTCGGCCTCAAGGTGGGCCGGCGGTGGGAGGAGGAACTCCTCCCCCAAGTCGGTTTCAAACAAACCTCCTTCTCCTCTTTTCCAAAACTAGCCGTTTGACTTTTCAAACTAACCGTTTGACTTTTCAAACTAGAATTTGAATAAATCCTCTATTTGGTACAGCGATGACACTTAGTACATGATGCAATCATATCAACTTAATATAACACATTCATATACCCTTCCCCTCCGGAGTGCCGGACATTCCAGAACCTTCTAGAACATTCCCGATGAAAACACCGGAATCATTCCCAACTCCGAAACGGGACTTTCCTTATATGAATCTTATTCTCCGGACCATTCCGGATCTCCTCGTGATATCCCGAATCCCATTCGAGACTCCGAATAACATTCGGTCTCTTTCTCATCATTCCATAACTACTCAAACAACGTCGAATCCTTAAGTGTGTCTCCCTACGGTTCGTGAATTATGCGGACATGATCGAGACACTTCTCCGATCAATAACCAATAGAGGAATCTGGAAATTCATATGGCTCCCACATATTTCTACAATTACTTTGCGATCGAATGAACCACTTACATACGATACCAATTTCCCTTTGTCTCACGATAGTTTACTTATCTGAGGTTATGATCGTCGGTATCTCTGCATACCTAGTTCAACCTCGTTACTGATAAGTACTCTTTTCTCGTTCCCGTGATATGTGATCCCTTGTGAGCCAGTCACATGCTTGCAAGCTAATTGGATGACATTTCACCGAGAGGGCCCAGAGTATATATATCCGTCATATGGATGGACAAATCCCACTCTTGATCCATGTGTCTCAACCAATACTTTCCGAACACTCAATGCCACCTTTATAGCCACCCAGTTACGGTGTGGTGTTTGATGACATCAAAGCATCCATCCGGTAAAGGTGATATGCATGATCTCATGGTCGAAGGAATTAGGTTACTATGTATCAGAAAGCATATAGCAATTGAACTAATGAAATGACTTGATCTTTTATGCTACGATTATCTATAGGAGTATGTCCACCATATCATTCTCCTAACGATATGATCTTGTTGTTAATAACATCTCAATGTTCATGACAGGGAAACCACAATCATCTATTAACCAACAAGCTAGTATTATAAAGAGGCTTTACTAGGGACTCTAATTTTAGTTTACAAATCACACAAGTATTAATGTTTCCTTGTTAATACTATTATAGCATGAATGTAAACATTTATCATAAACACAAAGATATAATAATAACCACATTTATTATTGCCTCTAGGGCATATCTCCAACAGTCTCCCACTTGCACTAGAGTCATCTAATCTAGATTACATGGTAATATACCGAACACCCATGGCAGTTTGGTGCTGGTCATGTTTTGCCCTCGTGAGAGGTTTAGTCAACGGATCCGCCACATTCAGATCCGTGTGTACTTTGCAAATATTTATGTCCCCATCTTGGACATGTTCTCGAATAGCGTGAAAACGTAGCTTGATATGCTTCAGCTTCTTGTGTGACCTTGGTTCTTGCGCATTGGCTATGGCGCCCATGTTATCACAGTAGATAGACATTGGGTCCAGCGCACTAGGAACAACACCCAGCTCTATAATGAACTCTTTCATCCATATCGCTTCTTGTGAAGCCTCGGAAGCAGCCATGTATTCCGATTCAGTTGAAGATCTCGCTACAACGCTTTGCTTTGCACTCCTCTAGCTAACTGCTGCACCATTCAAAATAAATACGTATCCAGACTGTGATTTAGAATCATCCGAATCGGTGTTCCAACTAGCATCGGTGTAACCATTAACAACGAGTTGTTCATCACCTCCATAAGAAAGAACCATATCCTTAGTTCTTCTCAAGTACTTAAGGATGTTTTTGACCGCTGTCCAATGATCCACTCCTGGATCACTTTGATATCTGCTAGTCAAACTAATAGCATATGCAATGTCGGGTCTAGTACATAGCATGGCATACATTAGAGATCCTATGGCTGAGGCATAGGGAGTCTTACTCATCCTTTCTCTATCTTCTGCCGATGTCGGACTTTGAGTTTTACTCAAGGTCGTATTGGGCAACATGAGCAAGAACCCTTTCTTGCTATCTTCCATTCCAAACCTCTTTAGAACTTTGTCCAAATATGTACTTTGTGACAATGATATTAGGCGTCTTGATCTATCTCTATAAATCTTTATACCTAATATGTAAGCTGCTTCGCCAAGATCCTTCATTGAAAAACTATTATTCAAATATTCCTTGACACTATTAAGAAGGTCTACATCATTCCCAATCAACAATATGTCATCTACATATAGTATTAAGAATGCTACAGAGCTCCCACTCACTTTCTTGTAAATACAAGCTTCTCCATAAGTTTGTATAAAACCAAAACTTTTGATCACCTTATCAAAACGTTGATTCCAACTTCGGGATGCTTGCTTCAATCCATAGATGGACCGTTGAAGTTTGCATACCTTGTTAGCATCTTTAGGATCGACAAAACCTTTGGGTTGCATCATATACAACTCTTCATCAATGTCTCCATTGAGGAATGCTGTTTTGACATCCATCTGCCATATCTCATAATCATAATATGCAGCGATTGCTAACATAATCCTTACAGACTTTAGCTTCGCTACAGGTGAGAAAGTCTCATCGTAGTCAACTCCTTGAATTTGTCGAAACCCTTTTGCGACAAGTCGAGCTTTATAGACAGTAACATTACCATCAGCATCTGTCTTCTTCTTGAAAATCCATTTGTTCTCGACAGCCTTACGGCCATCCGGTAAGTCCACCAAAGTCCACACTTGGTTTTCGTACATGGATCCAATCTCGGATTTCATGGCTTCTTGCCATTTGTTGGAATCTGGGCTCATCATCGCTTCCTCATATGTCTCAGGGTCATCGGTGTTGTCCACCAACATGACACTCATAACGGGATCATACCAATCTAGAGTGGTACAAGTTCTCGTTGACCTGCGAGGCTCTGTAGCAACTTCAACCGAAGTTTCATGATCATCATCATTAGCTTCCTCCCTTATTGGTGCAGGCACCACAAGAACTTCTTCCGGCGCTGCGCTACTCGCAACTTCGAGAGAAGGTTCGACAACCTCGTCGAGTTCTACTTTCCTTCCAGTCACTTCTTTCGAGAGAAATTCCTTCTCTAGAAAGGATCCATTCTTGGCAACGAAGATTTTGCCTTCGGATCTCTGATAGAAGGTATACCCAATAGTTTCCTTTGGGTATCCTATGAAGACGCATTTTTCCGCTTTGGGTTCAAGCTTGTCCGGCTGTAACTTCTTTACATAGGCTTCGCAACCCCAAACTTTAAGGAACGACAATTTAGGTTTCTTCCCAAACCATAATTCATACGGTGTCGTTTCAACGGATTTAGATGGTGCCCTATTTAAAATGAATGCGGCTGTTTCTAATGCATAACCCCAAAATTATAGCGGTAAATCTGTAAGTGACATCATAGAACGAACCATATCTAAGAGAGTTCGATTACGACGTTCGGACACACCATTACGCTGTGGTGTTCCCGGCGGTGTCAATTGTGAAAGTATCCCGCATTTCTTCAAATGCTCGCCAAACTCGTAACTTAGATATTCACCTCCACGATGAGAACGTAGAAATTTAATCTTCTTGTTACGTTGATTCTCTACCTCACTTTGAAATTCCTTAAACTTCTCGAAAGTTTCGGACTTATGTTTCATGAAATAGATATACCCATATCTACTCAAGTCATCCGTGAATGTAAGAACATAACGATAACCACCGCGCGATGCTACACTCATTGGACCACACACATCGGTATGTATGATTTCAAATAAGTCCGTAGCTCACTCCATCATACCAGAAAATGGAGTCTTAGTCATTTTACCCATCAGACATGCTTTGCATCTTTCAAGTGATTCGAAATCAAGTGATTCAAGAAGTCCATCGGAATGGAGTTTCTTCATACGCTTCACTCCAATGTGACCAAGACGACAGTACCACATATAGGTCGAGTTATCGCTCAATTTCAAACGTTTAGCCTCAATGTTATTAATATGTGTATTTCCACTATCGAGATTCAACAAGAATAGACCATCTATCAAAGGTGCATGTGTATAAAACATATTACTCATATAAATCGAACAACCATTATTCTCGGATTTAAACAAGTAACTGTCTTGCAATAAACAAGATCCCGATATAATGTTCATGCTCAACGCAGACACTAAATAACAATTATTTAAGTATAAAACTAATGCCGATGGTAGATGAAGGGGTAGCGTGCTGACCGCGATCACATCAACCTTTGATCCGTTTCCTACGCGCATCGTCACCTCGTTCTTCGCTAGCATCCGTTTATTCTGCAGCTCCTGTTTCGAGTTACAAATATGATCAACCGAACCAGTATCAAATACCCAGGCACTACTACGAATACTAGTGAGATACACATCAATAACATGTATATCAGATATACCTTTCTTCTTGATGTTGCCGTTCTTCAAATCCGCCAAGTACTTTGGGCAATTCCGCTTCCAGTGACCTTCTCCCTTGTAGTAAAAGCACTCAGTATCAGGCTTAGGTCCAGCCTTGGTCTTCTTCGTCGGCGCGGTAACTTTATTACCACCCTTCTTGAAGTGTCCCTTTTGCTTAGACTTGCCTTTCTTGAATTTGGTGGTCTTATTGACCAACAACACTTGGTGCTCTTTCTTTATCTCCACTTCTGCAGATTTTAGCATGGCAAAGAGTTCTGGCAACTGTTTGTTCATGCTTTGCATATTGTAGTTCATCACAAAGTTCTTGTAACTTGGTGGTAGTGATTGGAGGACACGATAAATCCCCAAAGCATTGGGAATCACTATACCCAAGCTTTGAAGTTTGCTTGCGTGCCCAGACATCTTAAGCACATGCTCACTGACGGAGCTGCCCTCTTCCATCTTGCAGTTAAAGAACTTTTCAGAAGCCTCATAGCTCTCAATTGATGTGTGAGTCTCAAAGATCAACTTGAGTTCATGAACAATATCATGTGGGTCTGAATTCTCAAACCTTTTCTGAAGCTCCGATTCTAACCCATACAAGATAGCACACTGAACTGTGGAGTACTGAGTCTTCCGAGCGAGGTAAACATTCTTTACTTCATCGGTAGCATCAGCTGCAGGCGGGTCACCCAGCGGTGCATCCAACACATAGGTCAAATCACCAGCTGTGAGGACAATCCTGAAATTGCGGAACCAATCCGCGAAGTTGCTTCCATTGTTTTTCAACTTTTCTTTCTCTAGGAACGCATTAAAATTGATGGTAGGGGCTGCCATTGATCTACAACATATTTGCAATAGTTTAGACTAAGTTTATGACAAATTGAGTTCTAATTAATAATTAAATTAATCTAGGTGAACTCCCACTGAAAACAACATCCCTCACATTGTTTTAGTGATCACACGAACCAAATCCACCGTATCAAAACCGATCATCACGAGAGTTGATATAGTTTCAATGGCGAACAATCGTCATGTTCATCATATCTACTATATGATTCATGCTTTACCTTTCGGTGATCTGTGTTCCTGAGACCATGTCTGTACATGCTAGGATCGTCAAGATCAAACCTTAGCTTCCGCATAAGCAAATCTGGCTTGCTTACGTTGTATACACTTGCAGAATCTAACACACCCGATCATCACGTGGTTCTTCGAAACAACAAGCTTTAGCAACGGTGCATACTAAGGGTGAACACTTTAGAACTTGAAATTCATGTGCATGAGGGATCATCTTATAAAGCTACCGTTGTTAACTAAGAAATACAAGATGCATAAAGGATTAACATCACATGCAATTCATAATATGTGATATGATATGGCCTTTCTTCTTTGTGCTTCCGATCTCCATCTTCTAGCACGAACATGATCTCCATCATCACCGGCATAGCATCAAGGTCAATGACGCTTCTTTATGGTTGTCGTCCACCAGCTTCAACTATTACAACTACTTTGAATAGACACGCGGGTCTTAACAGAAATTAAAGACAACCATATGGCTCCTGCCGGTTGCCGACTTACAATAAGGAACATTGCATACATCATATATAATCACAATCATGGCCATATGACATCACTGCACACCCCTGCAAAACAAAGTTAGATGCCTCTACTTTCTTTGCATATTTTACGTCGTTTGGGGCTTTCAATAAGTGTCGTTCTAACTTACGAACAAGAACCACAACATTGATACTAGTATTGTTAATCACCCGTTGTAAATTGGATCTTAACTATGCTAGGAGAAACAGGCACCCGCAAAGCCACTTATGCAATACAAGTTGCATGTCAAGCGTGGAGCAAGTCTCATGAACGCTGTCATGTAAGGTTAGCCCGGGCCGCTTCATCCCAACATACCGCAAGATGCAAAGTACACAAGAAGCAATCGACAATAAAAGCATCAACGCCCACAATGACCATTGTGTTCTACTCGTGCAACAGATCTACATATAGACACGGCTCTGATACCACTGTAGGGTTTCGTAGCATGGAAAACAAAAATTTTCTATCGCATACAAACAAACAAGCCAAGATCTATCTACTAGATTGTAGCAACGAGTCGATGGAATAACTTACCCTCGAAGATTCCAAAGCGTTTAACGAGAGCAGATTCTCGTGGGTGATGTAGTCGTACTCTTCCCGATCTCAAGATCGTGTAGACGATCCTTCCGGCAGCGCTCCCGCAGTCGGTCACACGTTCGGTACTCAACGAAGACCTTCCTCTCCCTTGTTCCAGCAGGCAGCGGAGGTTGTAGCACTCTCCTCGTGATTCCGGCAGCACAACGGCGTGGTACCGGAAGTAGAGGGGAGATCTTGCAGGGCTTCGCCTTAAGCCGGAGCGAGTATGGTGGAGTATGAGAGAGCCTTGGTGATATAGGGTTTATACACACCAATTAGAAGGGGCTAAACCGGCGGCTAGGGCAATTAGAAGCTCTAACTCGGCGGCTTGGGAGAAATCCCTAGGCTGTGGCTAGGGTTTAGGTTTAGAGGTAGGAACTTGTGTGTCTAGGAGGGGATCCCTGCCCCTCCTTTTATAGGTGGAGGGAGGCGCGCCTAGGGAGGGGAGTCCCTCCCCAACTCGGCCTCAAGGTGGGCCAGCGGTGGGAGGAGGAACTCCTCCCCCAAGTCGGTTTCAAACAAACCTCCTTCTCCTCTTTCCCAAAACTAGCCGTTTGACTTTTCAAACTAACCGTTTGACTTTTCAAACTAGGATTTGAATAAATCCTCTATTTGGTACAGCGATGACACTTAGTACATGATGCAATCATATCAACTTGATATAAGACATTCATATACCCTTCCCCTCCGGAGTGCCGGACATTCCGGAACCTTCTAGAACATTCCCGATGAAAACACCGGAATCATTCCCAACTCCGAAACGGGACTTTCCTTATATGAATCTTATTCTCCGGACCATTCCGGATCTCCTCGTGATATCCCGAATCCCATTCGAGACTCCGAACAACATTTGATCTCTTTCTCATTATTCCATAACTACTCAAACAACGTCGAATCCTTAAGTGTGTCTCCCTACGGTTCGTGAATTATGCGAACATGATCGAGACACTTCTCCGATCAATAACCAATAGAGGAATCTGGAAATTCATATGGCTCCCACATATTTCTACGATTACTTTGCGATCGAATGAACCACTTACATACGATACCAATTTCCCTTTGTCTCACGATAGTTTACTTATCCGAGGTTATGATCGTCGGTATCTCTGCATACCTAGTTCAACCTCGTTACTGATAAGTACTCTTTTCTCGTTCCCGTGATATGTGATCCCTTGTGAGCCAGTCACATGCTTGCAAGCTAATTGGATGGCATTTCACCGAGAGGGCCCAGAGTATATCTATCCGTCATATGGATGGACAAATCCCACTCTTGATCCATGTGTCTCAACCAATACTTTCCGAACACTCAATGCCACCTTTATAGCCACCCAGTTACGGTGTGGTGTTTGATGACATCAAAGCATCCATCCGGTAAAGGTGATATGCATGATCTCATGGTCGAAGGAATTAGGTTACTATGTATCAGAAAGCATATAGCAATTGAACTAATGAAATGACTTGATCTTTTATGCTACGCTTATCTGTAGGAGTATGTCCACCATATCATTCTCCTAACGATATGATCTTGTTGTTAATAACATCTCAATGTTCATGACAGGGAAACCACAATCATCTATTAACCAACAAGCTAGTATTATAAAGAGGCTTTACTAGCGACTCTAATTTTAGTTTACAAATCACACAAGTATTAATGTTTCCTTGTTAATACTATTATAGCATGAATGTAAACATTTATCATAAACACAAAGATATAATAATAACCACATTTATTATTGCCTCTAGGGCATATCTCCAACAGGTGGTGGCCTCCTTCTCCATCGGAATGGTCGGTCGGGTGGTCTTGCCGTCTTGCGGTGGATCCTGCTAGTTTCCGGCGGGTGGAGTGGGAGCTGTTGGCTCGGTTTCAATAAAGGAGGTCTTGGATCACTCTCAAGCCAAGACGATGATCTGCCGGATGTTGGTCTCCATTGATCTGGTTTTTGTATCGTGTTCCGGAAGGCTCCGCAGGCGAACTCCATAAGTGCTATCACGCCATGAGTTTGCTGGAAGGATTGAATTCGGTCGTACGCACCCATGTTTTACCCTGACCGTTTGGTTTCGAGGGTGTGCTTCGAAGCTTTGTTGGATGTTATTATCATGGTGCATGTTCTCGTTCCATAGTGCTGACGGAGAAAGTCATGGAAACCGATATCTGAGGACAGACATTGGTGGATCGAGTCTGGATGGTGATGAGGAATTTGCTAGGTGACTTGTGAATTGGAGCAGTGGCATGCAATTGGAGGCTACTACACTGGAGAGGTTCATGGTCCTACCTCTCAGGATGAAAACCAAGGGTCTGTCCTTAATTGGTTGTGTCTGGCAATAGCCTTGTTAAAGGTATTGTTTTGAGAGCGCGAACTTTCTTCAGGGTGAAAACCTAGATCTTTGATCGGGCAATAACGGTGTTTGTGCACTATGACCTTCTTGGAGGTGTCGTTTTTGGAGAAGCTGGACTTCTGGTGCTGTCTTGGTGGTGGTAGTACTGTTGTTTAATGAATGAGTCACTGTAGCGGAACTTTTCTTTTTTGTAATTTTTTTTGGCTGTGTGCATTCCGTGTGGCCGCTAGGGCAATACATTGTTGCAGAGGCTGGGTGTAATTGGTATCATCTGATATTAATATTTGCTCCTTTCCAAAAAAAAAATTAAACTCAAAAGTTGGTATATAGAAGATATAAACAAAATCTTATACCCGGCATTGGCATATCTAAGATGCACATGGACGCAAGTAAAGCGGGCATAAAATAAAAAGGGCAAGATACATAGTCATGCTATGAAGCCTAAGGGGCTGGATGGTGGATCCAAGGACTATTCTGACATTCATGTGAGTGAAAGACATTCTTGGCCCGCTGCTCTGATCATGTGCACGATGCTATAAACTTCTAGAGTTTTTAAATCCCCTTTCTAGTTTTATAAATAACATGAAACTATGTACATACAGTATGAATGTTCTTTCTTGGTATCAGCCTCGCTTTCATTTGACTTTAGACCATGATTCCCTGCAAAAAAATGATTTTTGAACCTTAATATATATATCCTTCATAAAATAATATTCCTCGATGAATTGTGAGGCAACGAATAATAGTAATAAAAATTAACCACTTTGCTCCTACTTGAAGAGCTTCTCTATCAAAGTACAAATCATAATCTAAGGGAGAATTAATGATTTTATGAAATGCACACAACAACATATAGAGGATTTGGGGAAGCTATTGTATTTTGTGAAAATAAGAATCAACATGCCACGACAGGTTAAGTTGCATGTTGAAATATCGTCTGCATCGAATAAATGGCTGAATACTTTTTTGATAAAGGGAATATATTAATATCATAAAGATACCAATTACACCTAGCATCTGCAACAATAAAATTTCCTAAGGATATTACGAATGCACACAAACCTATTACAAAAGAACAAGAAAAAAAGGAAAAAGAAAAGATTCCGCTACGGTGATCAAGACACCGTAGCTGCAACGGAAAACACTGCCAAGACAGCACCCAGAGTCCGGGCTCACAAAATAATACATTCAACAAGGTCATTGCTAGACACAACCCATTAAGTCTAGACATTGGGTTTTCACTCTGGAGCAAGTCCGCACTCTCAAAACAATGCCTTCAAACAAAGCCAATGTCAGGGACAATCAATTAAGGCCGGACCTTGGATTTCGCTCCTGAAAGATAAGACCATGTACTCATCCTATGATGCCGCCCCCGCTTGCCATTGTCGTTGTTACAAGTCAAGAATCACCAAGCAAGGTCCTCATCGCCATGAAAACACAACCCGCCATCACTAGTGGAAGTTAATTCTCTACCAGTTATCTAAAACCTATAAGCATGCTAACTACAAAATTAACTTGGGGAAAGTTGATTGCATGATATAGAGTTACAAACACAACAATTACACCAAAGGTTCAGATAGTTGACGATATTCCAAAAGAAACCAAATCCCCAGTCACTAAAATCCATCTATACCTCCTTGATACATGACAAATAGTCCATGTCCAATCATAAGGAAAAAAATGTTCACATGACATAAGCGATCTCTGGACTTCACAAACTCTTGGTGCCTGCACACGGTGGTTTTGAAGAGATACATAGCCGCCTAGGCCCTCCATAAGGTAGCAAAAATTATAAAACATGGATCTTAAGGCCCTTGCAAATATGCACTAGGATAGTTTCTCAAAGCAGTGAAGATCGCAAGGAATTGGACCAAAGTGTTGAAATAGGTGCAAGGATATAGGTGTAAGGATCTAGGATCAGGAAAGGGTATTTTACTCTCTTTCATTTCTCACACTTTGCCACATGATGCCAAGGGTTATATATTTGGCAAAAGGGAGAATCTAATTTTTGTAACAGAAAGTAACACAGTTGGTAGTTACACATGGAGAATTGGAGATAGCGGTTAGTACATGACCATTTAAAACTTGAATGGTCGAGTGGAAGAACAGAATTCCCAGAGGTACACACCCACTGGTACTAGATCAGTCTCTAGAATAACTCTAGAAACCACAACACCTTGGAGGTATCGAGGAATGAGCGCTCACAGGTTCTTTATTAAAACATAAATTTTTGTCCTTGAGAATAAATGTTTTTGGTTGTACCAGAAAATATGCGCGCAGGGGTTCCGAACCTAAGACCCTGTTATGATAGTTTGAAATAATACGACTCAAAAAAATTACATTCTTCATAGGAGCTATCCATTTTCTCAATTTTTAGGGGAAAACAAGGATTATTTCCAATAAAAAACTCATTAAGACATTGTAACTCAAGCAAGTGATTAGTTTCTTTATTTCCTTGTCATTAATCCCGTATGTATGCTAGATGCACTTCCATACATGTATTTGATACCTTTTCATGTTTTAACAACACATGGTTCATATATACTTTCTACACTTTCCTCTCCGATGATAAGTTAGAAAATCTTAATAAACTGCGTTAACATGATATTCATGGTCAGGTGTTTTACACGATATTATATCTCTTTATCCAATGTATGAAATATGAGAGTCCTTTCTTCCACAGATGCGTCTTCTGGACTTCAATGGGGGGAGCGCTATCAGCTAATCAAGGGCATCTGTGATGGATTACTTCATCTTCATGAGAAGCGCATTCTTCACCTGGATTTGAAGCCTAGTAATATATTGGTAGATGAGCACATGTTACCCAAAATCGCTGACTTTGGTCTCTCAAGGTGCCTTGGGAAAGAGCAAACACGGGATCTTGCTTCAAACCAATATGGATCAATGTAAGACAATTTTTTGAAAGATCCCTTTTGTTTATCATAAATTTATATTTGTGTGCACATTTTCCATTGATACCACTTTATAAATATTCTCGTAGGGGATATTTGGCACCGGAATGGTATAGAAGAGAATTCACATTCGCATCGGACATTTACAGTCTTGGTGTTGTTATCATGGAGATACTGACAGGAGTTAAGGGGTATCCTAAAATTGATAATGTAAGAAAAATTATGCGTTTGCTACATTTTAAAATTTTCAAATAATTATTATTCTTATGCTAAGACTTAAGATAGAGAAATTATGATAATCATGTGTTAGACAAACACACTAGTCTTCCCCGCAAAAAAAAAGACAAACACAGTAGTCTAAACCATCATCTATTCATGAAGTACCACATTGTTGCTTACTAACATGAGGTACACTTGCATATAGGCTTTGCTGGCCTAAGATGTAGCACTAAAATCATGGCACCCTTGTTGCACTTTGATCACTGTTAAAAAAAAGATGAATAGCTTTAAGGGGAGAAACCCAAAGAATTTTTGATATAGTAGAAATATGCGATACGACCCTAGATGCAAGTATGGAGACTTGAACCTAGGCGGGCGGGGGTGCATCAGCCCACCCCAACCACTGGGCTATGCCTCGGTCCACTACACTTTGATCATGGTTACTCCACCCAAATGATCTAACTTATGAGGAAAGGTTGAAAATGCGCTTATACATCTTTTCACGCACTTGTAGCTCTCATATACCTAAATGTGGACCAAAATCGACCCCAAGTTTTATTTTGAAAGGACAATCCATTCTAGAACTTGATATCGTGTTGTATTCCATACACCAACAAACGAGATCAATCATTAGCTGAAACCAACAAGAACATGTGAGAAATGCACTTATGCTTGTAGAGGTAAAAATTCCATCTGACATCATATGTGGTCATCTGTTTACTCCTACTCTAGGCTTCCGTCTTAACTCTGACAAGTTCGACAACAGAAACCTTGGATCATGATAGCAAGCCTGGAAATCCAATTCGACTCACGGGTGCAAATGAACCCATTGTGTGAAAACATATTTAAAAATGTTAAAAAATTTAGAAAAACATTTGCATGTATATCCGGACACTAAATGTTCATACACAAGCTTGTGGGTGAAAAGAACATTTTAGATATCCCATGTAAAAAAGACAAATTTCGGTGCTCCAATGTGTCTAATCATGAACATGTTTTTTGTATTTTTACACAAGCCACATAAATTGTTCATTCTTTCTGAAAACTTGTGTACGGACATAGATTGTCCAAATGTATATGTGATTTTTTGTTCAGATTTTTTTGACAATTTAAATTTTACTTTTATGTAATTTTGTAATAGGTTTATTTGTAGCTGGATGCCAAAACACCACCTCCACAGAAAGTTACCATATCTACCTTGTCCCTAATATACATATGAAAATATTAAATTGAATTAATTTGACATGTAACTTTAGTAGCTATCTGTTTTAGTTCCATCGTGTAGCATGATCGTCATACTAGTATTTATTAAGAGGCAAACAAGCCAACACGTCCATCCACATAGGATAAATAAACAACTCCGCTTGATTATATGGTGAATCCTAGTTACAGGCCAATAATAAACAAAACATTAAATATATACATGTGTGTCTGACAAAAAAGCTAGATTCAATTTGGAAAATGTATCGCATGTAGTGATGCCATTGCTCAGTCCAGCAGTTAAGCACTATATTGACTTGATCTATTTCTATTGATTGTGAGAACTGGTCGTACTTGCTTGGTATAGATTATTGTGGATCATGAATCGGCCAAATCATAGTTTCAAATTAGGTTGACATTACATACAATCAACTTTTACTATGACACACTTGTCAACGTGTATGCAAAATAATCAATAGCGGTGTATCACTTTGTGTGAGAGAGATGTCATATAATGGAAGCATTGAAGCACCACTAGAGAAATAAACAATGATGCAAATGTATCATGCCATTTAATAAAGTTCATAATTTATTCAAATTTTACTAGGTAGGTAAAAATTGCTTTTATGTTCATATACCTCACTTAATTTTAGAACTTTTTGAGAATTTACATTCTAGTTTATATATTAGGCGGATAGAACATACAACTTTAATTCCTTGAACGGATCAATTTAAAATGAAAATCGCTAGTTTGGCTCATTTACAAAATTTAACTTGAAATAATAGTTTGATTACCATTAGGTGAATATACATGCATCATCAGTAAGTCATGCCATGCGTGCTTCAAACAAGGCTTGTCACAGAAAATTACGAAGGCAAGGCTAGTGATGGCATTCTCTAGAGAGGGTATCATGAGCAGTTTGGGTGATTATGATCCGGTAAAGAACCACCATGATCAGATTCTTGTAAAGGGGAGTTTTGTAGCATGGAGACATAGATCTCTCTTCTGTATGCATGTCCAAGATCCTATGGTGGGTTGATGGTTCGTAGACTAAATACCAATAACATAAGCATGTTTAGTAGCATCTACATGCATGACATTCCACTAATAGAATAATGTAACTGAAATATGACGAGTTATATGGATTATATGAAGAAAGAAAACGTAGGATTTGGGTCATCGATGCTAACATTTCAAACACATACGACAACTTGAACTACCCAAATGTATTTTCTATGATGATATAGCTCTAGGAACCATTTTGCATAAATCATAGAGCCTTCTACCATGTATTTCTGTTCCAATCAAGAAATAATGGCACCAAGAAAAATAATATCCATATGTCATAGATAACCATAAAAGCTAATATTTAACCATATCAAAGCTGGTTTTTCTAGAGAAAAATATATGTAAATCATTACTTATGTATGAATATAGTTTATTTAAGTTCTAATAAAACATTAGATTGGTCCAAATAGAAGTACTTTGGAGTAGAGACTAAAAATGATAGCATCGAACGCTTTATGATGTGATCGTGCTACATCTACGTGCAAGAGAAAATATTCGTTCTCGTAACGCTAAGTGATAGCCCATTGCGGGGAACAACCTCGCGTTCTTATGTTGTGGGCATCAGCGCATATTAAAGCCATGCTTGCAACGCTAGATTATTCCGAAGCACGTAGTCTATGATTGCCCAAAATGTAGACATGGTGTAAGTAAAATGTTTGACAAAATAAGCGAGCCTGGCATTCTATGATTGCTGAGCGGGTAAAAATGCCGTCTGGCAAATTTTGAGTCTATGGTTGCCGCGTGGGTAAAACGTAGTTTCATATCCCAAGCCAAAGCAAGTAGGTGAAACATCGGTGATCGAAGAGGAAAAATATTTAGACACGCAACGATAAGCATATACTATATATAGACACCAATGATTCATGTAGATTCTACTACAGTAACAATGTTTCACGTTTGTTTGAGACATCAGCCGTAATCATATAGCCGTAGACATCAGCCGTAATCAAGAGAAATAGAGTGACAACAAAAGAGTATGTATAAGAGATAAAAAAGATTAGTGCGAGTCTATCGTGCCCTAAGCCTAGTCTTGCGGCGCTACATGTCTTCCGTGACAAACCGGTAACCCGCGCGTAATGATAAGAATACTGCGTCTATCCAGAGATACGTACATATACAGATAATGATCTGACAACCCGTGCGCGTGCACGACGTATGGAGGTGCCAGAGCAGTCCTAAACTGACCCCACCAGCTCAACGGCAAGAATCTCCGCTGCCAGCTCGAATCCGCTTCCGACCAACGTTTCAGTCGCCACGTCCACTACTAGATCGGCTATCAGTAGCGGGAACGTGTGTACGTGGAAAGATAACGCCGCCAGCTTGTCCGGTGGACGCAAGAATACCACGTTGGTCTATTTCCCACGCTTCCAGATATGCCGTAGTCCGTCCGCGAAAACACGCGGACGTCTATAACCTAGGCCGCCAGCTTGGCCCTCTTTCGCGAGAATACGCTCGACGCAACTTGTGACGCCAGCTCAGCTGTCCGCCATGATAACCCGTGCACGGCCATGTTGTACGCCATCACGTCAGCTCCAAGCGGGCCCTACCATACCAGCGGGTGCGGAGGCATGTCGCGCCTGTGACGTCTCTCACGGAGCAGTCCTGCCCGCGGACGCTGACGGCAGGCCCATGTGGCACGCAAGGTCCATCGTCCAGCAACGTGGAGTAGGACGGCGTGCGCGACACACTTTCGTGGTCTGAAATCTCTCGCCCTAGCCCGCAGCTGGTCCCGTCTCCCGGAAGAGCAGGCCTCCATTGCGACCGCACCGCGTGTCCTCTCCGACGTTCATCCCACTGCCGAAAAGAATCGGGGTGATGTGGATAGAAGTTTCGGCCATAACAATGTAGCACTATTATTTACTCTGATAGTAATATGAAAATAATGGTCAACCTTTGTACCGTATACCCTTTCAAAAACTCAAATGAAATGTATATGTAGGAATTCTCTAGACGCACAAATGTGCATGTTACCCTTCTATTTAGAAATGGCTATATACAATTTTTGTTTTTAGGAGTTTGTTCTCTCGATATATATAGTATGTAACTGAGAGTTTATACTATCTAAATCTTACTCTCGAAACAGGCTTTCGCCCAGCTTTATAAATAAAGCACACAGGTGAGACCGCTGCTGGGCCAGACAGCACAACGCCCAAAGACAGACACAACACGATACACAATGCTGGGGCAGCAGCACACACACGTCCGAAAGAAAGCAAGGAACAAAGCAAAAAGGAAGGAAACGGAGAGGGATCAACTAGACGAGAAAGACCGCAACCGCTGCGCCCTCCGAAGAATACCCACCACGCTCCTAGCTCCGACTCGCCAAGCACCAAGCAGCACCCTTAAGAGGGAAAGCGACCGCTGCTGCCCGGACCAAAGACTGGCCCTAGGGTTTCCCCCGGCACATAGAGGGGAATGGATGAAGGGAAGCCACGACGCCCTCCAGGAAGGAAGGTGCCACCCGCGGGCGGCACCACGTCGGTGTCGGTCGAGCCGACAAGGATTTCTCCCGAGGACCCTATCCATAACCCCCGAACGCGCCGAAGCACAGGAGACCCGCGAGGGCGAGGCCTCGCCACCACCAAAACTTACCGCCCACGAGCATGCGCCACTCCGGTTCCGACTTCGTCATCATTGTCTCACCAAGCAAGCCGGTGCGAGGTCTACAACATCGCGACACAGGTAGAAATGAGCCGGGACCCTCAGTACCATGGTCGCGCGGGAGGGAACTTCCTCCACCGCCGGAGACGGTAGTCGACCGGACGCGACAGCAGACAAACCAGTCCCCCATAGTCCGGTCGGGCCCAGCAGGCCCGTTAAGCCTCCGCGGAGGCAAACCAGTCCCATGGCGGTCCGGCCGGGGCCCGAGCCCGTAAAGTCCGCCACCGCGCTGCAACAGGCCGACCAAGGACACCGAGGATCCCATCCATCCTAACCCGCCAAGATTTGCAGCCCAGCCAAAGCAAGGCCGACCCGACCAACCCAGATCGGGGTCAAAGAGTCCGATCCGGGCCGCCATGGCCACGCCCGACCTAAGCTCTGCCTGCCATGGAAGCGCCGCGCTGCCCCGCCGCCCAAGACCATGCCGCCGCACTGGCCCACCCCCTGCCGACGCAGGCCCTCCCAGGAGGCGGGCCGAGGCAGCACAGGTCCAGATCGGGCCCGAATGGGCCCAGATCTGGGCCACGCCACCCTGGCCACCATCACCGCCGCCGGCCGCCACCAGGACCTGACCGCCGGCCGAGACGCGCCCCGCCACCGCAGTCCACCACGCCGCCACCGGAGAGCCGCGCCGACGCGCCCTAGGCCCAACGCGTCGCCCAAGCGGAGGCCACAGGCCCGCGCCGCCAGCCTCGCGCGAGGGGGAGAACAGGCCCCGCCGCCGCCAGCGCCCGGCCTTCGGCCGACGACGCTCTCCGGCGGCGGCGAGGGGAGGAAGGGGGAGGAGGAGGGGGGCTAGCGGCGGAGGCAGAGGCCCTCCCGTCGCCCACGGGAGCGACGAGGAGGGGACGGGTAGCATCTAAATCTTACTTACATCGCAACTTTGCAGTTAATAAAAGATTGGACAACTCGGCTGGAGGGGTCAGATCAATGGGACACGGAGTTGACTCAAATAAGAGTATGCACTAAGATAGGGATAGAGTGCATGGACTTGGACCCAAAGAATAGACCAACCGCACGTGATATAGTCGAGAGGATTACTTCATCAGTCGAGCAGCAGGTTACTTTCCTAGAGGGACAAGAGTTTCATGAAAAAACTGCAAATCTTCCATGTGAGTCCATGAAAAAATTGCAGGTTAAAATGGAAGAACTTGCTCAACATGTGGGAACATCTAGAGTAGAAGATTGGAAGCAAGGGCAAGAAGTATTAGATTCAGCTGATCAATGGGGGGAGGAAGATACGATGCAAAATGTCAGCCCGCAGGGTGCAAGCATTTCTACCTCTAAATCTGGTGTGCTCTACAGGTTAACCAATTTGGATATATTCCGCGTAAAAAAACCATTCAATAATTTCGTGAAAAATGGCGGTCCTACATTGCAGGCAAGGGGAAATTTGCGTATTTTCAGCAAGTTGGATCTAAAGGAAATTTTAAAGGCTAAGAATGTTATTAGTAAAGATGGATTTGGAGAAGTTTACAGGGGCACTATTATTCATCATGAAGTTTATTACACGGGCACTAGTCGTCATGAACTAGTCGCAGTAAGGAATCCCATAGGTGCTACCGTGGCAGAGAATGAAAAGTTTACAGAGGAATTGATGATCCAAGTTAAACGTTCCCACATGAACATCAGTTCGCCCATTGGTTGTTGCTTGGAAGTTGACATCCCAATCCTAGTGTATGAGTTCTCATCCAAAGGTAGTCTCCATGACAATCTTCACGGCAACAACAAGGTGCCTCTTGGCTTAGGTACGCGTTTGCGTATTGCTGCATACTCAGCACATGGTCTAGATTATATGCTATCAGGGCCTTCAGGGAAAGGTACCAAAATCTTACATGGTGATGTTAAAACAGAAAATATATTCTTGGATGAAAGCTTTAATCCAATGGTCTCACACTTTGGCATGTCAAGGTTATACCGACGAACCGGTATATTAGTGAATGACATGGCTTATATGGATCCGGTATACCTACAAACAGGCCTATTGACCGAACAAAGTGATGTCTACAGTTTTGGAGTTGTCATTCTGGAGCTCATTAGCAGGAAGAAGGCCACACAGTCTAACAATAACAGGTTAGTCAGGAAATTCCTTGAGAATCACAAACAGGGGAGGAGATCAACTGAGCTATTTGATAAGGAAATCGCAGTGACAGGACATTTCGAACTTCTTGACAGTCTTGCAGGAATTGCTGTAGAATGTCTCGATGATGACACGAGTCGAAGACCGACAATGTCAGATGTTGCAAAGCGCCTTTTCATATTGTATCGATCCCAAGCAAATTGAATGTCCCAACCACGGGCATGCAGGCGGCCGGGAATCTCGCAAGGAAGAGCAAGTACACTAAGCTTGCCGACCGGCATGCATGCTGAGTGCGATGACATAGAGACATGTGCACACTGTGGTACTGTCTTGTCACAGATCGCCTGCAAGGCTACAAATCGATGTTAATGTTGAATTAATGAATATGCAATGTCTTAATTGTTTGTCTGCCTGCAAGGCTACAAATCGTTGTTAATGTTGAATTAATGAATATGCAATGTCTTAATTGTTTGTCTGCCTGCAAGGCTACAAATCAATGTTAATGTTGAATTAATGAATATGCACTGTCTTAATTGTTTGTCTGCCTGCAAGGCTACAAATCGCTGTTAATGTTGAATTAATGAATATGCAATGTCTTAATTGTTTGTCTGCCTGCAAGTCTACAAATCGCTATTAATATTGAATTAATGAATACACACTGTCTTAATTGTTTGTCTGCCTGCAAGGCTGCAAATCGCTGTTAATGTTGAATTAATAAATATGCAATGTCTTAATTGTTTGTCTGCCTGCAAGGCTACAAATCGCTGTTAATGTTGAATTAATGAATACGCACTGCCTTAATTGTGTGTGGTAGAACCATGAGTTGGTACCATAGATACTCAGACCGCCTATTGCATCCCATGTTTTTTCGAAACTATTGGCAAGACACCCCCCGGGTTCGAGTTCCCATAGGGACCGAATTAAATGGGGTGTTATCCAAACGTGTATAATCCGTTGTTGGAGAGGTCTCGTCTAACTAACAACATATAGCCCGCGAGGGTTCATTTTCTAGGTAGGTTAACGTGACCATTAAAACACAGCAAAGGCTTGTAGCTTCAGTAGCACCATATAATATACACAAATACTAGACCATAAAAGCGCGTGTTGTCGCGTCCGTCCATCTTATACGAACAACAATTTATTTGAAACATGTTTAACAACATAAAAATTTCATCAAATCTAAATAGCTTATGTTAGAGTTCCACCCAATGGCTTATGCATAGAAGCGATATGGCGTAATTATTTGAAGTTAGAACTGATACTCTAAAAAGTAAGAAATATTTCATGAAATCTATAAGGCTTAAATTACCATGCCATAATAGAGGTGATATGACATGATTATTTGAAGTTATAATGGATCCACTAACAAGCAAAATAGCTTCTCCTTACATTTTCTAGTATCACAAGTTATGCCAAAAGAGAACAAGATTAGAAACAACTCCCTTCGTTTAGCACATATGGACCACAACCAATGATTCTACAGCAAACATCCAGAACCTCCTAGCAGCAAACCTTATAGAACCTCCTAGTAGCAAGAATTCAAGAGCATGCCTCTAAGCAGTATGAATTCAAGCACAATATTGCAACAATGCATACACATTAGCCATCAGACTTTCTAGAACATCCATGTGTACCTTTAGTTTTTTCAATATCATCTCTTACTTAACAAAAAATGTACTTGTATTGCAAATAATATCAGCATATCTCACCGACTTGAATTAAGCACCAACCAATCCCAAGAGCGCATTAACAAAATGTAAATGAGAACTAAGTTATAAATGGTGTTACAACCGGTTTGTTATCTCATGTTCGTACATCCAGGAAGCAAGAAAAGGCTGATAGCCCAGCTCTACACCGGAGAAAAAATAGATACGTAGTCAGTTGAGATCCTCTGCCTCCAGCTGTGGCCGATGCTACCAGTCAACCTTGGGATCCCATATTTTTTTGTTAAACAAAATAGAACCAGGATTTACGAAAGAAATTACCAAATTAACCAAACACGGTTTGAACCTAGGTTCAGAAGAGACCACACATTTAAATAGATGTGATTTAGCATGATAGATGTGATTTAGCATGATAGGCTAAGTTTTTTTAAGGCACTCTGGTAGGTAAGGCCTTGTAATTAAACAACAAAGATGTAAAAGAAACAATGCATGCATGCGTTCTGTTCATGCTATTTATCCTAATTCCATGTTCATGTAATTTATCCTAACCTGCATGCATATATCGTCCCAATATAAATCTTACCTTTGTAATTTTAAAGAGATTCAGTTGAATACATGTTTTATGGGAAGCCTGTTATGTGATGTAAAGTGGATCTCAAAAAATATGCTCATACTGGATTAAAAAAATAGCACAAGTTTTGTGTACATGTGCATAATCTTCCCTTCCCCAAATGGGACCTAGAAAGTCATGTAAATGAATCAAATGATGAGAGCTAATACATATAACTGATATTATTTGCATATCTATCCATTCAGGAAGACAAGGATCTAATTACTTCATACCTGAAAACACTAGTACTATAAGAATTACAGTCCTAAAGCAGCTTGTTCATGGTGACTCGGTATGCTGAAAGCCTAAAACAAAATTAATTGATCGTCTATAGTAGTTGACAGTGCTCTATAACAATTCGTAAATGTACGAAATGTAAGTATGTACTTGATGTGCAAGCAACTACTGACCTCAGCAGAAAATGCTAGGCAATATATGACCTATCTATACCAACTCACTTGGGCCCAAGCTGCGGTTAGTTTCTGGCAGAAAATCTTAGACGCTAGACGGCATCTGAACATGAAAACAAGATGCCGTGGACAAATTAACGGAGCAACAAAAAATGGTTATTACTACTTCTTGCAGAATCAGGGCTAGCATACCTGGGCATTATAAAGAATAGTTAATATTTACAAGTTAGCACTTAAATATATTTGTGATGACGCTCTAATTTCAGTACTATTTTACTTGTTTTTAAATAATGAAGAAGATCCTAAGAACAAATACCGAAAGCTAATCAGTGTCTAGGCATGTGATGCAGGACAATATACAACAAAACTTATTTAGAAGCAACGGAGACACGCAGTTTGAGAGGACCTTGGCATCTGAATTGCTCCCCATCTGCAAAATCAAGAAAATTATATTAAAGCATGATAATAGAGGTATCTTGCTTATAATCTTTGAACTACATCTTGCAATTTATCATTATGCAGAACATATCCAAAGAAGAATAAGAACCACACCGCCTTCAGTATTGACTTACAATCTAGAGTAGTATTCGGAGCAGACCGAGCCTCCTCCTAAATATAGAACACCACCAAGCATGTGCACACGCAATCGTCGTCTCGGCAAAAGGTAGGCGCAAAAATCAATCTCAAGACACAAAACCAATTTGCCTAAGGTTTGCTTCTTCACTAATGATGTTAATCTTCTCACAATGCAAGTTTGACAGTGTATTAACAAGTTGGAGGTGCATGCTACTCCATACAACCACCGACCAACATGATGAAAATAGTAGTGATGCGTGGGAACTATACCTCGGTAGGATCAGAAAAAGAAGATGACAGCTGCAGCAGTAGCTAGGTTGCTCCTGAGCCTTCACATGAACATGGGGTCGAGAGGAAGAGGATAAATATCCACATGCCCGCAGAGAGGCCAACAGTTAATTCTTTCGGTCAAACTTTGTTTTGGAAAGCGTGTGCAACTTAAGCCATGAAACGGAGGTAGTACACAGAAAAGAGGCACGCGGCACCAGAAGCTCTCCTGCACCCGCACGTGCTCCACCCGGTCGTCACGGGCCTCCACGACTCCACCAACGCGCTCCTCGGCTAGACCGAGGCGCTCGCCCCGTCGCGCATGGATTGGCGACGGCGTCGAGCACCTAGCCCGGCTCCTGGCGGGCGGGGCCTCGCCGACCTGCTCCACCACCCGCGGGCACAGGCCATCAATTATTCACCAAGACGTACGATTCTGTTCTTGCTGCTTGCTTATTATGTTAGTGCTCCTTATTATTCATGGCCTCAGAAATCAGATTCAGTAGATCGATCACGACGTACCCAGCTGAACCTTGCGGACTCGGGCTCTTTCGCGGCTTTGCTCGCACGCTCCTGGGCCAGCTCCTCCATCCGCGGCAGCCCGCACACGTACTCCTGCAAGCGGCGGCCCTCGCCGGACACCTGCCCCACGGAGAGCCCGGCCACCTCCTTCCACCTCCGCACGAAGTGCCTCCGTCAAAGAAGTGCGCGAACAGGTCGGCGTCGCGCCCATCGCTCATCAGCTGGCCGGGCATGGTGACCTTGTCGCGCAGCACGGCGGCCATCCCGTCCGTACGTGTCCACCTCGAACAGCTTCGCGGCCACCTTGGTGTGCGTGCGCCGTCTCGTGCCGCGCGCAGATCTTGGCGAGGCAGCGGTCGGTGCGGGAGTGGGAGATGAAGGTGGCGCGCTCCTCCTGGAAGGCGTCGTAGACGGCGTTGTGGTAGGGGCTGGACGGCATGCCGTTGCGGAGGAGGTGGTGGACGGTCCCCGCGCGCGGGTGTCGCCTAGCAGGGTGGAGGTCTCACACGACCCGACCGGTTGGATTTTCCCTCGCTATTTGTTCTCTTCTACGTGGATACTACAGATGGATCAAGAAGTTGAATCAACAAGCTTATATATAAGTATAAAAGAAAAAAACTGCAGGGCCAAACAAAAAGACCACGGCGGCCGATTCCCCGCTTATTAGCTCGCCGCCGCCATGTCCTCCCCTCCCCGACGTCGGTGCAAGATCGCGCCCATGGAGGCCCCGCAGCGCTTGCCGGGACTCGACTCTACTGCTGCTGCAAGTACGCATCCCTTCTTCCCCTCCTCCGGCGCCCCTCCGGTGAGCTCCCCCCAATCGGGCTTTGTCCCCGCCGCGGGCCAAGAGCGCCTCCGCCGTTGTTTCCTTTAACACACACCTGAGCATATCTCCACCTCCTTTTTCTCTACCAGTTTCAGACTTCCCCAATTGCACAGAATTGGCTGTGGAGAATAAAAAGAGTTGCTCTTTTAGGATAGTGTGGGCAATCCGATCGAGTGGGATTAGGCAAGAAACTAATATCGCCACATAGCAGTAAATCTCATTGCAGCCTGAAATTTCGGAGAAACACTGCAATTACATCTTGGCTAATTCTCCAAAAGAGATCAAATAAACAGTTTCATCAAAATCCAGATTATCACTGCTTAATGTTCCTGCTTTTGTGATCATGCACTTTCTTTCTTTCTTTGAGTAATTCTGTCTTGAGGATTCCTAGTGTCCGCACGCAGAACTTTTTTAAGTGGCACTATATTAATGAGTCCAAATGCATCCCTGCAGATAGGGAACGATCGACGGCTTCGTCTGCTGAAACAAAGGCTCAAACCCGCGAAGAAGGCGATACCTGTCAAGGTGCCGCAGAAACGAGACAATGCCTCGATCTTGACAAACTTTCTGAGGTATGGGCTGGGAATAACTTCCAAGGTTATTTTAACTGCTTGCTGGCACTTCATGCATTTGGACATTATTACACTCGGATGCACACCCTATTATTATTAATATTATATTGGTCAACACTTTTGTGCATTCGCTAACAGCAATTCCCATGTGCCAATTGGCATTATATATAGCTTTGTTGTTTATCTAAACTGAAGTCGCTGTTAATTAGCGCTAGCGACAGTCTAACTGTTAAACGTGTTGACCATGCTTCTGCAGGACATGTTACATCACATACATTCCCTCATGCAGGACATGTTACATCACATACATTCCCTCATGCCCGTGCCTCATGCAGGACATCGTATCGCGTCGATTTCTGCGTTCATGGAGATGCTACTCGAACCTCACACTCAACAGGACAACACTTGGGTTGGCTGACGATAGATCAAAGCGGAGTGAAATGCGTTACATCAACAGAATTGACCAAATTCTCAATAACCATTCTTGCAATGGGATGCACGTGAAGGCACTTAGAATTGACCTTTTCGGCTGTACAAGTGTGCATGCCTCCTATCTAGATAGGTGGCTTCTGATCGCTGTCAAATCTGGGGTCAATGAACTAAGTTTGTCGCTGCCTTGTTCCATGGCGGAAAAGTACCGCTTACCATATTCAGTTCTATTTGATGAGACAACTACTAGTCCAATTCAGACCCTTTACCTCGCCAAGTGCATTTTTCATCCCACAGAGACACTTGGCTGCTTTAGAAGGTTAAAAAGTTTAGATCTTGTACTTGTTCACATTACTGAGGAGGGATTACAGCAGTTGTTCTCAAAATCTTCTGTCTTGGAGCGGTTGCAAATATATTTATGCAGTGAGATAATTTGCTTGAAGATACCTTGTACGCTGCAAAAGCTAAAGTTTCTCACTTTTAAATCATTGCACAAGATGCAGGAGGTAGAGATCAGTGCTCCAAATCTCTCCACTTTTCACTATAATGGGTTCCCACCCGAGATCAGTATCAGAGATCCTTCCCAACTTAAGGATGTACGCTTGATATCTTTCAGTCCATCCAGAATTGTCTCTTATGGCCGTGCCAAGCTTCCATCTATCCCTCGCAGTGTCGAGAGGCTTACCTTGTTGTCCTGTGGTGAGGTATGTTTTACTTTAAAATTTTGATCAGATTATATCTATATAGGTATCAGTAGACTAGTGTATAGTTGTTATACTGAAAAATACCTGACATAATTATTCTTGGGACTTGTTCTTCAGAATGTCAACACTCCAATGCTCCCGGATAAGCTCCTACACCTCAAAAGCTTGGAGATTATACTTCATAGATCTGGATACTCCCCTATCTATGATATCTTTTCCGTGGTTTCTTTTCTTGACGCTTCTCCGGCCTTGGAATCTTTCATCTTGCATGTAAGTCACTATTCATTTCTTATGGCACTATACTATCTCAGAGGGAAAACATTTGAGCATATCTTATAAACGATTGTGGCCTTATTGATCATCTAAACCATTGGCTATCAAAGACCAATGATATTAATGGTGATCCTACATTATCATTTGCAGGCAGAGAGAGATGCTATAATACGCGATTGTGTTGCTGACGACGATTTATACCTAAGTAGAGAGTCGGCATACAAGCATGACCGCCTAAGACGGGTGAAAATCACGGGCTTCCATTCAGCCAAGAGCCTGATTAAGCTTGTGATCCACATCCTCGAGAGCGCGCCTTCGCTTGAGGCTCTCACGCTGGACACAACCTGCTTTGGCTACGGTCGGAAGCCTGGTGATACGAGCAGATGCACTGTCCCAAGAGTGTGGGGCAAATGTTGGATAAGCGAGAGGGATCTTGAAGATGCTAAGGAAGCCATGGAGGCTGCGGGGAGATACGTTGCCGGGAGAGTTCCCTCGGCCGTCGAATTCAATGTGTTGGAGCCGTGTAGGCAATGCAATAATGGCAACCGGTAGATGGATGCTGGTGGGATTATTTGTCTTGAGTAGGTTTTGGTCGGTGGTCTGGTTCAACCGGCACGTCTAGTTATTTGTATGTCCACGAAATAAAATATGGATAATGATACACTTCACGGGGGGTCGCACGCGACGCGTCCCCCCGGCTCGCGCGAGCGGCGCGTGTCCCGCAACCCGATAAAACGTGTTGGCCATAATGTCCCTTATCCCTACACGGCATCTCTTTTTTCTTCTCTTCCCTGTGGATAAGCCATGGCCTGCTCCTCCTAATCCTTCCCGGTGCCCCACGATTTTCGCCGGCGGCCACGCCCCGTTCCTCTCACCGGTGGCTGAGCCTCGTTCCCAACTACACCGAGGCTCTCACTGGAGCTTTCTATCCTTTTGCATGTGCCGCCGGGCGCCGTCCTGCCACCCGCACCGCCGCAGGCCTCACGCACCTTCTCTTCCTTTTATCTAACCTTATGAACGGTGACCACAAGAACATGAGGCACAGTCGGAAATCGAGCTCCCTCAGTCCCACGGGTGTGGATGGATGTTGCTTGGTTGCGGGAGCCACTCCTTGTTATGATGCTACAAGCGGCAGCGGCACTTGCTACAAGGGGCGGCAGAGTTTTGCTACAGAGCGCGGCGACGCTTGCTACAGCCGTGGCGGCAACTCTTGCTACAAGCGGCGACGGCGTTTTGCTACAGAGGTCAGAGACGAAGCAGCGGCTGCTCTTGCTACAAGCGGTGACGAAGCAGCGGCAACTCTTGCTACAAGCGGCGATGGCGTTTTGCTACAGAGGGCGGCGGAGTTTTGCTACAGAGCGCGGCGGATAATCTTGCTACAAGCGGAGACGGAGTTTTGCTATTGAGGGCAGCGACGAAGCACCGGCTGCTCTTGCTACAGAAGCGGCGGTGGTTTGCTACCACAGCGGCGGCACGTTGCTACTACGACAGCGGAGATTTTTGCTACGACGGCACCGGGGCTTTGCTACCATGGCGACGGAGGTTTGCTACAACGACGTCGGGAATCCGCTACCATGGCCGGTTGCGGTGCTACGACCGGCGAAGCAGGTTCTTCTCCTACGACTAAAGGTGCTCATGGAGGAGCGTCAGGGGTTGGGGAGACGGTGGTGTGATTTTATTTCAGGGACTGCGTCGAAGCGGCGGTGGAGCTTTCAAGGGACCACCCGTGTTGCTACCTTGGTCAACGACTATGTTCTCCAGCGGCGGCCATGCCCTCATGGAGCAGCAAAGCAGACGCAGAAGAGGCAGTTGCCTGGGAGGGAGAGAGAGAGATGGGACGAGGGAGGTGCAGTGATGGGGTTAGTATTTTGCAGGGACGCGTTGACCGGGCGTGTTGGATCAAACGGTTTAGAACGCTCTGATCGTGCGGCTAGGGACCCGGGGGATTGGGGGATCAAATCCCCCGGGGGACGCTCAGCACGACCCTTTATCGACTGCTCATCCAGTTAAATAAAAGAAATTTCACTCGACTCTCTCGAGTTTGGGGCTTGGCTCATTTGAGAGTTAATAGCATAAAACCACCACATTACGGGATAAATTTAATGATTGATACCACTTTACGGAAAGGATACAAAAAACCACCACAAAATTCGTTAATTGTCTTAAAAAACACCAATTCTTCACTAAACTCGAATTGACGCTGGTTCTGACGGGTCGGGCCCACCTGCAGAGGCCACGTGGCTCCCCTTTGACGGCTCTCGACACGCCCGTTACCGCCGTTAACGGCGCGCGGGCCCCACCGCCGTCCACCGTTTTGTCGGAGGAAAAGGGGGAACCAGATAGGGTTCAGACAGTTCCCCCTGCACACCTCCCCTCCCTCTTGTACCTGTGATGGCGGCGGCGATCCCTGGCAATGGCGGCGACAGCGGATGGCGGCGGCGACCCCCGGCAAGCTCCGATTCCGTTCCCCCTTGTGCTCCGTCCGTGGGGTGCGGTGGCAGGATGCGCTGGGCGGCTTCTCCGACTGATGATTCGCTGCCGCCGATGCAAGCGGCGACGACATTGTCACCGGAGTTTAGGTCGGCTGGTGCGCTGGCGCGTGCGGTGATCTCTTCGCCCACAAAAAGCAGTCACCGTTGGGCTACCTCCTTCGGCGATGTAGAGTGAGTTTCCCTTCCAGAAGCTCGATTCATTCGGAAGAAGATTTGTTGTGTGTGGTTAGATTTAGAAATATAGGTTAATGCTGAGACTGTGATTAGTAGATTAAATTTAGAATATTTAGTTCAGCAATTTTAGGACAAATTAGTAGTAGATGAAATAATTGCTATCACCAGTGCAATTTTAGGACAAATTAGCAGTGAATTAGTAGTGAAATTATCGATAGCACTAGTGAATTTATTGCTATCACAAGTGCTATCATTAGATGAAATTCTTGCTGTAAGTTTTTAGGTAGTTTTATTAGTTGTTAAAAACAGTGATTGCAATTTAACAGTAGATAATATTGATGTGTTGTTTAGCAAGTAGTTACCTAATCATTGTGTATTTAATTATGACAGCCTAGATGATGATGTTTGGGAGATTAGATTCAACTTTCCTGGTGAGGACAACCTGGAAAGAACCTTATGCAGATCTGACATAACCAGGCTTAATTTGTTAGCATTGATAGAAGGTTATGGTTATGGGATAGGAGACAACATGTATTATGTTGAGAAGAGAAAAGGCAAGAATGGAATGGAGCTCATTTCTAGCATGACCCAAGTAAATGCCATGATTGACATGTATGAGGAGGATCAGGTGCTGAATATCACTGTACTAAAAAAAGATTCTATCTGGCCATCATATGTTAACATTGATGATGTTGAGGCAGAAATACTGAATGAGCCTGTGATATTTTCAATTGACAGTAGAGGAGTCAATTACACTTCTGGTGATGATGATGAATTTTTTTCTTGTAGCTATGGACATGTCAGATGTGTTGTTCTTGGGCACCCAACAGAGCTCCAACTTTCAGAAGGCAATAGGACCTATCCCTATCCCTGTTGATGTGGTGTCAGAAGATGAGGTGGTGTCAGAAGATGATGATTTCTTCTATCCTTGTCAGGTTGACCCTGAGGACCACAACAGGTCAGTCATGGAGGAATTGTAGTACATACAGGAATTGAAGAGAAAGAAAAAGGAGCAAGCATTAGGCTCTGAGCATGGAGACATCCTCAAGAAGATGGAGCATCAGAGGAAGCAAAGAGATGATCTCCTTCTGCACTTTGAAGGGGATATTGATGTGGAGGAGTTGCAGTATATACATGAATTGAAGAGAAAGAAAAGGAGCAAGCATTAGGCCTTGAGCATATGGACATCCTCAGGAAGATGGAGCATCAGAGGAAGCAAAGAGCTGATCCCCTTCTACACTTTGAAGGGGATACTGATGTGGAGAAAATGTTTGAGCCAGACGAGGTTGACAGTGACTGGGAAGAACCAGATTGTTTCCTCCCCAAAAAAATGAAGCCATCCAAGCCAGGTCCAACAAGTAGATCTCACCATGAGTTAGAGGAACCAGAAATGGAAGATTTTCTACCATCCAGTGATGAGGACAACAGCCCAGCAGATGTTGGAGACAGTGATGATGATGGCAGTGTACCTAAATTCAATCTACAGTCTGGAAAGAAGAGGAAGTTAAAGAAGCTAAAGAAAATAATTTGGTATTATCCAGATAGGGCTGACCCTCATCAGCAATTTTGCATTAAGTTGTGCTTCAATGATGTGTACCAATTCAGAACAGCACTTAGGAGTTACCACATAGCCCAGCTTAGAAACTTCCATTATCACAGGAATTGTAGTGATAGAATAATTGCTTGGTGCACTAAAGAAGGCAAGAAAAAAGGTTATAAATTCTTTATCACTGTCTCCAAGATTGCCCATGAGAAGACATTTTGCATAAGGAAATTCATGCCCCAACACACATGCATACCTCATGGTGAGAACACAAAAGTGACTATTGGCTTGCTTGCTGCCCAACCTGAGCAAGCAATTAGAACTGACCCTAATACCTGTGTTGATACCCTGATTGACAATGCCAAACAGAATTATGGAGTGAAAGTGCCAAAGAGCAAAGCATACAGAGCTAGGAAGCAGGCATTTGCTGTTGTCATGGGTGATCAGAAGGCACAGTATACCAGGATAAGGGATTATTTGCAAGCTATTTTAGATACAAATCCAGGTAGTAGATGTGTTGTGACAACAAAACAACTAGTTGAGCACCCTAGCCCAAACCCAAGATTCCATGGGCTCTTTATCTGTCTTAATGCTTCTCTGCATGGTTTTCTAAATGGTTGTAGGCCATGCATAGGTATGTGTCCATGCACTGTCTCTTGTATCCATTAACTGTCTCTTGTATCCATTCATTGTTTTATTGTAGCCCACTGATTTTTATCTTGTATCCATTGGGTGGATGGTTGTTTTATCAAACTAGCCACAGGACAACAGATCCTTACTGCAACTGGTAGGGATGGAAACAATAACATTTTCCCCATTGCATTTGGTGTAGTTGATAAGGAGGAAACAGCTAGTTGGTTGTGGTTTTTGACACAGCTAAGATATTGCATTGGAGAGTCTGGCAAGTTTGGTACTTACACTATAATCTCAGATAGGCAGAAGGTTTGTATCCATTGTTTTCATAAGATATTGCATTGACACAACCATTAGGCCCTGATTAACTAATATTCATTTCCTCTTTTCACTTGTTTAGGGGCTTCTCAAAGCTATCTCTCAAGTTTTTCCAAACTCACCTCAAAGGTACTGTCTTAGGCATATTTATGCCAATTTCCAGTCAGCTGGTTTCAGAGGTACTGAGCTCAAGAAGCACATGGATGCTGCTAGTTACTCATACACCAAGAATGGATTTGATCTGGCAATGGAAGCTCTAAAAGAAGATTGTGAGGAGGCATACAACTGGCTGATGAAGATACCCAACTTCTCCTTCAGACCATCACAGTGTTTGAACATATCAAAAACAGTGTTCTCCAACTTCTTCTTTTCTTCCTTATGGTCATCTCTATCCTTCACCAGCTGCTTGTTTTCTTCCATGAGGCCATCTTTTTCCAATATCAGCTTCTTGTTTTCTTCCATGAGGCCATCTCTTTCCAGCTGCCACTTGTTCTGCTTACCCTTGAACACATCTGCCTGGGATCTAAGAAGATTTTTCATTTCTTCCTTAGCATTCTTGAGAACACCAATTTCATGATTCCAAGCTTCTAAATGCTTCTCCATCTGGGCAACACTCTAACTCTCACTGTCCTCACTGTAAATCCTGCGCATATTTTCTGCTAAAGCTCTCCTCTCAGTATCATCAACCCATTTGCGTAAACTAGCAACATGATCTGCATGTTTCTTCTCTATTTTGTCCTTCTCTTCAGTCGGATCCTTCACCATATTGGAACTATGATCCCTCTCTTTAATGGTAGCAGATTTGCACTCATAGTACATTGCCCACAGCTTCTGCAGGGCATCCTTTAGACTGTCAGGCCACTCTTCATCTACCCAAGACTGGAAGCCACAGTTCTCTATTGTCTGCAAATAAGCCATAGTTCATCACTGTATGCACACTCTAGAGCTAACTAATTACACAGGCTACACTAAATCATATGAATCATAGTTGCTATACCTGAATACACAGGCACAAGTACATTATTAATTACACTACCATAGTTGCTATAACTAATTACACAGCCATAGTTCATCACTGTTACTAATTACACATGCTACACAGGCTACACTAAACACATGTACATTATGTGAATCATCTCAATCACAAGTACATTCTCTGAATCATAGTTGCTATATCTAAATCATATTGCACATAGTTGATATATCTGAATCATACTACTAATCTGCACACTCTGCATGCACAAGTACATTGTTTGAATCATAGTTGCTAACTCTAGTTGCTATAATCATCTATTGCATATCTGACAACATTCTAATCTAAACATTTGCATTTTCCAAAGTAATTAAAAGTACATAACAGACTTACATTCTCAGTTTGACACAAATAGAATTTCCTTCCCGTGTATGTTCCTTCAAAAGCTACAGACTTGCGCGGCGCGAGTTTGTGTGAGCGGCAGAGCACGTCGCAACCCACATCTATGCCGCAGAAATCGTGATCATCCATGGTTCCCGGAGCAAAGTCCAGTGGGAACATGTCCTTCACAATAAATTAATTGAGTCAAAGCGAGTTAAATCGAGCTAAATCGAGCAAATTCCCAAATATTCTTCGATGAACCCTAACCCTAAATCCATGTGGGCAGCTTACTTACCAACAATCCGGAGGTGCTCGACGAAGATCCGTCGTGCCAGCTGGGCATGGCGGCGGCGGGGCGAACGGACGGTGCAGGCGACACGGACGAACGGTGGAGGCGGCGCGAATGGACGGCAGCGACTGAGCACCGACCGCGCGCAACGGGACTGAGCAAGGGGACGAGCTAGACGACGGAGTTGACGACCCTTATCCACGGTGGACGGCGGTGGGGCCCACGCGCCGTTAACGGCGGTAACGGGCGTGTCGGGAGCCGTCAAAGGGAGCCACGTGGCCTCTGCAGGTGGGCCCGACCCGTCAGAACCAGCGTCAATTCGAGTTTAGTGAAGAATTGATGTTTTTTGAGACAATTAACGAATTTTATGGTGGTTTTTTGTATCATTTCCGTAAAGTGGTATCAATCAGTAAATTTAGCCCGTAAAGTGGTGGTTTTATGTTATTAACTCCTCATTTGACCATCAACTATGAAACCATACTCACCTGACCTCCAATGTTTCAAAACCGATGCACGTAGCAGTGCAAGGTGGTTTCTAAAGCCAGTCAGCAAATGTTTGTGCATGTGAAGCTCCAGTGTGTGGATAAGGTAGCAGCTTGATTTAACCTTGGTTTCTTGTCCCTTTTAACATGACCCACGCCTGTTGATGATCTAGATGCTGTATGGACTGCCACTATGGGCAAAACCATGATGTAAACCACCATGACAAGCATTTCCTGCTATCATTCGCTCTACAAGTTAAACAGTTCGGACATGCTAACTGCAAAAGCACGCAGGAATTGCATGAGAAATGGTGGGCCTATGCTGGAGGAGATGAAAATTATCGAACTTTTCAAAAAAAGGAGGAGCTCAAGTCAATTATAAAGGATGATGAGAACTGTATTGGAGAAGATGGTTTCAGAGCAGTTTACATAGGCGTTATTGATACAACACCAGTAATACAGTAACGGAGCAGATTAGTTTGCAAAGGAAATCATCATCCAATCTCAAGTATGGTTAGGCGCCCAACGAAGAGAGTTGGCAGGGTAGGGACAACATTTTTCGCGAAAACACAAAAAAGCATTGGGTTTCGATGCATCGATAGAACAAGAAGTTGTGTACAAGCCCAAGAGAGGGTGACACTACAGGAATGGGAAGCTACACCGATGGCCGGTCGATACGCCGACGGCCAAACGTCGGGGCCGTCGGCGTAGCCATCGTCTAGGCCAGTCCCGCCAAGCAGCCGTCGGCGTAGAATTGCCCTCGGCATACGCCGACGGCTGCCCTCGGCGTAGCTATTTTTTATTTTATCTCATTAAACTTTAAAAAATTATAACTAAATCATTCTAATTCGGAAAAATACAAATAATATATCAAAATTTGCAGAAAAATAAGATCTATCTATCTACACTTAAATATTACACATTTGTAAATAAAAATTATGTAAAACATAAAACATTATATATAGTTTAAAACGGGCATAAAAAATTCAAAAATGATCGAAACAATGCAAAACCTTCGTGTGGTGTTATATTATGTGACATAGTTAGAAGGAAAAATATCAAACTTGGTATCTTGATTATGTCTCAAAGAAACCTTCACAAAATGACCTATCTCATTCGAGGTTTCTTGGCTTTCGGGTCAAATGACCAATTTTATGGCTAGAATCAAGGTATAGTTTGTGATAATGTGCCCATATTATGTATACACATGCATCATGGGATGGCGAACAATATTGCAGGAGGAAGCTTTCCTTTTTGTCGCACCAAAAAGTCATTTTCCATTTTCCGAGCATAAAAAACGGACGGTTTTGTGAAACAACCACCAAATGGCTAATTCAAAATGCTACCACCACATTTTACAAAAATACTATACCACCTTATATGGACAATGTCCCAACAGGGGGATCTGAAACCTTTCCGTCCACCTTTGGTGAAAAAGACAAATTTCTGCCGAATCGGCAGGAAGTGGGTCAGATATGAACTACAGGTACATGATCCGATGCTCATGTGTTTTTTACAAAAATCATTTTTAGGTTCACAATATGCTATTTTATCAAATATACAATGCAAGTTTAGCGAGGCTCGGCCCCGAGCTAAGAATCTTTATGCCCGCCGTTCGACAAAGTTTGACGATAGTTTAAAACGGGCATAAAAAATTCAAAAATGATCGAAACAATGCGAAACCTTCGTGTGGTGTTATATTATGTGACATAGTTAGAAGGAAAAATATCAAACTTGGTATCTTGATTATGTCTCAAAGAAACCTTCACAAAATGACCTATCTCATTCGAGGTTTCTTGGCTTTCGGGTCAAATGACCAATTTTATGGCTAGAATCAAGGTATAGTTTGTGATAATGTGCCCATATTATGTATACACATGCATCATGGGATGGCGAACAATATTGCAGGAGGAAGCTTTCCTTTTTGTCGCACCAAAAAGTCATTTTCCATTTTCCGAGCATAAAAACGGACGGTTTTGTGAAGCAACCACCAAATGGCTAATTCAAAATGCTACCACCACATTTTACAAAAATACTATACCACCTTATATGGACAATGTCCCAACAGGGGGATCTGAAACCTTTCCGTCCACCTTCGGTGAAAAAGACAAATTTCTACCGAATCGGCAGGAAGTGGGTCAGATATGAACTACAGGTACATGATCCGATGCTCATGTGTTTTTTACAAAAATCATTTTTAGGTTCACAATATGCTATTTTATCAAATATACAATGCAAGTTTAGCGAGGCTCGGCCCCGAGCTAAGAATCTTTATGCCCGCCGTTCGACAAAGTTTGACGATAGTTTAAAACGGGCATAAAAAATTCAAAAACGATCGAAACAATGTGAAACCTTCGTGTGGTGTCATATTATGTGACATAGTTATAAGTAAAAATATCAAACTTGATATATTGATTATGTCTCAAAAAACCTTCACAAAATGACCTATCTTATCGAGGTTTCTTGGCTTTCGGGTCAAATGACCAATGTTATGGATAGAATCAAGACATAGTTTGT
Source organism: Avena atlantica (assembly GCA_910589765.1). Lineage (NCBI taxonomy): Eukaryota > Viridiplantae > Streptophyta > Magnoliopsida > Poales > Poaceae > Avena > Avena atlantica. Next base: position 528,184,026 of record OU342733.1, read on the forward strand.
GATAATGTGTCCATATTGTGCATATACATGCATCATGGGATGGAGAAAAATGTTGCATGAGGAAGTTTTCCTTTTCGTCGCACCAAAAAGCCATTTCCCATTTTCCGAACAAAAAAAGGACGGTTTTGTGAAGCAACCACCAAATGGCTAATTCAAAATGCTACCACCACATTTTACAAAAATACTATACCACCTTAAGTGGACAATGTCCCAACAGGGGATCCTAAACCTTTCCGTCCACCTCTGTGAAAAAGATAAATTCCTGCCGAATCGGCAGGAAGTGGGTCAGATATGAACTACAGGTACATGATCCGATGCTCATGTGTTTTTTACAAAAATCATTTTTAGGTTCACAATATGCTTTTTTATCAAATATACAATGCAAGTTTAGCGAGGCTCGGCCCCGAGCTAAGAATCTTTATGCCCGTCGTTCGACAAAGTTTGATGATAGTTTAAAACGGGCATAAAAATTTCAAAAACGATCGAAACAATGCGAAACCTTCGCGTGGTGTCATATTATGTGACATAGTTATAAGTAAAAATATCAAACTTGATATATTGATTATGTCTCAAAAAATCCTTCACAAAATGACCTATCTCATTCGAGGTTTCTTGGCTTTCGGGTCAAATGACCAATGTTATGGCTAGAATCAAGGCATAGTTTGTGATAATGTGCCCATATTGGGCATACACATGCATTATGGGAGGGTGAACAATGTTACAAGAGGAAGTTTTCCTTTTCGTCACACCAAAAAGCCATTTTCCAATTTCCGAGCACAAAAAACGGACGGTTTTGTGAAGCAACCACCAAATGGCTAATTCAAAATGCTACCACCACATTTTACAAAAAATACTATATCACCTTATATGGACAATGTACCAACAGGGGGATCCGAAACCTTTCCGTCCACCTCTGGTGAAAAAGACAAATTCCTGCCGAATCGGTAGGAAGTGGGTCAGATATGAACTACAGGTACATGATCCGATGCTCATGTTTTTTTAGAAAAAATCATTTTTAGGTTCACAATATTCTATTTTATCAAAGATCCAATGCAATTTTTCCTTTTTATCGCACCAAAAAGCCATTTTTCATTGTCCGGGCGCAAAAAGGAAATTTTCTAAAGCAACCACCAAATAGATAATTTAAAAACGGAGAGTTTGTGATTAGTTGATATGGATATCATATTTGGACTCCTCTCATTTTTCTGATCAATTTATACATATTATTTGTTAAATTCCGATTTACAGATTTAAAGATATTAATTATTCCATATTAAATAGAAAAATATAAAAAATTAAAATTATTATATTTTTATTTGAATTAAATAATATTTTTACTTATTCATTAATGTTTACTTAAATAATTGTTTGTAATTTCAAAAAATACAAACATGTGACATGTTGATATAAGGGTTAATAGGATTGATATCATAGTATTGACAACAATGCATGAATTACTTTGCGGAAACAGATTCTGAAGGAACGAGGAAGTTAAGCATACTGGAGCTGAAGTAGTATTATGATGGATGACCGGCCGGGAAGTTCGACCAAGACTACAATTTAATTAAATATTAAGTGTAGTTAGTGTTAAAAATGTTCAAAGTGAGAGATTAACGAGTCAAACAATTTAAAGATTCAAAAATTGAGAAAAAAAATAATAATAAAATTAAATTTTTTTAAAAAAATATTTTTGCAACCTGTCGACAAGCTATGCCGACGGTCGCTATGCCAAGGGCATTGCCCTCGGCGTAGCATACGTCGACGGCATTTTGATACGCCGACGACCTTTATGTGCTCCGCCAAGGGAGTCCTTTGCCGAGGAAGCTACGCCAAGGGCAGCAGTCGGCGTACCATACGCCGAGAGCATTTTAGCCTACGTCGACGGTTTTTTGCCCTCGGCGTAGCGCGCGTCCTGTAGTGTGAACACCCATCCACTCGAGACAAGAACGCGAACAACAACTGTGACACACGCTACAACCGACACCACCAAACTATCCACAGCCATTGATTCCATTGGTGAGAAAATCGCTGATACGAACTCGGGTAGTGGTCCATCCAAAACGTGGATCGCTGTGAGCAAACCATGCAGCAGCAGCCCTTGAAGGGATCGACGTCTAAAACCCAATCGTGCATTCAAACATCATTTAAAGGCCGGATCTAGGTTTTCACATTCATTAGGGCATGTGTAGTAGTCTAGACACCTCCCGTCTGTAATCAGTGTCCACCTCACAAATAGACTTCTCTATAGACACATGCTACAATACATTATTTGCTTAGTCGTCCGTAAGATTCACAATTTTTGGAAATTGACGCACGGGAGGTTAGGTGAATCGGATTGATCGTGGAAGAGAAAACGGATCGAATACAGACAGACCCTTCGTAAGTATACAGACGGACTGCTTCTCTCTCATCGATCGTTTTCCTCCACCTCACCTAAATTCCTACGTGGATTCTCTTGTAGACAGCTGATTTACATGCCCTTAGCAGGGACGGACGATGACAGGCGAATTAATGCATGAGAGTTTGGCCGTTACTTTAATTGGCATGTGATGACGTGAGCAGTCATCAGTCTCCTTCTTTCCTTCCCTTTTGTTGCTGCTACGTACAGCGCTGTATTTTGCGAGTAGCGGAAGCAAAGCAACATGTGTGCAGCTCTCACACAGGTAGAGTCTGAATCTGTGATCCAGAAACTAATCAATCAGTGGATGAATCGGCTGGACCAATCAATCAATCAATGCCGCTTCCTAATGCTGCGTGCACGGCACAGCGCTCCATGCGTGTTACGAACGATGCTGCTGTTCAAACCGAGGGATCGGTTCTTGTTAATGCGTTTGCATTCTCCTGCCTTCCAAGTTAACTCAGAAGCTGGAGAGTGTGGATTTCCCTAGCATAAGTTCGGTCCCCGGCACCATCTGTGCTGTCCCTGTGTTATAGATCTGTGGGGAAGTTAACTAGTCTTTGTCTAAAATATTTTTATATTTTGGTCCTCGTACTATTTCTATATCATGATCCGGTCCAGGGAGAGGATAACCACCAGCACCCCCCTCGTACCCACCTCGTCGCCCCACCTCCCTCACCTCGCCGCCATCCACCTCTCCGCCTCCGTCGCCCCCACCTCCGCCGCCCATCCCTCCCAGCGCCGCCACGACCTGCCTCCCTCCCCAGCGCCACCACGACATGCCTTCCCTCCCCTCCCCAGTGTGCCTCCTCCTCTCTGAGCTCTCCCCCTCCCCCGTGCATGCGCCACCACCTCTCCTTCTTGTACGTCGTCTCCCATGGAGAACAACCATGGAGGTCTCGACCATGCAGCCATGGAGGATGCAGATCGGGATCCAGCGCCAACAGCCATGGAGGCTGCAGATCCCGACGTGGTGTCTCCTCCCCAGATCCTGACTTGTATGCATGTTTCATTTTCATAACCCTAAGCGGTGCCTCCTCCCCAGATCCCGATGTGGTGCCTCCTCCCTAGGTCCTGACGCGCCTCCCCCTGATGGTGCTCGACGTAGCACTTTGTTGATAACCCCAAGCGCAGGGTGTGAAGAGCAAGCAACAAGTTTTTTTCTCAGTTGAGACCGAGGTTATCGAACCAGAAGGAGGAATGAAACGTCACACAGATGTTGCAAACAGCGTGGAGACCTGCACAACACAAACTCAAGACTTTGCCCCAACGAACAATGAAGTTGTCAAGCTCACCGGTTTGCTATAACAAAGGATTAAACATATAGTGTGGAAGTGAATGGTTTGCAGCAAGTAAACAAGTAACAGTGGAAGATGTATCAATGGTAAAAATTGGACCGGGATCCATAGTTTACTAGAGGTGCTCTCCTTAGATAAACAACATGGCATGAAGGGTAAACAAATTACAGCAGGGCAATTGACAGAAACTTAGCAAGACATAACAATGCAATTACTAGTTAGAAAGATCCTATGAGATTGATTAGGCAATACAACAATATACATAGACCGCTATCCAACTGCATCTATGACTAGAAGTCCACCTTCAGGTTATCATCCGAACCCCCTCCAGTATTAAGTTGCAAGCAACAGATAACTGTTTTAAGCAAAGTGTGTAAGGTAAACAGTCCACATGTTGCATGACCGTTTTTTTCTCCCTAGTAGCAACAACACATCTACAACCGAAGAGATTATTGTCACTTCCCTTGGAAACTAGAGGCATGAACCCACTATCGAGCATAATTACCCCTCTTGGAGTCACTAGCAACTACTTGGCCAAGATAGCTACTAACAACGGAGAGCATGCAAGATCACAAACAGCACAGACATGATAGAATTATAAAGACAAAACCATTAATCAAACCAACATAATAATCTCAATATCCATTGGATCCCCGCAAACACAACATGCATGGTTACAAATAGATTAGATCTTGATCATGAACAGAGCTCACAAGATCTATATATGAAAGCAGAAAGGAGGAGATACAACCATCTAGCTACTACATGGACTCATAGTCCAAGGTGGAACTACTCACGCACATACCCAGGGATAAGGCCTCCGGGATGATCTCTCCTCCGGCAGGGTGCCAGGAAGAACTTCAGATCCCCCCGCCCCCCGATCTAGGAATGACGGTGGCGGCGGCTACAGAAGGTTTCGTGGAATATTGATCAGGTACTCAGGGTTTCTGCATCGGGGGCTTCTTATAGGCGAAGGGGGAGACCGAGGAGGCGGCCAGGGCCACCAAATCCTAGCCAGGCGCGGCGCTGGGCCCACCCGCGCCTAGGGTGGGTCTGGACCCCTGGCTGGCCTCCCGGTCTCTCCTCTGGACTTTTTGTTCCCCATAAAAAGTAATTGACTTTGTCCTTTGTCCCGTCCAATTCCGAGGATATTTCTTTACTAACTTTTCTAAAACCAAAAACAGCAGAAAACAGGTATCTGGTACTGTTGCAACTTGTTAATAGGTTAGTATCAGAAAACATGTAAAAAGCACCTTAAAGTATGGACAAACAAATCAAAGTAGATACAAAACAAGCATGGAGCATAAAAAATTATAGATATGTTTCCGACGTATCACCCCCTTTCTTCCATCTCCGGCCAGCACCTCCTCTGGCCGTCGGAAGTGGAGAACATGGCCTCGATAGGCCTTGTCCTGTGGAGCCTCCTTGTCCAGTTCAGATCCTCCTCTTTCTCTCCAAATATTCTTGGAGGGCTTATTATTTCTTTATAAAGATTCGATGTTGGTTCTTAGATGAAAAATATGTCCATGCATATTGGATCCGAAAAAGGCATGTTGATGTTCATATAATTTTCTGTCTTCTTCTCCAAAAAATTCCCGTCCATGTTGGTGTTCATACTTCTACTTGTATTTTCTTTAGGTTGATTTTTTTTAAAGTCTGATTTGGGTAGATTTTTTTCTATGATTATGCTACGAATTCGGTATGAATCTTCTGTCGATCTTGTATCTCGTGTTGATTACAAGTCCGGCAACGATTTGTCATCTATATGGATTTTCCCCCTATTTGGCCGGTATCATACTGAATCGTTAATGAATCTTACATGAATTTATCGAATTTATATGTCATGTATATGGATTTTTCCCCTATGTTGGAAGAATCGTTAATGATTCTTACATGAATATATGGAACTTGTATGAATCTTCAGGTGTATGGAACTTGTATGAATCTTCAGGTATATGGAACCTATGAGATCTCTTGTTATTTGTTTGAATCATAGACCAATCTTTTATAAAATAATTGTTCAATTTTCGGTGCAGATCTATGAAATATGTAGTTTCTTATTTTCTAGACCAGATTGTGTATGAAACCTCTTTGAATCATGGACTAATCTTTTTATTTTCCAAACGTCATTTTGCTAGTTTCTCCAAAAAAAAATTCATGGCCTGTTTTGTATTAATCGTGATGAATCTGTAATGAAACTGCATGAAATGCATTTGTATTATACTTGTATGCATGTTTCATTTTCAGACTAAAAAATGTACATGAAATATTGTTGAATATTTTTTACGAGAAAAAATGAGGTAAAAAAAGAAACAGAAACATGCAGAAAAAAATATATATTGTGGTGTATCATGTCGATTGTGAGGAGACAATCAGCGACAAAAAAATATAGGATATCTAAAAATGCTAGGGGTTGGACAGAAAAGCCGCGACCCAAAAGATAAGGTGAAAAGGTTATTCTATAAAAATGGATGCACAGATCTCTAAAAAATGACGACAGAGATGGTGCCATAGGCCCAACTAACAGGAAAATTGCATTGCCCCAGAAGCTGGGAGAAGATTCAGACTCACGCGAAAACAGGACCGAGGCTGGCACCAAGTTCACGTTCAGATTATGCGTGTCGCGGTAACCCGTGTCATGCAGAGTCGGGCGTGGTCGCTGCTGGATCCCGCTTTGAAGGCAGAGATATAGATAGGGAACAAAAGAAAGGAGATTGAACAAGACTCCAGCTTTAATTTGTTCCCTATCAAAAGAAAGGAGATCGATCGAACAAAAGCAAAGGAACAACCGATGACAGTGACGACTGCACCACCAACAGATTCAGCTCGGCGTCACCGTACCGGGTTAATATAATTAACCAACCCAACAGAACTGGTTTATTTCGTGTTTCACGTTGCCTGTCGATCGGTGGCCGCCTAGTATGCTGCAACCAACGGCACCCACCCAAAAAAGAGTTTATAGCATAAAACCATCATATTTGTACAAAAATTTCGAAAAACCACCAGTTTACGTTTGAATCGCAGAAAACCACCATCCTACTGCTGATTTTTTTGCAATGTGCGCTAACTGGCCGATTCAGGGCGATTGACGCTGGATCTGACAGACGGGACCCACTAGTCAGGCACGTCCGTTAACGACCGTTAACGGCTTGTCTGTGTAGGGGTAAAGGGTGGTAGGTTTCAGTTACGGTCTCGTACTTCCCCTCGTCCTGACCCCCCCCCCCCCCCCCCCTCCCCCCGATGGCGGTGAGTACTCCCGGCGGCGGCGTCCCTCTCGTGGGCGGCGACCCTCTCGGCGACGGAGAATTCGATTCGTCCGTCGAGGACATGGATTGGAGGAGCGGCGGGTACGAATCAGGAGACGACACGTGGTCGCCGGCACATGGTGCGGCGGCGGCTCTAGCGCGTGCGGTCCTAGCATCACCGGCGAAGAGCAGCCACCAGTGGGGATCTTCCTTTGGAGGCGTTGAGTGAGTTCCCTTCCCTCTCTCTTCTTCTTCCTCTCCCCTGTTATTTCTAAATCACTGCTATGCATAGAAAATTAAGGTTGATTAGATTTTAGGGCTATGAAATTAGTATTGTTAGCACATCTTAATCATTGGAAATCACTACTGTAGTGATTACATTATCCCCTGTTTCTTTAATTTCTCATATCCCATATTAACTGAACAAATGAAGCGAATGTGCTTTGGTAACTGAATGTATTTCTGTAATTGTCTTTATTTAGTTTGGACGATGACATCTGGGACATCAGGTTTAATATCCCTGGTGAAGATAATTTAGAGAGGACCTTGAGCTTATCTGATATCACTGTAATGGATATGAGAGCACTGATTGAAGGACATGGATATGATTACAAAGATACAATCTACTATATTAGAGAGAAAGGAAAAGGAATAGAGGGAATGGAAGCATTGGACAGCATGTCAAAGATTGATCAGATGATAGAAATGTATGACAGTTGCAAAGTGTTGAACTTGACAGTCATCAATCACAACTCTGATATTCCTGCTGGACTGAACCAGAATCATTTGGAAGCTGATCTGGCAGTAAATGAGGAAGTCTTTCTCTCTGTTGACAAGGGGTTGGACAGGAAAACCGCGACCCAAGAAATGAGGTGAAAGGGTTATTCTATAAAAATGGATGCACAAATCTCCAAAAAATGGACGACAGAGATGGTGCCATGGTCCCAACTTGCAGGAAGATTGCATTGGCCCAGAAGCTGGAAGAAGATTCAGACTCACGCGAAAACAGGACCGAGGCTGGCACCAATAAGTTCACTTTCAGATTATGCGTGTCGCGGTGACCCGTGTCATGCAGAGTCGGGCGTGGTCGCTGCTGGATCCCGCTTTGAAGGCAGAGATAGATATATAGGGAACAAAAGAAAGGAGATCGAACAAGACTCAGCTTTGTTCCCTATCAAAAGAAAGGAGATCGAACAAAAGCAAAGGAACAACCGACAGCGACTGCACCACCAACAGATTCAGCTCGGCGTCACCGTATCGGGCTAATATAACCAACCCTAAACCCTAAACCGAATAGGGTTTCGTGTTTCACGTTGCCTGTCGATCGGCGGCCGCCTAGTATGCGTGGCACCCAAAATAAGACGTTTAGCTATGCCCTTGGATAAACAGATAATCAGTTACGTCGTCGCCGAATAAATGGAGGAGGAAACTATGAGCATGCTATATTTTTTATACTCCCTTCAATCCATGTTACTTGTCGTTGAAATGGATGTATCTAGCACTAAATCATGTCTAGGTAAATCTATTTTAGTGACAAGTAATATGAATCGGAGAAAGTAGCTAATACTCTTCAGCTATTTACTGTGTGGATCACAGCAGCCGTAGCAGAACGGGACGACATCATACGTGCTGATTGTCTGAATTTGTGATCTAGTAGAAACCAATCAATCAATGCTGCCGCTGCCTAATGCTGCGTACGTGCAAGGAAACCCCTGCGTGCACTCCACCGCGCTCGCCACGCCGCTGCGTCCATATGCGTGGTACGGACGACGCTGTATTATTATCATTACGCGTGTTAATTAATCCCAGCAGGCAACGCATGGCCAGATATCCAGGAGCTATTGTAACCGAGGGCTCAGTTCAGATCAGTTCAGTTCAGTTCAGTTAGGTGTTGCGCTTCTCCAGCCTTCCAAGCCAACTCAAAAAGATGGGAGAAGAAGAAGATTCAGACTCACACCTACGACCAATGCACCAAGTTCAGGTTCAGATTATTCAGGTCGGCCGTGCGGTCGCCGCTGGAGCTCGCTCGCTTTCAAGGCAGAGGTACTACACAGACACGGAACCCAGGAAGGAGATCGAACAAGACTCCTGCAAGGAACGAACAACCGACGACACACCCCTAACAGATTCAGCTCGGCGTCACCGTCACCGGGCCAACAGAATTATTGGTTCGTGTTTCAGATGTAGGCAGAGGAGGCCGGTGCCAGGAGATCAGCGAGGCGGCGGCGCATGGTCCCTGAACGCGGCCCATGGTCGCGGGAACATGGTGCTCAAAACGAGAAAGGAAATTGATGCTTCCGAGACACAGATCTCGTTCCACTACAACAGTAGCATTAGGCTGGTCATAGTGGGAAGTAATTTAGAGTAGTAACATGCACCTTCATAGTGGGAGGACAGGTGCGCGATGACTATAGGTGGACACGGGCCAGCTCGGTCTTGCTCGGGGCGAGCCAGAGAAAAGCTCGAGCTTTTCCGGCCGAGCCCGAGCCAGCTCGAGGCTGTCGGCGAGCCTCCAAACGGAGCTTGGCCCGAGCTTCCAAAAGCTCGGTCTGGCTCGGAGCGGCTCGTGAGCCTGGTGGCGGCAAGTCACTGACGTGTGGGGCCATCTTCCACGGCAGCGTCGGAGACAGCGGCCGGGCGGCGCTAGCGTAGGGAGCTAGGGCGGCGAAGAGGGTGTTGGGAGCTTGGTCGGCGTCGGCGTACGGCGGCGCTCGGAGACGAGGGTCAACGCGCGGTGGCGGCATCTAGCTGTGGCGGCGACGGCGCTCGCTAGCTCTATCTACGTGAGGAAGAGAGGACAACGACAACGAAAAGAAAACACCGATTCTGTCTTCTAAAAGCCCATCCAGAACAGCCCATATACTCTCAATCTACCAACTTATAATTAAAAAAAACTTGGCGGGCCAAACGAGCTGGACCGAGCCGAGTCGGGCCCGAGCTCGCTGCGGTCCAGGTTTCGTGACTCGGCTCGGTCCAAACACTGTGACGGGCCAAGTCCAGCTCGGGGCGAGCCAATAAGCTCGGTCAGAGCGTCCAGGTATAGCGATGACCCATCTTGTCGGGAGGGCATCTTCACCGGGCCCGACCCATCTCGTCATTGCGTGTCCTAGGACAGGTGCGCGATGACCCAGCGTGGCGACCCATCTGAATAAACACGTGCGGAACAACCTATCCATGCATCAAATCTGGGCCTCGCTTGGGTCGATCCGAACAGCACGCTTGTCCTCGCGGTCCTCCTTTTATCTTTGCGGTCCCACCCGTCCCGCCGGTGGCACAGAAACCACACCACTTCTCTCTCCAAAAAACCTCTCCCAAATTTTCACTGGCGGGAGCAGTAGGGAATGCGATGGATCTCGCCATCATGGCCGATGCTGCGCTCTCCAGCATTCCCGCCGCTAAGACGCGCAGCCAGACAAAGAAGCTCGCCAAGGACAATGATAACGGTGGAGCGAAAGTTGAGTCGGGAAAGCGCGCTGACCGGTGTGTAGCGCGAGAGCTCGAGCCGTCTCTACTAGGCTCGAGAAGGAGCGTCGGGATGAGAACAAGCGCTTCCAGGCCAACTAGAACATGGTTGACACCAACGAGCTGGCAGTGAGTGCCGTCAAACACGCCATCCACATGACCAAACAGGAGGCAGTGATCCCCGCTTTCGGCGAAGCCGTCTGTTTCGATGGCGCCATCGCTCTTTCTGGCACGTCCTCTATCAGCTCTGTCACTTCCACGCCTATCTGCCGGCCACCAGCTCAGCCCAGAACACCAGGACCGCACATGACCTCGCTTGGAGGCCAAGGTAGGAACGCCCCGCTCTCCTGGTTCGTCCTTTCCTGCACGGCGGCGTCGGAGTCGGGAGAGCCCGCCATCGACCTGAAACGAACTCCAACCACCGCGGACGCAATCCCGAAGACGTCCACAAATCGGTGGTCGATCTTTGCCGCGAACATGCTGACGCCGGTCAACCTGTTCGACGGAATGCTCGACGAGGCGCGGACCACCGACGATACGGTATGGTCACCACATTTCTTCGACATTGCCAGTATACTGTCGCTTTATGAGTACCAATATGAACATGGAGGAGCAGGGGATGAACGAGCTCTGTGTCTCTATGAAGAAGCTTGAGGAGCTCTACAATTCATATTCTTATGAAGAGCAATGGCACACTCATAGTACTATATATTAAAGTTTGAGAGATTCACCAGCTGTGGTTGCTCCACGATGATGGCATATTAAGGGCACAGAGATTTAAGAGCGGTGGTTGCTCCACGATGATGGCACAACTATAGATGTTTGATTTTTATCCAATCAAGCCCGGCCCTACCATGTTGCATGCACATGCTTGATTTTTTGTGCCTCTTTATGGACTCTTGACTCTAATCTTTTACGTAACTTTTTGGTAGTAATTTTTCGGCGATAGTTAACGTACGTCTACCTCTCAAACAAAAAATGTCTATGGCGGTATTTTTTCACATCTCTTTTTTTCACTACTTGGCGTTAATTTTTGCCACGCTTTTCCAGCCATTATTTCCAAACGGCACTTAGCTCACGTGTATGACAATATTTTCTTTTCGGCAGTAATCTTTAACTCAACTTTATGAAAGTAATTTTTCAATGGTATTTACGTACGTCTAAAGTTGTGTTTTTTTAATGTTCCTGTTTCTAACTACTCGACAATAATTCTTTGGAACGTGTTTCCGAACGTTTTTTAAGCTCCTTTTAATTACACACCGATAAATTTTTAGCACATAATTTTCTAGCTGTAATTAATAACTCCTTTTATTCGTTTTCTTCGCCGGGCAGCGCTTGAAAACGGTTCACCAAGAAGGCTAGGAGTGTTTGGAAAGAGGAGCTTATATTTAACCACTAGATGTAATTACAACTAGCTAGATCCGCGTATCTTTTTGATTCTAGTTTTGATATCGTTATTATGTTTGATTATTATTTTGATTGAACTCTGTTCTTGTAAAGTGCCTGACGCAGGACCAGGAAACAATTTATGTGGATACTATGTTTGCGAGTTTATCCGTCAGACATGCTGTGAGAAGGACAGAAATTTAGAGCAACTTAACGTACGTAAACAATTTTTATAGTTTTATTACTATCAAATTGTGTTTAGTTTCATTCATATAGGTTAAATCCTTTTTAAAATCAGCTCGAACGGCTGCGGGAGGGTCTTCTGCCAAAGGATCGCATATGAACAATTCAGGAGGAATTGGGGGATTCTTGAATGCAAAAGTCCTAAAACCAAAAGGAGAATACTATACGGAACCGGATGTATAGGCAATAGGGACTATGCATGAAATCCGTGTATCGAATGTAATATGTTCGACACTTGGATTTCTATTGTCATGATAATGTTGTGTAATATAATGGTTCCTTCATTGATAAGTGTAAAACACAAAATAAAAAATAAAAAAATATAAATGAATTCTCTGCCGCGGCACAAAAAGTGGCAAAATGCTGTCGCGCTAAAAAAAAGGTAGCCAAAATGAATTCTCTACCGCGACAGAAAAATATGTCAAATCTCTGCCTAACACGAACCGGGACGGATGCTCCTCCTCCCCACGCGCGAAGCAGCTGCCACCTGGAGCACATTTTGTCCCGGTTCGTGGCCGAACCGGGACTAAAAGGTGGGTGTTTTAGTCCCGATTGTCCTGTCCCGGTTGGACAACTGAGACTAAAGCCCCTTAGCAACCGGGATGTACGAAGCTGTTTACACTAGGGAAGCGAGCAAAGACAGAGGCACATGCCGCGACAAGGAGGATAAGTGCCACGTAAGGTGAACATGCACGATCGACGAGAGAGCTAGAGGGAGTTTGGCAGTTGCTTTTGGTGTACATGCATGTTGCCGTGTCTCGTGAGCGCGGGGCTGCTACGTGCATACGTACAGCACTAGCACTGCATCTTGCGAGCAGCGGAAGCGAAGCAACCTCTGCAGATCACACACGTACAGATAGATAGAGTCTGAATCTGTGATCCAGAAACTAATCAGTGAGTCGATCGATCGGCCGGACAAACCAACCAACCAATCAATCAAAGCTGCTGATGATGATGCTGCGTGCAAGGAAACCTTGCAACGCAACGCGTGCACTCCACCGCTAACCACTGGATCAGTCCATTATCCATGGCCATGATGCGTGTTACGGACGACGCGATGCGCATTAATCTCATGGCCAGATAGATAGATCCAGGCCGTTCATGTCAGTCAGTAACCGATGAGGGTTCAGTTCAGTTCAGTTTTGCATTTTCTCCGGCCTTCCAAAGCCAGCCCAGAAATATATAGGACAAGATTCAGACGTACTCACGCGACCGAGTTCAGATTCAGAACACGCGTGTCGTGGCGATCACCCGCGTCAGGTCAGAGTCGGTCGGCCGTGGTCGCTGGAGCTTTGAAGGCAGGGATAGATAAGGAAAGGAGATCGAACTAGCCTCCTTTCATCAAGGAACAGCCGACAGAGACTGCACCACCCCCAAACAGATTCAGCTCGGCTTGCAACAGCAGCAAAAGCGAACCAAGTTTCAGAGTCGGGGTTTCAAGTTCTTCGGCCGTATGCAACAGCGAGTCGCAACTGAATTGGTTTCGTGCTTCCCGTTGCCTGTCGGCAGCCGCGTAGTATGCTACAAGGGCACCCCAAAAAAGAAGTGCAGTTACGCCCTACCAAAAAAAAAAACGGAAAATCAGTTACATACACCATCGATTAAATGGAGGAAGTTATGAGAGCATCGACATGCTACATTGCATTGCTTGCTGAACTGTCCCGGGCATCCAGAATACCGAGTCTTAATGCTGGTCATAGCGGGAGTATCATATATATTACTAGTATCATGATGCTGATGCTAGCGTATGATAATATCTCTATATATAGTGCATGGTACCATGTGGTAGTATCATAGTAGTACTTATATTGATATGATACCCATCTATCATACTCTAATAATTTTTTTTATTAATTGTTGTGTCACATCAGATTTTTGCCAACATGACATGCATGATACTAGTTATGATACTTTCACTATCGCTACCCTATCTAGCTAGTGTTCGATGTGACTTAGCGGTGGTAGCATGGTCTCCGATGTGACTCTTTGGCCGCAATTATACCTTGAAAAATGTACATTCTTGTTTCCTGGCGAAATGGCAGCAAGTAGATTGCTGACGATCGACATGGCATGACGACGTGTGACGCGACAGTCAGCGCGTGACAAACTTGTAGCCCTGATCCACTCAACTCCCATCTTCTGCAACGAGTAGTTCATCCATCCGGTCAGCGGTACTAGGGAGCTCATCTGAACTTTGTAGCACCCCAGCAGTCTCTTGCAAAGACAGAGACACGTTCGGCGAAAGAGAGGATAAGTGCCACGCAGAGGTGGACCTAGAAATTTATCAAAGCCCGGACGCGCCACAAATAAAACTAAAAAAAATCTCGACCATCTTAGGAACGAGAGTTTTGCCCAAACTCTATCCTGACTTTGACGCTACTTTGGATCGATTTCTTGAGACGAGCAGGAGCGAAGCCCGGGCACGCGCCGGGGCTGCAGGGGCGTTGCGTCCGCCTATGGTGCCACGTAAACGTGAACAGGAGGACAACGAGAGAGGGAATGAGTTTGGCAGTTGCCCCTCGCGACGGTCGTGTTCCATGACGGTCGTCGAGGGTGTTTGTGTTAGTTTTCGACCGGTTTTTCTGCTAATAAACTGGCCAATTCTGTACTTCTTCTCTATCAACAAAAATGACAAATCTTTTTGTCTTGTTTCAATAAAAAAGTTTGGCGGCTGCTTTTCGTGTACATGTTGCCCTGTCTGGTGAGCGCGCGGCAGCTACGCGCAGCACCGTATCTTGCGAGCAGCGGAAGCAAAGCAACATCTGCATCACTCACTCACAAACATAGATAGTCTGAATCTGTGATCCAGAAATTAATCTGCAGGACAAATCAATCAATGCCGCTGCCTAATGCTGATGCTGCGTGCAAGGAAACCCTGCAATGCAACGCGTGCACTTCACCGCCAACCAATCAATAATCCATGCGTGCTACGGTCGACGCTGCTCGTGCCAGGTAACTCATGGCCAGATATTCGGATTAGTGACTCGGAGCATCTCTAGCTGTGACTATAAACGAGGCCAAAATTGAACATTTTCGCCGAAATAAGTCACGCTTGGTTTCTGTCGCAGATCAGAGCCCGTATATCTCACCCAGTCCGTAAAAGTTATCCGGTGGCCCGTTAAACACACGATGCGACCAGCATATCTAGCGGTCGGAGAGGACGACCCGACCGAAACCCTATCCCTCTCCGCCGCGCGTCCTCTCCCTCTCTGCCGCTGCCGGCAACTCTCCAGCCGCGACCGACTTCAGATTCTGATTTGCGTGTCGTGGTGATGACCCCCGTCAGAGTCGGTCGGCCGTGGTCGCTGGAGCCTGCTTTGAAGGCACAGTGAACCTAGGAAGGAGATGGAAGAAAGACTCCAGCAAGGAACGAACAGCCAGACAGCGACTGCACCACCCCAAACAGATTCAGCTCGGCTTGCAACAGCAGCAAAAGCGAAACGAGAAGATTCAGAGTCGAGGGTTCAAGTTATTCAGCCGTATCCCATACAGTGAGACAGCTAGCGAGTCGCCCGGCTAACCAGCCCAACTGAATTGGTTCTTACTAGTACGTGGTTCTTGTTGCCTGTCTGTCGGCCGCCTAAGCTGTAAGCCTGTAACGGCACCCAAAAAGAGGAGGTTCAGTTACGCCCTAGGAGAAACAGAAAATCGGTTACACACCATCGATTAAATGGAGCAAGTTATGAGCATCGACATGCTAAATTGCATGCATTGCTTGCCGGCTCCTAGGCATATGTGCATCGTCAAGACATGTTCAGATATTAAACGGTGTTCCTCGTCAGGGATGGATGGTGGTGCGTCTACGCCTCACCAATTATGGTGTTATTGTTTTATATTTTTCTCAAAAAGTAGCTTAGCGAATAATATCAATATATTATATATTAATTGCTTAACAATTACACAAAATATTCAATCTGAGAACATGAATAATGTTGATAACTAGGAATAAAGTTGTTCACTTAGTACAAAATAATATATCCGTATTTTCTAAAATGTTCGTCGATTAGAAAAATCTCACGGGACCGAAAAAAAAGATGTTAAATGTAATTTAAGAAAATGCTCAGGAGGTTGACAAAATGTTCATAGTTCTAGAAAATTCTCACATGTTTAAAAAAAAGATATTCATGGGTTTGAAAAATTGCTACTCACAAAGTATTCGCGGGTTTGAAAAAATGGTCATCGGTCTTAAAATTCTCATGGGTTTGAAAAAAGATGTTATATAATTCCAGAAAATTTTCATACATATTCATTGGTCTGGAAAAAATTTAGTTGGTCTGTAAAATGTTCACCGGTTTGAAAAAAAAATTATCGGTTGAAAAATGTCCATACCATTCATAAGAATACAATATGTTCATGTGTTCCACAAAAAATACTCATAGGTTTTTAATATAAAAAAAGAAATAAGAGTATACAAAGAAAATAGGGAAAGAAAGGAAATATAAAGCATGAACAAAATGAAGAATGGAAATAAAAGAAAGTAAAAGTTCAATGGAAAATGAAATGTTTTTTAACAGATAAAATGTAAGAAAAAAGTTAGAGGGACATTGCAAAATGAGAAGAAATTAATAAAACAAAGCTATATTGAAAATGAAGAAAGAAGATAACATCTTTCAAAAAAATATGTTCGTCCTCTGTTTGTGATGCTCATGGTTCCGTTCAGTTTGCTACTGCTGCATTGCGCATTTTTCCTTTGTTTTTTCCCGATGTGATATATGTCTGTGAGGTTGGTTGTGGATGATCCTACACAGCAAACCGAATACAAAACCATATATACGCTAGCAAATGAGCAGTCACGTAATTTAAATATAGCTAGCAGAGAACGACGCAGCAAAACGCGCGAGGTCCATGTAGTGTCAACTAAAGGAAAAAAAGGTTTATCTTGTTTTTCTCTAGGTTGGGGCATTTGTCCGAAGACAAACCAAAACTCTACATACGCTCGATTCGAGGACTTCAAATTTGGTGAAGGCCCCTTCCAACTGTTCCCGGCTCCTCCCCCCTCTTCTCTAGCGACCTCACCGGTCAAACGGGATGGGGGATACCGACTGTCTGTAGATCTTCCGGCCTTGTGTTGTGGTGTGGTAGTAGGGTTCGAGATATCAAGCAGCCTGGTCATCTTCTTCTCGGTGGTGGTGCTCTATAGGGTGATGCTACCTGTGGAAGAGCTAGGGACAGGGATCTCCGTCGATAAGACGGTTGCTTAGAGCTTGTCTCCTGCAAACCTGAGCTGCGATTGGAGAGGCATGCCTTCTTCCTCGTGTTGAGCTTCTTAGGTGGGAGAAGGACTCAAGGTCATGGGGGTCTGACAGCTTGGTCAATATGCTCGAAGATCTTCTCTTCTCGAGACATGTTGGTGGCCATCGTCCCTCTGGTGGCCTTCTCTCTGCTTTTGTCCTCCCGGTCAGCAGTCGTGGCGGGCGAGGAGGAGGAGAAGGGCAGTAGAATGATGGATCGTTGTGGAAGGTGGCAAGTGGGTGGTCGAGTGCTCAAAGCAGTGAGCACTCTAGAAGCATCTATTCGACCTCATCAACTTCGACAACACATCCCAGGATTTATCCATGGTGTATGGAGCCTTCTTCAGCTGGAAAGCAGAGATCTTCCTTGGCGAATCTTCCTTGGCCTAGGATCCACGACCGGTGCTGTCCCAGGTGGCATGTTCCCTAGCAACGGTGACGGTACCCAAGCATGGAGATCGACCAGATGCGGTGGATAAGACTAGGGACCAGATCCTTTTTCTTATTTTCCCTAAGGTCGTTTTTTGTAAGAGTTGTAGCCTTATATGCTATTCCCCTATCTCTTAGAGGTCGGTTTGTAACTTTGTCCCAACCGCTCAACTAATGAAGCTTCCAAGGCCTTCGGACCCTAGAACGTTCAAAAAAGGCTCGATTCCAAATACAAAACAATGGTGAATCTACTTTTCGTGTTAATATTTTTTTTCTGCAAAACAAGAGAAGTGCTCTGCCCATTTATAAAGAAGATGAGTTTTGTCCATCTTATCATGAAAAAAACTAGCGAAAACCAGATACAACAAGCACAAAGTCCCCTAGAAAGGGATGGAAACCACAAGCGCAAACACCATGAGCAACATGTAGACAAAGCCAACGACAAAGCCTGGATCTTGTTCCTCTCGAATCCAAATATTGTAGGGGCACTGAATTCCGACATAATTCAGTGAAGCTGAGATCTGATGTCATGCTTATTTTTTAGTCTCCTTTCATACACAAGATACATTATCACATTTTTGCATTTGAAAAGAGAAAACTGCAACAAAAAACACCACAATGTTTGTTCTAAAAAACCACCACTCGTCTCTCTAACTGTTGCATATAGCACTGATCAGACGATTTGGCTCTTTTTACGGTGTTTATGATAGGGGAGGCCAACCTGTAGGCTGACGTGGCATGACTTAAGCGGTCAAGGAAGACACTGATGAGACTATTTCTAAGTTCTGGAATTTTTTTTGTAAATTCTGAGGGTTCCACTTGTTAGATCCCCATCGTCGTGGACTTTAGTGCCCTCCTCCCACCGACTCACATGCGAGTTCCGGCCAGGAAAAGCCACGAGCGCAAGCAAGCGGAGGGATAGGGAGTTCCTGCCGTGTGCCGGCCTTGGTCTGCTCGGGTTGCACTTGTGTGCCCAAGATCGCGCATGTCGTGGGGATGGGTCAACGGCTCAATGTCGTGGAAAAGGATAAATAGAGAAATAAAAAACCTGATGATGAATAATAGAAAAAATAGATGCCAGATTATAATATGGAGGTGTTTCCGCAAAAAAAAACAGGCTTTGTCTTGTCAGAAACAGTCTCAAACGATCCAAATCATTCAATCAATGTTATCGACAACAATTAGAGAAACGTGGTGGTTTTCTGAAAATAAGTTGAACATGGGTATTTCCTTCCTATCCATAATAAGTATAGCTAATTTAGGATAGGAAGAATGCCAGTACTCAAATTATTTTAAGAAACCGTGACGTTTCTCTAATTGTTGCAGATAATATTGATAGGAAGATTTCGGTCGCTTGAGAGTGTTTATATCGGCGATATTTATTATGGTGAACTGGACTCGCTTTCGCTCAAAGTTTGACTTCACTTCACGCGGCGACGATGATTCCGGATCAGATTAGGTTAGGATCACGCCAGATTTCCCAATTAATTAACCATCATTCCATTTTTTTCAGTCATCATCCTTTAATTAACACGTTGATTGGAATCATATTTCGCTTCGAAGCCAAGCCAAAGTCTCGAGCGGAGCAGCAGTAGTAGTCCGTTGCAGGCACAGCACTACTCTGCCACGCACGAACGCTATAAATTCTCCGGGGTAGAAGAGCGGAACCTCCACCAAATCCCGCACGAAACCGCCTTCACCATGGCGCCGGCCTCACGCATCCTCCTCCTTTTCGTGCTCTGCCTCGCCGCGGCGGACGCGCTCCGGCTGCCGCCCGACGCCAGCTTCCCGGCGGCGCAGGCGGAGCGGCTCATCCGGGCGCTCAACCTGCTCCCCAAGGAGGCGGGCCGGAACGGCGGCGTCGGTGGAGTGGGAGATGTGGCGCCCGGGGAGCTGCTGGAGCGGCGGGTCACGCTGCCGGGCCTCCCCGAGGGCGTCAGCGACCTCGGCCACCACGCCGGATACTACCGCCTCCCCGGCACCCACGACGCCAGGTGCGTCAGACACCCACGCTCCGATGCCCCTTGCTCCGGCCGATTCGCCGTCCTCCGGCCCGAATCCGCCTCGATTCCTGCGCCAATTCCAAGGCTTTTTTGTACCAGTAGTGCTAGTCTGTAACGGCAGGAAGGGGACAAATTTTGGAACTGAAAATTTGACTTCTTTTTTTTCTTTTGGCAGGATGTTCTACTTCTTCTTCGAGTCGAGGGGCAAGAAGGAGGACCCCGTGGTGATCTGGCTCACCGGAGGCCCCGGCTGCAGCAGCGAGCTCGCCGTCTTCTACGAGAACGGGCCGTTCACCATCGCCAACAACATGTCGCTCGTATGGAACAAGTTCGGCTGGGACAAGGTACAGTACAGATCTCCATTACCAATTCCAGAATAATTCACGCTTTATGCGTTTCGTGATGAAGAAACATCCGGGGTGGTGCTCGCTTACTTAGCACGTAACCGCCGAAAATAGCACTAGCCTAATTTCTTGATCTGGAAATAACCACCTTATTTTGGGCGGAAGCAACACGTCTCAACTGAAGTATCTTGCCTGCGTTTGACTGCAGTCCTGATTATGTCAATTACGCTGCTCTCTTGTCTGACCGTGGTCTCTAAGGTTCTTTTACCTCCTCCTGTGCTGCTGTGCTGATTGGTAGTTGCTGCCTGCAGATCTCAAACATCATATTTGTCGATCAGCCCACTGGAACTGGGTTCAGCTACAGCTCCGATGACCGAGATACTCGGCACGATGAGACAGGGGTCAGCAATGACCTGTATGATTTTCTCCAGGTACTACTACCACCGATCCTTACAACAGATGTATTTTTCCTTTTTGTTATATGTACTTCACCGGTTCCATCAGATGTGCTACTATCGAAGCTTGGTAAATTTATTCAGTAAGAAATACTTTATCAAGAAGCCAAGTATATGATAATCATAATAATATATAGGTTATAGACACAACAGGGCTCTCTCCCTTCATAATAATATTTTGGTTTTCAGATAGTAATACTCATATACAGTGCAGCATCCTACTTTCCTAAGGAAAGAAAATTCCGTTATGTGTAGATACTTGGACAGGAGCATAACTGGTTTTTTCTAGTTAAATACATTACAGGATTTTTTTCCATACTTTCCGCATTGAGTTCTAGCTATTTCTGCTCCCCATAATCGACCAGAACAACAAATACTTATCCCCTCTACCCCATTTGGGTAACTGTCCAAGAGTTAGGGAGGTACCCTCTTGTTGACGTGTCTAATAATGTATCTTCTTTGATCTGTCCATGGTGTGAGGTGGTGCCCATACATGATATGTTGCTGTTGAATTGTATGTTGCGGTGCCGTCCTGTACTGCAGAAATTGTTCAGGCTGTAATTGGGAACTTGATTACACAGCACTAAGAATATAGCGAGTTTTGACTGCATAGTTTTGCTAGAGGTGGTAAACGTTAAATTACCAAAAAAAAGCCTTCAGATCAGACTAGACAAGATGAAGTAGAAGAATCATGTAACAGATCTGTGTATAGTGACATGGATTGACTATTAAGAGTTGTTCACTTGACTGAAAACAGAAAAGTAATGTTTAGGAATAATTGTTCTTAACTTCCGTTTCAGGTTTTCTTCAAGAAGCACCCAGAGTTTGTAAAGAACGACTTCTTCATTACTGGAGAATCCTATGCTGGGCACTACATTCCAGCATTTGCAAGCCGAGTTCACCAAGGAAACAAAGCAAATGAGGGCATTCACGTAAATTTGAAGGTAAGATCCTTACCAAAGTTTGTGGTGTCTTTATTCTCTGTTGGTTCTTTGTTGATGTGCATAACTCTTTCCTTATTTGTACTCTAGGGATTTGCAATTGGTAATGGCCTCACGGATCCAGCAATCCAATACAAAGCCTACACAGACTATGCTTTGGACATGAACCTCATTCAGAAATCTGACTATGAAAGGATCAACAGGTTCATCCCACCATGTGAATTTGCGATAAAACTTTGTGGTGAGTACTAATATGATTCTCTTGATCTAAATACTTTTTCCTAGTCTTCATTTGCACAAAATAAGAGCAGATTTATGCTACTGCCTTATACAAACATATATATTTTTCAAGTGATGAAGTTCCTGCAAATTGAATGAACCCAGTTAGGAAATAAATGGGGTTGACTAAACTTGTCCATATCTTCTCTAAAAATTAGAGTCATCGATACCTTGTCTGGTATTTTCTGTCAAATGACATCTTCAAGGCTAATCCTGATGATTTCTTCAAATTAACCACAACAGCTGTTAACGACCTATTGATGTTTCAGGTACAAATGGGAAATCATCTTGCATGGCAGCATATATGGTCTGCAATACTATTTTCAACTCTATCATGAAGCTTGTCGGGACAAAGAATGTAAGTAACAATTGCTGTTAAATTTAGTAGCAGCATCAGTTGACTAAAACTGAAACATATTAATGGCTTCTTTACAGTATTATGACGTTAGGAAGGAGTGCGAAGGGAAGCTTTGCTACGACTTCTCAAACTTGGAGAAGTTCTTTGGTGATAAAGCAGTCAGACAGGCAATTGGAGTAGGCGATATTGAATTTGTCTCATGCAGCACTTCGGTTTATCAAGCAATGCTCACAGACTGGATGAGAAATTTGGAAGTCGGCATCCCAGCTCTACTTGAGGATGGGATTAATGTGCTTATATATGCTGGGGAATATGACCTTATATGCAATTGGCTTGGTAAGGATACGTTAAAGTCAATATGGTATTTAGACTCATTTTGCACATTTCTCTATCACAATGCCTTCCATTTGTAACTAGCTGCGCATAGCTTGATGTCTCCTCGACAGGATACTAGTACCAATAATATAATCACTGCATAACTGTCGAAGCCAGTTAACTGCAAATTGCATGGAGTTTTATGGATCCCTTCTTTAGGTGAACAGGACACTAATACTGCATCCCAGTTTATGAATCCTGCTTAATCTAACATGTGTAATAGTTAAAATACAGTTAGTGCATTGTCTTACACATCATGTCGGATTATTGAGTACATTAATTAATTTTCAATGTTTGAGCAGGAAACTCGAGGTGGGTCCACTCCATGGAATGGTCTGGCCAGAAAGACTTCGCATCATCTGCTGAATCCTCATTTTTAGTCGATAACACCCAAGCTGGAGTGTTGAAGAGCCATGGGGCACTCAGTTTCCTGAAGGTATTTATCATGCTTTTTTTTCACTATCTTGACATATACTGCTTCAAAAGTAATTCAAAAAAGTCGCTCCATACATTTTCCAACCAAACTTTGGTGCAACAGACCAACAGTAATATGCCTAGATAGCGTAACAAAGCTAGGTCATAACTTCAGGCTGACATGACTGAACCGATATACTACTAAAATATTAGAGTAAGGATGAACAGATTCTAGCTACACGGCCTAAGCTAGATCACTGACAAAATAACCTGTTTATCTACGCAAACGCAGGTTCACAATGCTGGCCACATGGTTCCGATGGACCAACCGAAGGCCGCCCTCGAGATGCTGAGGAGATTTACGCAAGGGAAGCTCAAGGAGACGGCCGTTCCGGAGGAAGAGACATCGACATTTTACGCCACGATGTGATCAACACAGACCTCCCAAAGAAGGAAACCCGCCTGTGTTGGCGCTTTGAGGAGTGCCGGGAACCTTCCTCTTCATTCTCTTTTGCCCACTGTTTCGGCTGAAATGTGTGTATAGCCCTAATAACAAGAACAACGGTTGGCCCTGCAATGTAACTAGACCATGTACGCCGTTGCTGATGAAGCATGAACCACACCACACACTGGGGCACGATGTTTCTGATGTTAATTGTGTCTATGTATCACGCTCGTCTTGATCTGATCTGGCAAAAGAAATATACTTACTGATTTGGTCTTCCTGGCAATTCGTAGTGTGAATTGGTTTTCTGATGTCCTCACTTGCTGACTGCAGTTGGCGTCTCGTACAATTAACCTGGATAAATAAATCTGCAACATGAATTGGAGAAAAAGTAGATGCATAAGCATCTGAGATGTATGTAGGTCACGAAGAACAAAAGGAAAAAACAAAAAGATAGCCCCCGGTGAGGATCGAACTCACGACCTTTCCCTTACGAAGGGAACGCACTACCACTATGCTACGGAGGCTTTGATGCTTTTATCCATTATTCGTCTAATATGTTTGGATTCCCGACTAGTGTGTACATCCACAAAAATTTGAATTCTACACATATACACACGAGTAAAAGGAGAAAACAGCTCATCCAGCTGAATGGTTCACCCGTGCGCGTACGATATACATACACACAAAGACACATTATAACATTGGTGAAGTAGTACATTGCTAGTACTTACTCTGACTCATATTAGTTGACTTTAATTTGGATGTATTTGTCATACATTCAAATTGAAGTCAATTAATATGGGTCGGAGGAAGTAGTAGAAATGGCTTCTTTGGACTAAGAATATGTAAACGTTACATATGAATATGAAAATTACAGAATTGAGGATGTCACATATCACTAGTGGAAACGAGGCTTTATGTTGATCCTGGAAAAGGGCTTTAACACCGGCCGTACCAGCGTGGACCGTGCGGCAAAAAAGGAGCCCCCTTTAACACCGGTTCATGTTAAAGGACCCTGCAACAGTGGCCCACGCAGCCCCCCCCCCTTTAACACCGGTTCGTGGCTTGAACCGGTGTTAAGGGGGGGGCTATATAAGACACCGCAGTCCACACCCCACTCTTCCATTTTTTCACTATCTCATTTTGGAGCCTAACAAGAGGGTGTGAAGAGTGCTAGTTTGTGTTTTTTTCATATGCACAAGAGGGGTTCGGTGAAATGCCCGAGAGCTCAAAATAAGTTTTCTCGTTGCTCTTTCCTTCTCGGTCGAGGTCGGCAACTATCCTTTCATGTGTCATTGATGTACTATATATATAAATGGTCATCTCCCTATTAATTTTTGATATATACTACATATTAATGCAGATGAACCGGCAATGGATGTACGGTGACCGCCGCACTTCCGAGTACATTACGGGCCTCCAAAATTTCATCGTTGTGGCTAATGCAAACCGTGGTCACAATGGTTTTATGTGTTGTCCGTGTGTTCACTGTCAGAACAAGAAAGACTACTCAAATACCAGAACCATTCACGCCCACCTGCTTCGATCCGGTTTCATGCCCAGCTATAATTGTTGGACCAAGCACGGAGAAAAAGGGTTTGTGATGGAAGACAACGAAGAAGAAGAGGATGATGACAACTATCATAATATGTATCTTGAATATGATGATACTACGACGGGGGTATATAATGAAGATCAAGAGGAAGCAGATGGGCCCGCTGATGACGATCTTGGTCGGACCATTACTGATGCAAAGGAAGAATGTGAAACTGAAAAGGAGAAGGAGAAGCTGGAGCAGATGTTAAAGGATCACAAAACATTGTTGTATCCAACTTGCGAAGATGGCCACAAAAAGCTAGGTACCACACTGGATTTGCTGCAATGGAAGGCAGAGAACGGTGTGACTGACAGCGTATTTTCAAAGTTGTTGGTAAAAATGAAGAATCTTCTTCCAAGAAATAATGAGTTGCCCGACAGTACATACCAAGCAAAGAAGGTTGTCTGCCCTCTAGGATTAGACGTGCAGAAGATACATGCCTGCATTAATGACTGCATCCTCTACCGCGGTGAGAAGTACGAGAATTTGGATGCATGCCCGGTATGCACTGCACTATGGTATAAGATCAGACGAGACGATCCTGGCGATGTTGAGGGCAAGGCCCCTAGGAAGAAGGTTCCTGCCAAGGTTATGTGGTATGCTTCTATAATACCACGGTTAAAACGTCTATTCGGAAATAAAGAGCATGCCAAATTGTTGCGATGGCACATGGAAGACTGTAAGAAAGACGCGATGTTGAGACACCCCGTTGATGGGTCACAGTGGAGAAAAGTCGAGCGAGAGTACCCGGACTTCGCACGTGACGCAAGGAACTTAAGGTTTGGTCTAAGTACAGACGGCATGAATCCTTTTGGTGAGTAGAGCTGCAGTCACATCACCTGGCCTATGACTCTATGTATCTATAACCTTCCTCCTTGGTTGTGTATGAAGAGGAAGTTCATTATGATGCCAGTGCTCATCCAAGGCCCGAGGCAACCCGGCAACGACATTGATGTGTACCTAAGGCCATTAGTTGAAGAACTTTTACAACTGTGGGCCAAACCAGGTGTACGTATGTGGGATGAGCACAAAGGGGAGCCATTTGACCTACGAGCATTGCTTTTCGTAACCATCAATGATTGGCCTGCTCTTAGTAACATTTCAGGGCAGACAAACAAGGGATACAATGCATGCACACACTGTTTAGATGAGACTGAAAGTATATATTTGGATAAATGTAAGAAGGTTGTGCACCTAGGGTATCGCCGATTTCTTCCGAACCTGCATCCAGTAAGAAAGAAAGGCAAGCATTTCAAACGTCTGGCAGAACCCCGGAGGAAGCCTGTCCTCCGTACCGGTGAGGAGGTATTTGGTATGGTCAAGGACCTAGAAGTAATCTTTGGAAAAGGTCCTGGCAGTCTATCTGTTCCGAATGACGATGCCGGACACGCGCCCATGTGGAAGAAGCAATCTATATTTTGGGACCTACCCTATTGGAAAGTCTTAGAGGTCCGCTCTTCAATCGACGTGATGCACGTGACAAAGAATGTTTGCGTGAACCTGCTAGGCTTTGTAGTAGTGTATGGAAAGACAAAAGATACACCGGAAGCACGGCATGACCAGCAACGTCTGAAAGCCCCTGAAGAGCCTATGCATCCTGAGAACGAGAAGGGTAAACGATGCCACTTAACTCCTGCCAGCTACGCTCTTACCAAAACAGAGAAGGAAATCTTTTTTGAATGTCTGAGCAGTATCAAGGTCCCGTCTGGCTTCTCGTCGAATATAAAGGGAATAATGAATATGGCAGAGAAAAAATTACAAAACCTGAAGTCTCATGACTGCCACGTGATTATGACACAATTGCTTCTGATTGCATTGAGGGGGCTTCTACCTGAAAATGTTCGAGTACCCATTGTGAAGCTATGTGCATTCCTCAATGCAATATCTCAGAAGGTAATCGATTCAGAAAGCCTACCAGGGTTACAAACAGATGTGGCCCAATGTCTTGTCAACTTTGAGTTGGTGTTCCCACCATCCTTCTTCAATATTATGACGCATCTTCGACTGTATGTACTTTCCAAGGGTACGAGATAAATGGGAATACATTTTACACGATAGGCCAAGATAAAAAGAGCACCAACCAAAATAGTGGTGTCCGCTTCGATGCAGCAGAAGACAATGGGCAGAAGACCACGTATTATGGGTTCATAGAGGAGATATGGGAACTTGACTATGGACCTAATTTTAAGGTCCCCTTGTTTCGATGCAAATGGGTCAAGCTAACAGGAGGAGGGGTTGAGGTAGACAAGAAGTACGGAATGACAACGGTGGATCTCAACAATCTTGTGAAGGTAGACAAGAACTTAGACGAACCATTCGTCCTAGCCAATGATGTGGCTCAGGTTTTCTATGTGAAGGAAATGTCCTCCAGACCAAAAAAAAAAGAAAAAATATGCAAACGAATACATCATATGATGAGCCAAAGCGTCACATAATTCTTTCAGGGAAAAGAAACATCGTGGGAATTGAGGACAAGACAAACATGTCAGAAGATTATAATAAGTTTGATGAAATTCCGCCCTTCACAGTGAAAACTGACCCAAGCATTCCGTTAAGTAAATAAGATGCTCCATGGTTACGTCTGAAGCGATCATAAGGAAGGACATATGTCAAGAAGTTCATGCTCATATTATGTAACTCTAGTTCATGTTTTTAATATTAATAAATGTCTTGAGTGTTAGTCTTGTTTTGTGGATGGACCGGGACTATGAGAAGAAGTTTTCCTGATTCGTACTTACCATTAAGATCTGATCTCCAAACGCGCGTGGTCATATATTAGGGAGTGCCTCTATGACCAGTTTCTTGGAGATGCCGGAGGACTGGGCTCCGTCGGCATCTCCCTGAAACTGGCTGTATTGGTGTCCCTGCTCTCGAAAACCATCTTGCAGCTTGTAACTTCTCTAACTAGATCAATACACCTGGGAGCTAACTAATTTCACATATTAGGGAGTGCCTCTATGACCAGTTTCTCGGAGATGCCGGAGGACTGGGCTCCGTCGGCATCTCCCTGAAACGGGCCGTAGTGGTGTCCCTGCTCTCGAAAACCATCTTGGAGATGCCTCAAACTGGCTGGAGGACTGGACTCACAAGGATGCCTATTTATAGTATAAGCAGCTCGGCATAGTGTCGACACTTACGAAATAATGTCGACACTCACCCCTATTATTAGTGCTGACTCGTGTTTTGTCCCGGTTGGTGTATCCCACCGGGACTAAAGGTTCATCTTTAGTCCCGGTTGGTGACACCATCCGGGACAAGGTACACGCCGCACAACATAATGTCGACACTCACCCTTATCATTAGTGCTGCCTGGCCCAGCCTGAAATCCCTCCAACCGTCCCATTTTTAGAACAATGTCATATTTCTTATGTTAACAGTATATGTATTAAATGAGCCTTTTATCGCATGGCAAACAATGTTGCAAGAGGAAGTTTTCCTTTTTATCCCACTAAAAAGGCATTTTCTATTTTCCGAGCATAAAAAACGGACGGTTTTGTGAAGCAACCACCAAATGGCTAATTCAAAAAACCACCAACACATTTTACAAAAATACTAGACCACCTTATATGGACAATGTACCAACAAGGGGATCTGAAACCTTTTCGTCCACCTCTGGTGAAAAAGACAAATTCCTGCCGAATCGGCAGAAAGCGGGTCGGATATGAACTACAGGTACATGATACGATGCTCATGATTTTTTACAAAAATCATTTTTAGGTTCACAATATGATATTTTATAAAAAATCCAATGCAAGTTGAGCGAGGCTTGGTCAGATTCAAGTGTATACAAAAGATGCGGCATTTAAATATCCAATCAATTCAAAAATGTTAATACAAAAGATGCGGCATTAAAATATGATTTGCTCTAATAAAATAGGGTTAGATTCCTTTTTAGATGCTTAATATTTCTTATGTTCAAAGTTTTAGGATTTGACAATTTATTTTTGTTTGAATTGAATAATGAAAATTTATATGTAAGTGTTTTAATCATTTTGAAAATTTTCATCTAAAGTAAATATAAAATGCTTTTACATGAATGAATAGATATTATTTTTCTGAAAATTATGATATATTATTCATATTTTTCTGAGTTGAAATGAAAAAGATATGAATTTTCTAAATTCATATCCTATTTTTTGAATTAAAAATGTCCCTTTAATGCATGAAATAAATCCCCCCCTTTAACACCGGTTCCAGACACGAACCGGTGTTAAAGGAGGGGCGCGCGTGAAACAAATTCCCACCCTTTAACACCGGTTCCAGCCCCGAACTAGTGTTAAAGGGGGGGGTGCGCGCGCGAAACCAAATTAATGTGCCCCCCTTTAACACCGGTTCGTGGCTGGAACCGGTGTTAAAGGGGGGGGTAATTAAATGCATCCCCTCCCTCTTCCTCTTCCCCCAGCGAGATCGATCGAAACAGAGGGAGTCAGAGCTCGCGCGCGCCGTCGTCGTCCACGCCTGCCGTCCGCCGTCGCCTCCGTCCACGCCGCCGCGTCCGCCCTCGTCGTCCACGCCACCGCGTCCGCCCTGTCGTCTGTCGCCGCCTCCGCCCTCGCCACGGCGCCTGTCCACCGTTGCCGCCCCTGTCGTCCGTCGCCGCCTCCGCCCTCGCCGCCTCACTGCCCCGACCAGCAGCCGTCCACGCCTGCCGTCCCGCCGCCGCCTCCGCCCTCGCCGCCTCGTCGTCGCGTTGTCGGTGCCGACCAAAAAGTAAGTAGTTCTCCGATGATGGAGAATATTTGAACTACATTTGTGTCAACAAGGGTCCCTCATTATCCTCTTGCCCTAGGGCCCCGCATACTTAGTGTCCAGGCGTAACCTGTTTTGTATGTTTGGAGTCAAATTAGCTCGACAGTTAACTAGCAGACTAGGGCCATCTTGTGAAAATGTCTCGAGATGCAGTTGATGACAAAGGCCATGTGTTGTGCTCATCCGTGATACCACCCATTCCCAGACCATGTTGCATGTATATTGGCCAGATTGATGAAAAAACAGCAGCTACTCTTGCGGGCAAGCTAAGCTAGCTACTCCAGTATTACGCACAAAGGAAGCAAACATCGAATTATTACTTTACATATATACACAGAACGACGTCAGTGCCAATTATGCCGTCCCCGCGCGCTCCCTCGTCGGCCGCCACCGCCAACTCGGAGCCGCCACCGCCACCGCGCGCGCCAACACCGCCACCGCCACCACGCGCGCCAACACCCACCGCCACCGCGCGTGCCAACACCGAAGCCTCCGCCAACTCGGAGCCACCGCCGCCAACCCCGCGTCCACGGCCTCTACCGCCGACCCCGTTCGCGAGTTGCCGCCACCGGCGGTGAGAGCTTATTTGTGTGTATATTGGTGGATATTGGATAAATTAGTGTATATTGTGTGTATATTGGATATTGATGTTATTTGTGTGTATATTGGATAAATGTTACATATATGTATATATATTGTTGTGTATGAATAATTTTAGGGTTTATTTAGATTAGGGTTATTAGTTTAATTAGGGTTTATTTAGTTTAGGGTCGTCACCTCGCTGCTTTGCAAGCGCCGCCGCTGGCCGTCGTCGTTAACGTCGCTCCGGTGACCCCTAGGTAGTGGCGCCGCCCGTTTTAGGTAGGCCGCATCACGGTGAGGCGAACCCGCTACCTCGCGCGCCCTAGGTCGCTCTCCAGCGCTGCCAGCCGCCGCTTTCTGGAGCATCCTCCGGTCAGCCACTGTAGCTAGCCCCTCTCATATGCATCCGGGATTTCTCCGAATTAGGGTTTGGACCCCTCGGAACTCGTTTAAAATGATGAATCATCCTTAGGGTTTTAATTTCAAGTCCACTTGAATGTTTATTTGTGTATTTTTGTATGAATAATAAGTATATATGTGTATGAATCCAAGTCCACTTGAATGTTTACTCTCTTACTCTAGATAATATTATTGTTTTAGAAACTATGGATCCACTTAGTAGAAACCTTGAAGAAGAAGAAATAATGGAGAACATTATTGATGAGGACACCTCACAATATCTGAACTTGGAGGGACATGATGACAGTTCAAGTAGTCATGGAGAAGATGAAGATTCCGGTGAACGCAATTTAGTGATTACAAAGTCCGGCGAGGTATATGCATTGATTAAGCCTCTGCTGACTTCCACCAACAATCTTCTTCTACATGTATTAATTAACACTTTTTTCTTCTTTTAGCCCTCTGGATTGACCAGCCAGCAACCATCTTCTTTTATGAAAAAGAGCAAGCGAGACGCGAGCCATAGGTTGAAAGATCGTGCAAAGTTCACGATCGAAGCAGTCCGTGTTGATGGCAGGCCGATGGAGCCCAAGAAGGCCGCAGACAAATTTGTATGTCAGGCTGGAGTTCTTGTTAGGGACCAAAACCCAATCATAATTGAATATTGGAATAAGCCAAAGAAGGGCGACGGTACCTTTGTCGATGAAAGATCCAAAGAAACGCTTTGGAATTCGTTGTTGGTAAATTTCACCCTTCCGTCAGAGGAGGATGAAAACAACCCGGTTATAAAGGAAAAGGTCAAAGAGTGGACTCTAAAGAAGATGGCTGACGCTTTCCGCAACTGGAAGACAAAATTGAACAAATTTGTCAAAGCTCGTGAGACTCCAAATTTCGAAGACACATATTATGCGAAGATAAGACCTCACTGGCCCGAATTTGTGGCATATAAGGAAGGTGCTATAGCTAAAAAGAGGTCAGAAACCAATACGCTAAATGCTCAGAAGAAGGAATATCACCAGAGGACGGGGTCAGGTGGCTACATATCTCAGAGGCCTAAGTGGGAGGAAGCTGAGAAGGCCCTGCGCGCTAGAGGGATCACGCCCCAGACATATGGGTGGGACCTACGTGCAAAGACTTGGTTCTACGGAATCAGGGCATGGTTGGACCCAGAAACAGAATTATGTATCTTCCCAACACTCCTTGCCAAACCCGTCACTGAACTCATCACGACATACGAGGAAACAGCCGCCGGGACCTTCCATCCCGATAGAGAGAATGACCAGCTCACACGCGTCATCGGTAAAAAAGAACACGCTGGACATGCACGAGGCACAGGGGTATGACGTGGAAGGATGGGTTTGCCGAGTGGAGCGACTCTTACAGATGACGCAGCAGAAAAGAAAAAGAGCGTACAGAGTGGATGACACAGATAGAACATGCACTTGTGGCGCTGCAGGCGCAAGTGAATGCACAACAGAGCCATCAAGCTACTGGCCCATCTCAGCGGCACGAAGAGCCTGCATTGGAAGCTGCCGGCGGCCCAGACTCTGCGCGGAAAAGCAGCGTGGCTTCCACGGAGAACGTGCAGCCCACGCTTGAAATGGCGGGTCCTCGATACCCCGTGGATGAGATCACGGAGAGCGAACACGCTGAGCTACATGTGAAATTAATGGGATTATCCATTAAGGTGTCTGTCGGCTATGCCTTACCTCCTGTAGTTGGTGGAACTTACCACTGCCGACCGATTCCAGATGGCTATGCTATTGTCGGAGTGGATGAGGTTGTGAAGGAATATGAGGAAGCACAGCTTGACCATGCTACAGGTGAAGGGGAAACTCAACTCAAATTTGCAGTGAAAACAACCATTCTTTGGAAGAAGGAACACATCGTGCTTCCAAATTGGAGTCCACTGGCACCCCCGCCGTCTTCGCATCGTCAGCAGTCTGAGCCGCTTCAGCTATCTCCTGCGCGGCAGCCATCTCCGGCGCTTCAGCCATCTCCTGCGCGACAGCCATCTCCGGCGCGCCAGCCATCTTCTGCCCGTCAGCCATCTCCGGTGCTTCAGTCATCTCCTCAGAGTTAGCGGAAGAGCACTGCCACGAAGAGCATCACTAGCACTGCCACAAATAAATCCGCAGGAAACCGTACGCCAAAGAGTTTAAAAAACTACGTCCCGCAACCTTCCGCCAAGCCATTGTCGGTTTTACCGTGGAATCGCAGCGACGAGGAGACCAATAGGATCTCGGAAGAAGAGGTCAAGAAATTCTTTGCACCTAGACGGGCCGAGCTAAAGGAGAAAATAGATCCGGCGGTGGTGGAGAAGTTTTACAATAATCTTTTGAAACCTGAAACCCCACTTGTGCCGGACTACGAGCGCCAGATTTTGAAGGGGGGTGCAAGGCGCCGTAGGGAGACTGAAAGTAGCAGTCGTGCGGCACCCCAGAAAACAGTTCCCATGCTCGGAGAGCAGGAAAACCAATCATGTGTCCCGCTCCGAGTGTTCGACACACGGGACGCTCCTCCCGTAAATGATTATGAGGCAGAGCTACAAAGAAAGGCCAATGAGATGGGGATGACTTAAATTGCATACTTGAACATCATGGGAGACAACTTGCCCAAATGCGATGCCAACCCCATACAGCCATGGAAGTATGAGAAGAATCTCGTCAAGAAAGAGGAGCTCAAGAATCTACCAACAAAGATGCGAAGATTGCACAAGTGGTACCTTGATTTCTGCAAGATGAGAAAGGAAGAATGGATCACGGCGCATATAAGAGATCAGATTTTCTTGTGCGGAGACGACGCGATCGACTTCAACATTCAAGACTTGCATTTTCTATTCAATCAGAAGGAACTCGATAAAGCTGCCATTAGCCTTTATTGTGTGTAAGTACTATTTCTGTAAGTTATATCTCATCTCATTCACTTCATTAATTGCATGTATATATATGCTCACCATATATGTATATACTATTATGTAGGAAAAAGGTTATGGAATGCATGAAAGGAGGCCCTTTTGACATTGGGTTCGTTGACCCAAATAGAGTTCATGAAGATGTGGTAAGAACCAAACCCGGACAAACAGAAGATTACTTGCTAAGGTCTTTACTGAGACAACAAACCAAAAGGGAAATACTATTGCCTTACAACTTCTCGTGAGTACTGTTACCCTCTCTCTTGTACACATTCTGTTTCGGCTTACTCGATGTTAAGTGTAACTGATGATGGGTTATGAGTGCGTAGGTTCCACTTTATTCTGCTAGTCATTCAACCCGACTCAGGAAAAGTCCTTGTCATGGACTCGTTACGAAAAGAAAAAGAGCTATGGGCAGACTTTAGAGAGATGCTTCAGAGGTAATTTCAATCATATTATCGCACTAGATCGACAACTTTCGTGACAACAAGTAATTAGTTACTCCTTTATCCATTTTCTTTGCTGGATAGGGTTCGGAAAAGGTTCACGGGCAGGGCCGTGGGTGAATGGTCAGAAGAACTAAAATTTGTAGACCAAAATGTAAGTAATACTAGCTAGCTAGGTCTGCGTATCTCTTTGATTCTGCTTCCAATTCCATTATATCATGCTTTATTGATTATTATTTTGATTGAACTCTCTATTCTCGTAAAGTGCGCGTATCAGGGACCCGACAATAACTTTTATGGATACTATGTTTGCGAGTTCATTCGCAACACGATATGTGCGACGGGCCAAGCCGCACTAGAACAACTTAGAGTAAGTAAACAAAGTCCACAACATTATTTTATTACCATCAATTGTGTTGAGTTTTATTCTTATATATATATATTGACCCTATTCTTCATATATATTCAGATCGAACGGATGCGGGACCAACTCCTACCATTTGACCGCATACGAGCCATTCAAGAGGAATTGACGGGGTTCATACTTGATGAGGTCGTCACGCCTGGCGAAGAACTCTTTAGATATCCACCAAAATGAACGTTGTATATATGCTTTAACGTGTTTGTCTTGTACTTGATGCTTCAACGTTTACGGAGAATACCACGCAATGACGGTGTTTGTGTATAGTAATAGTTGCTTAATTATTCATGTACTCGTATGTACCAATGACGATGTATGTGTATACTGTTCCCGATCGATTCCCCCTCCTCCCCTCCCGCAGAAATACGCCCAGAACGGGGCAGAGGCAGAACTCTGTCGCGGCAGAGATTTAGTCTGTTTTCCTGCCGCGACAGAGATTTAGGCCGTTTTACTGCCGTGGCAGAGATTTATCTCTTTTTCCTGCCGCGGCAGAGAACCTTTAACACCGGTTCGTGTTGGGGGCCTGAGCCCTGCGGCAGCCCCACGTGCGCCACCCTTTAACACCGGTTCGTATAAGAACCAGTATTAAAGGGGGTCCCCCTCTAACACCGAACCCTCAACAGCGGTTCTCCAACCGCTGTTAGATGGCCCTCCAAACCGGTGTTAGAGGGGGGGTCTACTAGTGTACATGTCCTACCGTGAAGTCATTCAGACTTTACCCGGCTTAGCCTAATGGTAATGCCACTTTGATTCCATTCATCCATTGCACACACGATTTTAGCACATGAATTCGCTGGAAATCAACACAAGAAGTTTACATGAGAGAGACTAGAGAGACATAGAGTAACTGTACACCGACTTCTAAAAGCAAAATTAAAACGAGCTTTGACCTTCATTTACGGTTCTTATGGAAGGGGAGGCATACGGAATGAGCTTCATATGATCTATATAAATCCAAGCATATGATTCAAAAGGGTTCTAAGAAAAAAACTATTATTAGGACTCAAATCGTCTAATTCCATATGAAAATCCTACGAACACCAAGGCCTTTAAAATTTAGGACTCTTCCCTTTGATAACGCTCTTTCAAAAATATACTTTGTCGGCTCACTCGGAGCTTGTCATAGGATGATAGAAACATACACAATGCAAACCAAACAAAGATCCAATAAATATTATGTGCCAACATAGTTGTATTTGGTTTCTTCTTTTTATATATACTTTTTGTACTAGTACGAAATTGAGGTGGCTTTGTATAACCCATCTAGGGTTTCATCTCTCTCGCCGGCAACATCGTCGGTCTGTTCTGCCTTCGGTAGCCTTGGTGCCTTGAACATGTGGCCTTGGTTCACGTTCTTATTTAGATTGTTTTTAGTGTCTTTTTCAGGATGTTGATGTGACGATTATATCTTGAAGGCAGAATAAGTTTTTCTATTCTCGTTTCGGTGGTGTGCTTAGCACCGACAAAAGAAGCGTGGATTCGTGTGTACCGACAGAAGAAGCGTGGATTCGTGTGTCTGGTGGATCTTTTTGGATCCGGTCATTTTTCGTATTCTTTAATGTGGCTTCAAGTCAGTTTCTTTCGGTCTACGATTGTCATCTTCGGCGCTGATTGTTACGCTAGTGCACTAGTCCTTCGAGGTTTTAGCACGACGATTTCTTACAACAAGTTGTACAATGACAAGTTTTGTCTGACTCCGATCATGGAGGAGCGAGGACGGATACACGTCTTTGGATAACTTTTATTACTTTTGACCTCCTTAGTAGCGCTGTTGATGATTATTAATAATCGCAAAAAAGAAAATTTCAATTTGATCTCTAGCAGAGCAAGCGGTGGTCTCTTCGCGAAGATTCCAAGCGTGTACCGACGAAGACCCAGACTGCGAGTCGGTATGTGTCTTCCGAGTTTGCCCCTGAAATAGCCAATTATTTAACTCCCTGTCCCGTCGACGGCCGATCCAGTCCGCTACCCCTCCTCCCCTGACCTCTCGCGATTAGGGTTTCCTGCGCCGCCGCCGCCGCGCTCGTCTCCGCCTCCGGCTAGTCCTCCCACCCCTCGCGGAGCACCAGTCGCCGCCGACGCCATGTACGGGCACCGCGGGTAAGGCCCCTCTCCCGGAACCATGGTTGATTCCCCTGGTAGGGTGAATTTTTTGTTGTAAATCTGCCCCTGGGTTCGCGATTCGCGTAGCGTAGCATGCCATCCTGTTAGGTTTCGTTGAATTCGACATGGAGAGTTAGGGATTCTTGCCGTGTATCTGTTGTGCTGCGGACAAATTGTGTGTGTGTGTGTGTCGCCTGTTTGTTTATTTCTGGGATGCTAAACCCGTGATGCTTTATTTCGAATCCGTCTGCTATGCTAGCTTTCTGTAAGAACCATGCTAGTGTGTTAGTTTTGATGCATTGATAAATTAGTGTGTAGGCGAAGAGCTTGTTTCGAATCGAATTAAAAGTGGACAGTTCACCAATTGTAAGGACTGGAAATTACGTTTCCTGTATGATAATGTTCAGAATTCGATGCTAAACAGGGCTGCACATGGTAGATGGTCTCGAAAGCATGATTCATGATAACATTGAATGCATAAAAGTTCAGTTGTTACTCATGGACCTGTCTTTAGATTATCCAATTAATTATCTACCATCTTCTGAACTTACTAATAATATTGGTGATTAGCGTGACTCAAAATCTGTTTTATGGTTTGTCCACTTAGATTAGATGTGTTATTGGTCGATTCTTAAGTATAGGATGATAGCCATGTTCTGCTAATCATATCTTATCCGCGTTTACCATGTTCAAGATAATGAATGTTGTCTAAGCATTTCAGTTTTGTTTACCATCCAAGCCTTAGTTTATTCTGTAGATTCTTTAATTTATGCGCAATTACCTTTATGTTTGGGTTATTTTTATGAAAATGGGATTGAGAGATGGGGGGATATTCTCCTTTTTTTCTTTTTTGGGACTGGATTATTTGAAGGGCAATGATGGGAAGCGGGGGGGTTTCGGATGGGTACGAGGGATCAAAGAGGCCACGAATGATGGAATCGAATCCATACTTCGCAGTGAACGCAGGGAGTCCGTTGGATGTCTCAAAGAGGGCCAGGATGATGGAGCCAGGCCCTCCCTATTTTGGAGGAGCCATGGGCAGCAACGCTGCTGGCAGCGGCAGTGGCTTCTACCCTCCTCCCTATGGCGGCAACCTGGCTGGTGCAGGGGTTAGCAGTGGCCTCCTGAACTTCCCAGGGGTTCGTCTGCGAGGTCTGCCTTTTGACTGTGAAGACCTTGACATCAGCAAGTTCTTTACGGGGCTGGACACAGTGGACATCCTCCTGGTTCACAAGAATGGCCGCTTCTCTGGCGAGGCTTTTGTGGTCTTCCCCTCGAACCTGCAAGCCGAATTCGCGCTGCATCGCAACAGGCAGAACATGGGGAGGAGATACGTGGAGGTGTTCAGATGCAAGAAGCAGGAGTACTACAGTGCAATAGCTTCTGAGGTGAACCAGGGTGGTGGCTTCTTTGACTCGGAGTACCGACACTCCCCACCTCCTCCCGCACGGTCCAGGAAGCCAGCTGAAGACAAGAGCAGCATGGAGTACACTGAGGTGCTGAAGCTGCGTGGGCTCCCCTACTCTGCCACCACCGAGGACATCATCAAGTTCTTTGTGGAGTACGAGCTGACAGAGGAGAACGTGCACATCGGGTACCGCTCCGACGGCAAGGCTACAGGCGAGGCCTTTGTGGAGTTCCCAACAGCCGAGGTTGCCAAGACGGCCATGTGCAAGGATAAGATGACGATCGGGACGCGGTACGTGGAGCTGTTCCCGTCAACCCCGGAGGAGGTGAGCAGGGCGAAGGTTCGAGGCAGGCAGTGAAAATGCTTGCTGCTACCAGATGCTGAATCGCGTTCGAGTTTAGCCTTTTTTCATGCTTAATTGTATCGTGTCAGTTTGTGGTCCTGTTACTAGCTCGCTGTGACTTCATGACTTCATGATGAGAGCCAACTTGCTTCTTGAAAAAAATTTGTGTACCATGGTGACTTTATGATGATGAGACTGTACTTGCTTCTTGAAAAAATTGTGTATGAGATGCTTGGCTGAGCTTGTAACTTGTTTAAAGCACCTGTATGTCTTAATGCGGAGATTATCTGTAACTTCTTTTTTTCCGACGCATGGGATGTTGATGATTATGCAGTGACACGGTTTTGTTGATGTGGCTTTCGAAAGAAACGGATATAGTCCTGGTTTAAGCTTGTTTACGTTCTGATCTGGCAAAGAAAAGATGTGTTAAATTCATCTTGGTCATTCTTTCTACGAGTCTCCTGAACTGGGAAAAGGAAAAAGTAACCTCTCTGGCACTTGCGCATTGTGTGTTTGTTCTGAATCTCGTTCAAATACATGTGGAAATCCAATTACATGGCTCTCGTCTCTCGAGTTGTGCTGAGACTTGTATTTGATGATCTGGGAAATAGGACCTTATTGGAGATCATAGGGCTGCCTGTGAATATACCGAGAAAATACAGGCTCCAGAGTTTTCGGTAGTTTAACCTGAACATTATTGACAACAGATGTATCCGTTGGGAAGCTTAGCAACAAGTACATGCAACCCTTTGTATTTTCCTGACAATTGGATTACATATAGAATAAAAATTGCCAGAACACCATCCTGTGTCACTAATACAGACAACTATACCCTAATATCTAATGTTAGTTTCAGATCAAATGAAGAAACAGGTTTACCCAGCCTGCATGTATTCTGGATAATAAGAGGACCCATCTGGCACCTGCATACGAGGAACATGCCACAAAGTTAGTGTTTTGGTTTTTTGACCAAATGAGCTCCCCTCGTCGATTTCATATAAAGAAAGCGCAAACCGTTTTACAAGAAAAGGAAGAACGAAAGAAAAGAAAACAGGCTCCCGAGAAGAACAAACTTCTCAGGAGAAATACAGCAAGCATAGCAGGGGCTAATGAACTAGTACCTATTACAGTAATAGCAAACTCAGTATACAGGAAAAACAAAGTAAAAGTTTCACCGAAAGATCCTAAAACATAAGCTTGAACAGATTCTACAACAAATCTCCTGTCAATCTCGCAATCATCGGAGCCCACAGAGGAGAACGCTTTGGAGAATGCTTCTCAGATCACCATCTTTAGCAACTCCACACCTTCCTCAAGTTATCTTTTGTCTTGGATTGTCTGCAAGATCGCCCAGACATTAATTATATCACAAAACCAATATACAATGATTGCCACAAAGTTAATAGACAACAAGATGTTTCCTGCCAGATTGGGGACAGGCCAACTTAATGTTTCAGCCGTGTAGTTAGTTCCCACTCTGTTTGTATATCAAAACAAAACAACACAACACAAGCAGTCATAATATGAGTAAGCATAAAAGAAAAGAAAAGAAAAAAATATACTGTATAATTTATTAGGAATGAAATGGATACAGTGCCGCACTTTCAGCTGAACATGCATGTAGACCTGGTAGTAAATGTTTGCCTTGCAATCTTGTAGCGACTTCATGATGTACAATGCTGATGCGGACATTTACATGTATCTATGTCGTTTTGATCTGGAAAAGGAAATAAGATGCACCATAATCCATCCCGTCAAATTCTTGTCCGATTCTCCTGATCTGCACGACTCACTGACTACACCAGATACAGATGCAAATATAACTTCCAATCCATATTCTGGAGAACTCCCAGATGGGGGAGATTTTATGAACGGTCACGATTTTGGAAACAAAAACACAAATGCTTTACTGTAACCCCAGGCTCGTTTCAGGAGTGCATCTTGTCAATTTCTTTCAGGTCGATATCCCACAAAAAGAAGAATTTCCCAGGATATATGCATCTAAATGCTACTCCAAATGCTTCCATCAGGGACCAAAATTTGCACACCAAATTTTCTATTGCTAATGCGACTATTACAACTAACCTGAATGTTTATGGTATTTCTTGCGGGTACAAAATTGGAGCCATCCACGGCTGTTGGCCACTTCTTGTCTTTGTGAAGATTTAGAACCTGCCACACCATAGCAACAGGTAAAATGCAAAAAACAGAGATGTCGACTAGCCTGGCCTGGCCCGTCATCCAGGTCCGGCAACGGAAGAATACAACATTACACAGCTTCACGGCGGCAACGAAAGAATACAACATTACACAGCTTCACGGCAGGTTCCCGCTTCATGAAAATATCAATCTAGTGGCCTAGCGGGTACTTCCCCTCTGCAAGCGGCAGCATAGTCTTGAGCAAGATGCGGCGCTGCTTCCTTGTAAGGACAAATGAACTTCTCCACGAATACTTTCTCGTTCACCTTGACAACTGTATGGTAGGTCCTGTCACGATCTAGCAATCCATTTTTCTTCAGAAACTTTACAACGTAGTACCGAGGCCTGAGCCAGCCCTCCAGGCTGCAAATGGTCAATGTCGGAAGACGAGCAATGTACGCCGGTTCCAACCCAACCTCGGAGATGAGGAAATCCGACTTGAGCCGCAGCGATTCCTTTGACCTTCTCAGCATGAAAGGATCCTTAAACACAGCAATGTTCACCTCGGCAGCTGACCACTTGAACGTCTTCATCAAGTAGTTCACTCTGGCAGCAATCAAGAACATGTCAAATGCCTTCGAGTGACAGATTGTTGATTTCAAATCCATTAGGAAAACAACAAACTTTCTCAGTTTGAATGTTAAGAATACATGGTGTCATGCCTTACGGCTGTGGATATATGCGTGCGATTTAAAGCCTCTTTGGGAATACTTTCCACAAACTTCCATACACCCAGATTTGATAAGGTTATTGAACACGACTTTTGAATTCCAAAATGATAGACCTACATAACAGAAAAAATGTAATAGTACATCAAGAACTACAGCAATATGCAGAATGGCTTGTTCAACAACAATGTTCTGCGGGAAGAAAAGTAGCTAACACATATATACAATTGACAGAGCATGTGAGTGGTTTAACACAATTAACAGGCACAAAGTATCATACCATGCTACAGATTCTATCACGATAACAGGCTCTGTAGGGCGAGTTGTCTCGTTGAGTTCAACAACATATAAACAAATGTGTAAAATGCTAAGTTCCACATTTACATGTTCTTCAGCTCCTAAATGCTAAGTTCCACATTTACATTTTCTTGTCCTGAATAAAGTCACATGGTATTCAGT
This sequence comes from Avena atlantica, assembly GCA_910589765.1. NCBI lineage: Eukaryota > Viridiplantae > Streptophyta > Magnoliopsida > Poales > Poaceae > Avena > Avena atlantica. Next base: position 528,225,623 of record OU342733.1, read on the forward strand.
GAGTACATAAAGAACTTTAAAGATATCTCGTAGATCTCAGGTAGTTCTCACGCCATGAACAAAACATCCAGGGTTTAGGCCACTCCTATTCTCATCAGACAGCAAGCAACTGAATCAACTCTAAAATGCCAGTACAAAGAATTTATACCTGGCAATTCAGTGTCGAGATAAATGAAATCTCAGAGCAGCTAGTGCCTCGGCCTCCTCTTGGAGCCCACCCCATGTCCTGATCCTCATCCCTATCATCCTCCACCTCTCCACAGGGGGCAGCTTCTAGTGAAGTTGTATTCTCCGAAACTTCCCATCTTCTATGTTCTGAAAGTTAAGTAGATATCCATGTTCACAACATCGTCTATGTTCTTTCAACATCTGCTTTATTCCATTTCAAGAAACCAAAGCAAGCATCCAGAGTTGCTCACAATACAATTCAATAGTCTTTCGAGGACTGTCTACAGATACAATGATCTCTTCTGAGATCGAGTTGGTCCAAAACAAAGCTAACAATATTGCACTAATCATTAAATTTCCCTTCTACCAGAGATTTAAAATATAATTCAGTGGGTAGCATAGTAATATAAGTAGTATCATCTTAAGAGGATTATAGCTTATAAGCATAATACCTGAAAAAATCTCTGCATAGCAGTTCAAACATTAACCAATTTGTCCCAGATTGGATGTTCCGTCACCAGACTTGCATGCTGCCAGAGAAAATTGCTCTATAAGGCAGAACAGCTGGTCAATTTATGCAAAAAAGGCAAAACACATAACATAATAACAATACTTGAGTTTCCTATACTACTGGTCTGTTCAGCAATACTACATACCTAAGGGCATGCCTTTTGAACTTATACAACAGACACGGAGGGAGGCACCCTATAAGCAAGGCATAACCCGGATACCATCTTTAGCTGCAAAATTCTTCAGCCTCTCCAGTTCTTCTGCTTCACTACCAGTGATTCCCAAAATAAATACTCCGTCCGATCTATAATGAGTGTCTCTCATTTTATACTAAACTAGTACAAACTTTGTACTAGATGAGCGACACTTATTATGGATTGGAGGGATACTTAAAATGGAAAGGTGGTGGAGGAACATCACAGCTGTGATTTTTTACACTTAATGATTTCTTTTCTTTCTGGTAAGATCACATTCTGCATTATTTCATCTTTCTTGTATGATTCTCCATGATCTGCACCCTTACTGTAGTGGCTACAGATACACATGAAAGTTCCTCTTACGGTGAACTCCTGGATGCAAACTTAGAAATTCTCACGAGTTTATTTTTTTCAAGAGTATAATTCTCGCGAGTTTAGAAATAAGAGAGCACACAAATGCTTACTCTGCCATCTCTATTTCTACAGGCCTTGGTGTTCACTATTGTTACAAAGAACGGGATTAAATTTCTACAGGCCTTCAAGTTCACCTCTATTTCCTAATGCTACAATTACTACTAATCGGAAGATTCAGGCAATTTCATGGGTTTCCCAAAAACAAAAGTAATTCCTTGGGGTTTACCCAACAAGAAAGGCAATTTCTTGGGTTTGCCAGAAAACAAAGGCACTTTCGCCATGCACAACCTGAAGCTGTCAGACTCCTTTCAGGAGTCCACCTTGTCAATTTCTTGCTGGCAGATATCCCAAAAAAAAAACTCCCAGGTAGATAGATAATTGGATCCATACAGACTCTTGACCAGTACTAGTTCTTGTCAAGATTTAGAACCTACCACGTCATTCCAATAAGTAAAATGCATAGCTTCCAGATCCAGCAATAGCAGCATACCAAGTTACACATCTCCATAGCAGGTTCATGGTTCATGCAAATATCAGTCTAGTGGCCACTTCCCCTCTACAAGCGGCAGCATAGTCTTGAGCAAGATGAGGCGCTGCTTCCTTGTGTGGGCATATGAACTTCTCCACGAATACCTTCTCGCTCACCTCGACAATTGTACCGAATTTCCAGTCACGATCTAGCAATCCATTTTTCTTGAGAAACTTTACAACGTAGTACCTGGGCCTGATCCGTACATCCAGGCTGTAATTGATCAATGCCGGAAAACGAGCAATGTATGCCGGTTCCAACCCCACCTTGGAGATGAGGAAATCTGACTTGAGCTGCAGCGATTCCTTTGTCCTCCTGAGCATGAAAGGAGACCTAGAGATAGCAAAGTTCACCTCAGCATCTGACCACTTGAACGTCTTCTTCGTGTAGTCCACTCTGGCAGCGATTTCCTCCTCACTGAGGAATGAGACAGCGTGCAACGCATGCCTGAACGTCCCAGAGCCGCGGAGCACACCTAGACCTTCGGCGCATGCCACCATCGCCCGGACACGCTCCGGTTTGGCGGACAGCATCATTGGGACATTAACGCACAGCTTGGCAATATCACAATCAATTAGCCCGCACTCCTGCAGGAACACGACATTGGGCTTGACCACCCGCTCGAGGTCGGAACAGAGAAGGTGAGAGCCGTTCTTGAGCGCCCGGAAGAGGTTCTCGCGGGACCCAAAGAGAGGCAGGTAGTACTGCAGCTTGGATACGGTGGATCTGTTGCGAAATGGCTTGGGAGCGAGCGAGAGAAGGCGCGCGATGTCAGGGTGCGACAGGCCGAGAGCGGTGAGCTCCGTGAAGTTGGAGGCCAGGGTTTTGTCAACTTTGGCGCAGAGTAACTGGGGGTCCTTGGAGATGAGGGTGGCGACGTCGGCGCTGGAGAGGCCGAGGCCGGCGAGGAAGGCGAGGACGGCGTCGGGTTTGGTGGGAGACTTGAGGTGGGAGAGCTTCGCGGAGGCCTTGAGTGCCTGGGCCTGGGTGAGGCCGCAGGTGTCGACGAGGTAGTCCCCGACGGCGAAACTAGGGTTTGGGGAAATGCCGGGGGCGGGAGCGGGGACGGTGGCGGTTGGCGTGGCTGTTGAGGAGAGTAGGCGGAGGAGAGAGGAATTGGGAGAGGTGGAGGAAGAAGAGAGGATATGTGTGAGGATGGAGCTTCGGAGGCGGAGCATGGCGACGGCGCCGGCGCCGGCGGCGACGGCCGTGTACTTTTGCCCGACGGAGGTCAGATGCGAATTGGTTCGAATCTGTTGGGATGACGATTCGTTGGGCTATTATTTGCTTTCCTGGCCTTTGGGCCTCTAGCGTGTGGTCTATTGGGTTTGCAGCTTCATGCTCCGATCCAAATTACTTCATCCGATTCATGCTCCAATCCAAATTACTTCATGAATCTAGATAAATCTGAGTCAAGTAATTTGGATCAAAGGGAATAGGAAAATGTTACTGTACCGTCTGAGGATGGAGCCTCCGGGTCTTCCGCCTCCAGATAGGCCGACGTGCGGGAGGACCGTGGGGATAGAAATTGCGGGCCCGCCACATTCCTTATCTCTTCCTCCTTTCAAAAATTCTCCGTTGATTCCTTCAGGATGAGAGACACAGCCGCCGCGCATATGTCGCATCTGCACACGTCTCCACCGGCTGCCGCTACTACACACATCTCCATCGGTGTGACCGCCACCACACACGCCGCCACCGGCAATGGCGGCGGTCTCTACCTCGAGTTTCTGCACGAGCCTTGTCGTCGTTCGACCTACGGCCATGGATACACAACTTTGCACCGGCCTAGATGCTTTGCAATGCCACCGACTGGGTCCTCCTCCATGTCGTCATGTACTTCGCAGTCGTCATCGGACCTCCATAGGTGTTGCGAAGGGAGGGAGGCAGTGCTACCGACCGTCAGCGGCGGTGTTGCTGCGAGCACAATAGCGCTTCTGCAAGGAGTGGCTGGAGGTATTAACACCGGAAGGCGTCGATGCTACAAGTCGGGCGGCGGCCAGCAAGGTGATGCCAAGATAGTCGAGCATGGTAGAGGTGGGTTGGTGCTGCAAAGTAGGAGGCAGCGGTCCTGTAATCATTGGGCACCGTTGCTACCAACGGTTTGCAAATTCTGGCATTGCTACCACAGTTTGCAAATTTGCATCATAGTGGGGATTTTTTATGCTACAATAGTTCTTTTGTTTTGCATGATATGAAGAATTTTTTTGCTACAATAAGATGTTATTTTTGCACTATATGATTTGTGGATTTGCATCATATGGAGAACTTTTTTGCTACAATCTTTACGTGATGTTGCTATATTAGTATAATTTTTTTGCTACAAAGTCTCCGGCGAGAGTCTCCAATGAAATCGATTTTGCTACAATAGCACAAATATTTTGCTCAAAATGTTCTATGAATTTGCTTCACTAGAAGAATTTTTTGCTATGTGATATCCGGCAAGGTCTCTGTCAATATCTTGGGTGAACTTTTTTGCTACAACCGAACAGTCATTTTGCTATATTAGCATATCTTCTTTGCTGATTCCGACGAGGTCTTCGACAAAGTTGGTATTTCCCTTATATTTTTTAGACGAACCCTTTTTTTGCTACGCGCAGAAAAAGAGGGAAGATTTTTGCTACACAAAAGGAAAGGTGGGCTTTTGAAACAAAAGTGGACGCGTGTCCGGAGGGGAAGCCGGAGGCTTGGAAGACTAGCATCCTTCGAAGGATGCTCGGTCCCGTCCATTCAGATAATACGCCTTTCGAGCCTTCGGCGCGAGGACTATCAGGACCTAGTGTCGCTGCATAAACATATGAATAGACAAAAGTATTAACCATATATAATAGTTAATATCTAATCAAGTGTTCATGGGACAAACATTTTCTAGATGTGATGACTTGGTGAAATATTCAAGCATTTTTGGTACTTGATACGCCCAATTTGCATCACCTTTCTATATCATAATTTACCTTTATTCATTGATATATGTCTTATTATGAGGTATTACTTATGGTTTTTCATCTGTTTATGCATGTTGGATGATTCTTAGAGGATGAACTGCCGGAGTCTGGATTTTGATGGAAAAGAAGACATTTGGATGCAATTTCACGAAGATCAGAAAAATATGGGAACGTAATATTTTCCCAGAAGACGGAGGAAGCCAGAAGTAGGGGGCCCACACCCCCTAGGCGCGGGTCCCCCTGGGCCGCGCCTAGGGCAGGTGTGGCCCACCTTCCCGACTCCCGACTCCGCCCCTTCGCCTATATCTTTCCTACGGAACCCTAAGACTAAGGGAGCGACCACAGATAGATTTCTGTCGCCTCTACAGGACGGAAAACACCGAGAGAAAAAGATCTCTCCGGCAGACAGATTTCTGCCCGGGGAATTCCTTTCCGGAGAGGGGAGACCATCGCCATCAACACCATCATCAATCTAGGCTTCATCAGGATCATCATCATCATCATCCACACCATCATCTCCACCAACACCATCATCTCCACCAACACCATCATCACCACTCCATCCCGCTGTAACAATTGTGTTGAATATTGTTTTAGTTCATTAGGGGAAACCTTCCCGGTGTTAATTACTATTGTAGTTGATGCTTATGAGTGGAACCATTAGATTATTGTTTATGTTCGGATTGTTATCCATTACCATATCATCTTTGATCTTGATCCATATGATGTCTTGTGAGTAGTTCGTTGTGTTCTTGAGGACATGGGAGAAGTCATGTTGTTAGTAGTGAATTTGTGTTGAGTTATTATTCAATGGTTTAGCATTTAAGTTATGATGCTATTCTTCTAGTGGTGTCATGTGAACGTCGACTACATGATACTGCACCATTTATGGGCCTAGGGGAATACATTATGTATTTGTCTACTAATTGTGGGGTTGCCGGAGTGACAGAAACCTGAACCCCCGTTAGAACACCTTTGCACAAGGGAGTGTAGGATCTCAGAGTTTAAGGTTGTGGTTAGATTTATATCTTAATTACTTTTCTGTATTTACGGATGTTTGCAGGGGGTTTAATCACAAGTATGTATTAGTCCAAGTAAGGTCGGTATGTTAGCACAGGTTCAACCACACAACACTTACAACACCAGAGAAGAGTACTCAGCTATTTGAAGCGAAAGCACTTGACAGAATTCCCATGTGTCCTCGGAAACGTTTGGTCCTTATAAGTATTTCCACCGGCTTGTCCTTTGCTAAGAAAGGATTGGGCCACTTGCTCCATTTGTTCGTTGCCTTTGTTACTTGCTCTTTGTTTTGCTGCCTTATCAGAAAACCACTAAAAATCTGTTTGCTAAGTATTCACAGGGATTTCCTGCTCCACACCACTGTTTAGCACCTTCTTCTCCTCGTTGGGATTGACACTCCTATTTATCGAAAGTACTGCGATACACCCCCTGTACTTGTGGGTCATCAAGACTATTTTCTGGCACCGTTGCCGGGGAGTGAAGCGCTATTGAAGAGTGGAACTGGTAAAGGAAGCTTCTACTGTGAGTATTGTTTTTGTTTCTGTTTGTTGCTTTGTTTCCAATATGGATAACCCACTTGGTTTTATGTTTGGGAAAACTACTACCACTGAAAGGTTAGTAGAGGAATCACCACCTGTTGAGATAGATCCTTTTAAGAGACCTACAAGTATTGTTGATCGTGTTATGGATAATTATTATTTAGGGGATGGAACTGTCCATCCTGGTGATCATTTGCTCTTTATCCATGAATTATGCGGGTTGTTTAATTGTGCAGGTATCACAACTGAACAGGTGAAGAAGAAGTTACTCTCCATATCCTTGAAAGGGAGAGCTAAAGAATGGTATAAGTTGCTGAAGAATGGACAATCCATGGAATGAGAGAAGATGGCATCCCTCTTTTACTCTAAATTTTATCCTCCTAGTGAGATTCACAAGGATAGAAATCTTATATATAACTTTTGGCCTCATGATGGAGAGAGTACAGCTCAAGCTTGGGGGAGACTGAAGTTACTAATGCTTAAATGTCCTATTCATGAACTCCCTAACATTATTATTATCAATAACTTGTATGCTAGACTTTCTCTTCATGATAAAGATTTACTAGATGCTTCTTGTGCTGGATCATTCACATGTATGAAGGAAGAAGCTAAATGGGATCTACTAGACCATATTCAAGAGAACACTGAAGTTTGGGAGAATGACAAAGGAAGAAAGTCAGGTATAAACTATGATTATGAATGTATTAAATCCTTTATGGGAACAAATAGCTTCCGTGATATTAGTAATGAGTTTGGTCTAGACTCTCAAGTTCTTGCAAAATGCTTTGAGGCTTTTGCCTCTTATATAGAAATTCCTAAAAAAGGAGTGGGACGAGTACCATGCTCCTTTTAAAGACATTGTTACTCATGTTCCTGCTAGTTTAAAAGTTTGTACTGTTGATCCTATTTTGCCTGAGCCTTATGTTGAGAAAGTCTCTTTTCCTGCCAAGGTAAAGGAACATTCTATCATAGCTAATGTGGTTAGCAAAAGTGCAAAGAAAACTGTGGAGACCGATGAGCAAATTAATATTAAGCTTGTGGTAGCTATTGTGAAAGATCTGGTCACTAGGAAAAATAGAGGATGAGCATATTATCTTCTGTGGAAACGCTACTAATATTGTTTCTCATCCTAAAAAAGCTAGAAAAGTTAGTGTTCCTGTGCTTTCTGTTAGAATTGGTAATCATAGCTATTATGGTTTATGTGATATTGGTGCTAGTTCTAGTGTTATTCCTTATGAGATTTACAGGGAAATTATGCATGAGATTGTTCCTTGTGAGCTTGAGGACATTGATGTGGTTATTCATCTTGCTAATAGAGAGAGAGAGTCTGTCCCATTGGCATCATAAGAGATGTGGAGGTTCTTTGTGGTAAGATTAAATATCCTGCATATTTTCTAGTACTTGGTAAAGAAGCTAGTAAAACCTATCCTATTTTCTTTGGTAGACCCTTCTTGAATACTTGTGGGTCTATCATAGATTGTAGGAAGGAAAAGGTTTTGACTAAGTTTGATGGAGAGTCTTATGAGTTTAATTTTTCCAAATTCGCCAAAACTCCTTATAAAAATAAACTGCCTAATGAGGATTTCAGGGTTGAACAACTTTTTGCTATTTCTCTTGCTCTTGCAACAGTTTATGGAAGATCATGAGAGTGATGTCTTCATGAAGTAAAGAAATGAGATTGACGAGGTTTTTCTTCGTCAGCCTAAGTTACTTAAGCATAATCTACCTGTGGAAGATTTGGGTACCACACTACCACCTAAAGGGGACCCTGTTTTCGAATTAAAACATTTACCTCATGATCTTAAATATGCTTATCTTTATGACAAGAAGGTATATCCTGTTATTATTAGTTCTAAACTTTTAGGAAAGGAGGAAGAAAGGTTAATGGAGACACGAAACACCGAGGAGCTATGGGGTATACTCTTCACGATTTAAAAGGAATTTCTCCTACTATATGTCAGCATGCTATCAATATTGAACCCAATGCAAAGCCAGTTGTTGAGCACCAACGTCGTCTAAATCCTAAGATGAAGGATGTGGTAAGAAATGAGGTATTAAAACTCCTTGATGATGGTATTATTTACCCTATTGCTGATAGTCAATGGGTTAGCCCTGTTCATTGTGTTCCCAAGAAAGGGGGAATAACTGTTGTGCCTAATGAAGATAATGAGCTTATACCCAAAAGAGTAGTGGTTGGGTATAGAATGTGCATTGATTTTAGAAAGATCAATAAAGTTACTAAGAAAGATTATTATCCTTTGCCCTTTATTGATCAGATGCTTGAGAGGTTGTCCAAAAAGACTCATTTTTGTTTTCTTGATGGTTATTCTGGGGTTTCTCAAATTGTTGTGAAAGCACAAGACCAAGATAAAACTATTTTCACTTGTCCTTATGGTACTTATGCTTATAGGCGTATGCTTTTTGGTTTATGTAATGCTACTGCTACCTTTCAGAGATGCATGTATGCTATTTTTCATGGTTTTTGTGAAGAAATTGTGGAGGTTTTTATGGACGATTTCTCCGTTTATGGAACTTCTTTTAATAACTGTTTGCACAATCTTGATAATTTTTTGCAGAGATGTGAAGAAACCAACCTTGTTCTTAATTGGGAGAAATGCCATTTTATGGTTAATGAAGGGATTGTTCTTGGACACGAAATTTCCGAAAGAGGCATTGAAGTTGATAGAGCCAAAATTGAAGCAATTGAAAAGATGCCTTGCCCAAGAGATATAAAAGATATTCGTAGTATCCTTGGTCATGCTGGTTTCTATAGGAGGTTTATTAAAGATTTCTCCAAAATTTCAAAGCCCCTTACTAATCTTCTTCAAAAAGACGTACCTTTTATTTTTGATGATGATTGTAAGGAAGCTTTTGAAACTTTGAAATAAGCTTTGACTACTGCTCCTATTGTTCAACCATCTGATTGGAGTTTACCTTTTGAAATTATGTGTGATGCTAGTGATTTTATTGTGGGTGCTGTCCTTGAACAACATGTTGATAAGAAGTTGAATGTCATTCATTATGCTAGCAAGACTCTAGACGCCGCTCAAAGGAATTATGCTACTACTGAAAAGGAATTTTTAGCTGTAATCTTTGCTTGTGATAAGTTTAGACCTTATATTGTTGATTCAAAGGTTACTATTCATACTGACCATGCTGCTATCAAGTACCTTATGACAAAGAAGGACGCTAAGCCTAGGCTTATTAGATGGGTGCTGCTTTTACAAGAGTTTGATCTACATATTGTAGATATGAAAGGTGCTGAAAATCCTATTGCTGACAATTTATCTCGTTTGGAAAATATTTCTTTTGACCCTTTGCCTGTTAATGATAGTTTTCCAAATGAGCAGTTGGCTGCAATAAAGGTAAGTCAACATGGAAGTCCTTAGTATGCTGATTATGCTAACTATATTGTTTCCAAGTATTTGCCTCCAACCTTTACAGCTCAGCAAAGAAGAAAATTCTTTTATAATCTAAGGCATTAATTTTGGGATGACCCATACTTATATAAAGAAGGAGTAGATGGTATTATGCGAAGATGTGTTCCAGAATTTGAACAACAAGAGATATTGAGAAAATGTCATGATAGTGCTTATGGAGGGCATCATGCTGGGGATAGGACTGCACAAAAGGTTTTACAATCTGGTTTTTATTGGCCTACCCTTTTCAAGGATGCAAGGAAGTTTATATTATCATGTGATGAATGCCAAAGAGTAGGTAACATTTCTAGACGCATTGAGATGTCTATGAATTATTCTCTTGTTATTGAACCTTTTGATTGTTGGGGATTTGACTTTATGGGTCCTTTTCCTCCTTCAAAAGAGTATATTCACATCCTTGTTGCAGTTGACTATGTTACAAAGTGGGTAGAAGCCATACCTACAAAAAGTGCTGATGGTAAGACCTCTTTAAAAATGCTTAAAGATATTATTTTTCCCAGGTTTGGTGTGCCTAAATATCTCATGACTGATGGAGGCTCTCATTTTATTTATGGGGGTTTTAGAAAAACTCTCGCTAAGTATGATGTAAACCATAAAATTGCTTCAGCTTATCACCCCCAAACCAGTGGGCAGGTAGAACTTTCCAATAGGGAAATTAAATCTATCTTGCAGAAGACTGTTAATAGATCTAGGAAAAATTGGGCTAAAAAGTTGAATGATGCTCTGTGGGCTTATAGAACTGTTTATAAAAATCCTATGGGGATGTCTCCTTACAAAATGGTCTATGGGAAGGCTTGTCACTTGTCTTTAGAATTAGAACACAAAGCTTATTGGGCAGTGAAAGAGTTGAATAGAGATTTTAGACTTGCAGGTGAGAAAAAATTGATTGAGTTGAGTACTTTAGATGAGTGGAGAAGTGAATCTTATGAAAATGCTAGACTCTTTAAGGAAAAAGTAAAGAGATGGCATGATAGGAGAATTATCAAAAGAGAGTTCCATGTTGGTGAGAAAGTTCTTTTGTACAGGTCTCGTCTCAGATTTTTTGCAGGAAAACTATTCTCAAAACGGGAAGGACCTTTTGTTATTAAGAAAGTTTATCGTTCAGGCGCTATCAAAATATCTTCTATGAAGGACGACACCACACAGGTGGTGAATGGTTAAAGACTTAAGCCTTATATCTCTGGAGATTCCTATAATGAAGATGCCGATGTTATTCAAATGGTGACCCCGAAAGAATTTATCAAAAACCAAACACCAAAATCTGTAGAGTTTGTCGTTGAATAGGTAAAAGTGGTGAAAACAGAAGGTTCGTGAACACCCAATCTTTTTATATTTTTGATGTTTTTAATACATATGGAAGGTTACGAGACGGAACAGAGGAGGAGACGGAGGCCGGGTGGCCACACCCACCCTAGGCGCGGGCCCCACCTGGCCGCGCCTGAGGGGTGTGTGAGCCCCCCGAGCTCCGCCTCCACCTCGTTCTCGTATCAGTACCTTCCTTATGCATTGAAACTTCGTAATATATAACCCTCCGGATTCCCCGAGGTTCTTGTATCGTGTTCTCATCGTGTTTAAACTAACGAAGCTTTTAATCTCCTTGAAGATATGACCATTGACAGAGAGATTGTGCACATCGGTCGTCAACGCAAGCACCAGCTGTTGCGAATCAGTCTCCACCTGGATGTTGCTTATACCCCAAGAATTGATCCATTGAACTCCAGCTAAGCATGCCACTGCCTCGGCATTCAGAGCATCATAGACGCACTGAAGTGACCTTACTCCCGCACAGCGGAGAAACCAGACGAGTCCCGCACTTAGGGTGTCAAGTGGGATCCCATCAAAGTCCCACATTTAGTTCATTGTTAAAATCTAGTTCAAATTTTAAGCAAAAATTTACACTAGATTTTGACAAATGAGAAGTGGGATTTTGGTAGGATCCCACTTGACACCCTACCCGTACTATAAAACCCCAACCCCCCCTTTTATTTGAGACCTGAAAGCTCCCATCTATATTTAGTTTTAGAGTGTTCGGATCGGGGGGGGGGCATCCAGTTCTTCACCTGCTTAGTTTTGGCCCCCCTTCTCCTTCGAGCAGTCCTTCTCCTTCGAGCAGTACTCACCAAATTCACTAATGGATTGCAGTATCATACGAGACGGCCCCTCCTCCGAGTAACCTTTCTACCTTGCCACAATCTTATTCCTGCTACGCCACTTCCACCAGATCAGTGCAATGCTTGCCCTCATCTTTTCCTTTGGCAGATTTAGAATATGGGATAGGAACTCCTTCGACCCATTGCATAGCAACAACTGGTCTCTCACCTCACTCGGCGCTAGACATCTCCGGAGTTTCTTCACCGTCTTGCAACCAAGGAATAGATGTGCACCATCCAGACGGTTACACTATTCCCCTCCGTTGCAGATGCAACCATAGCGGGAGGCTATTATGCGCGATACGCCACAAGAACTGCCTAACCGTAGGAGTGCATTCAGCACTTCACACCGCCTTCCACTGAAATTTTGCTCGATTTTGTTGCACAAATTTGAACCGGAGAGTTTACTGATCATCACGGATTAGCTCTAGCTAGACCGGGCCGATTTTCCCTGACTAAAAGCCCAATGAACTGGTCCGAACTGAGCCAGTTTTTCGCGGGTTGAAACGTGTCCAGCCTAGCACAGCGCAACATTTGCTTCCTACTCTCTCCGTCCGCAAATAATTGTACTTCTAGGTTTTAACTAAGTCAAACTTTATTAAATTTGACCAACCTTTTAGATAAATATATTAACATATATTATATAAACTTGTTATATTATGAAAATAAATTTGAAAAGTACTCTAATGGTATTGCTACGTGTTTTTATAGAATTAGTCAAAGTTTATTAAGGTTGACTTAAGACAAACCTAAATGTACATTTGTTTGCGGACCGAGTGAGTACTTGTCGATTTTTCCATCTCACGACGCGCAGCGAGCGAGCGACGCCCTATTTATGGTCTGCAGAGCCGGCACGGCATGGCAAATAGTATCATCACGCACAGATCAGATCACATCGATCGGGATGGCTTCTTCTCACGAGGACGACGAGGAGGAGAAACAATGCTTGGCGTCTTTCGCCAAGATGGCGGAGCTGGTGCCGACGCTCCCGCTTGAGACGCGGTGCCCGCCGTTGCCGCTGCGGCAGCACGGCGGCTTCTGGCTGCCGGAGGCAACGCTGAGGCGCGGCGTCCCGGCGGTGCACGCCGTGTTCGCGCCGAGGCCCACCGACGTGCTCCTGGCCAGCTACCCCAAGTCCGGCACCACGTGGCTCAAGGCCCTCGCCTTTGCCACGGCGCACCGCGCCGTGCACCCGCCGTCCGCCCACGACCACCCTCTCCGCCGCCGCAACCCGCACGACTGCGTCCCTTTCCTCGAGATCGGCTTCGCGTTCGCCGATGACGACGCCGACGCCGTGGCGGCCAAGCTCGAGGAGCTCCCTGCCCCGCGCGTGCTCGCCACGCACCTGCCTTTCTCCTTCCTCCCCGAGCGCCTCCGGGTCGTGTACATCTGCCGGGACCCCAAGGACGCGCTGGTCTCCTTCTGGCTCTTCATCAGGAAGTCGTCGGAGAGCGGCCTAGGGGTGGACGCGGGGTCCTTCCCGCTGCAGGAGGCCCTGGAGCTCTTCTGCGAGGGACGCTGCTTCGGCGGCCCGCAGTGGCGGCACGTCGTCGAGTACTGGGAGGCGAGCCGCCGCCGGAGGGGCGCCGGCGAGCAGCAGGTTCTGTTCCTCAGGTACGAGGAGATGCTCCGCGACGCGGTGGGGAGCCTCAAGACGATGGCGGAGTTCATGGGCTGCGCCTTCTCGCGGGAGGAGGAGGAGCGAGGGCTGGTGGAGGCGATCGTGGAGCTGTGCAGCCTGGAGAAGCTCAAGGAGGTGGAGGCGAACAGGAACGGGCGGACCGGACTTGGTGTCAGGGGCGACGCTTTCTTCCGGAAGGGGGTGGCCGGGGACTGGAGCAGCCACATGACGCCGGAGATGGGGAAGATGGTGGACCAGGTTGTGGAGGATGAACTCAGAGTGAGAGGGTCTGCTTTCTGCTTCGCCGGCGACGGCGAGCCGGCACCAGCTGCGTCGTCGATTCACACGGCCTTGCCACCAAGCTTTTGCACTCCTCCGACCTAGTCACCTAGGGAGAGACTACTCGCCCGGCCATGCATTCGCTCGTTTTTTTTTATTCCCAGCAGCAACTCGTGTGCTAGCTGTTTGGATACATGGATGAGAAATGCAACTCTGGCGTGCACGCGAGCTAGCGTGCACGTCGGAGTCGTCCGTCAGTTTGAGATTCGGATCTGGGTCTCATGTATTCTTATTTTGCTCCGTGTTGTATTCACCGGTTATGTCGCCTTTTTTCCTGAAGCTGACAAGCAGTACCCCTATTCCCGCAACCTCTCTCTCTCTCTCTCTCTCTCTCATTTTTCTCTCTTCTCTCTCCATTTTGCTCCTCCCTCTTCATCTTCAACCTCTAGACTCTTGTCCTTAAAAAAAACCTCTAGACTCTTGAGGGCTGAGGCCCATCCGAATCAACCATCGCGTTCCCCTCCCTTACCAGGATGCGCCAGTAGAGCTCATCAAAATGGATGTGGCACGAGGCACGGGGCAGAGCTGCTGATGGAAGAGATAGGAAAGAATGGGATGGAGATTAGATCCCCAAGTTGGCTTCAGTTATCACTACGGCAGATCGTTCGTCCGAGTTTTGTTCTTGTTTTTTTCCTCGGAGTTACTATTTGGTTTTTGTTGGTTGCTTTTTGCCTGGTAGTTACAATCTGATTTTTTTGGCTGTTATTTGCTTGGGAGTTACGATCTGAGTTTCAGCTAGCAAGGCATGTATTGTTTGAATTTTCTTTTTGAAGAGAAATGACTTGCTGTGACTCGGTAGAAGAGTTTTGTGTTGAGACAAAAAATGAGTTGTGGATCTGATGTATGTCTTCATCTTCTTTTAGATCTGAATCTAGGCATTGACAAGCCCTCATTTGGTCCTTCCATTCCATCATCTAGAATCAGCAAAAGCCATGCCGTGAAGGATTTTATTTTTGTTTCTTGACGCAGCTCTCTCCAAATGGGAGGTTCTGCTCCACCAACACACCTGAGATCCTTCGGCGCTGATAGGAGAGATTCCGGCCGCCACAGATTTGTTGAGTCTGGGAACGAACACGAAGGAGGCAAGGGCTCCACCTAAGCTAAACATGCATAAGAAATAATAGTTCTTCTACTAGTTCCGTTTTATTGCAAGACTGAAGTTGTGTTTATTAATTCAGTGTCATGGTTGGATCTCAGATACCGAAATAATTTGCACGCTACCTTTTTCATGTGGTATTGATTCAGCTTCGCGTGCTATCCAAGCGGGTGTTAATATTAAGCCAGGAAAACCGTTGACATAAATCAAATCTGATTGCTTTCTTGCCTTGTTTCTGAATTCTATAATCTCAATTCTCCCTCTCTCCCATGATTTTATTTTGCTTGAGAACAACCATACCAACATTCACACCTAGAGGAGTAGAGCTTGGTGTACAGTCCGCGTAGTGCTTTTTATATGAATTTGGATTCATATGAAATGTATTGCTGTTTTTATTTCCATGGCAGATCAGAGCAAGGCCAGGTTCTACGATTTGTTTCAAAGTTGGAGAACTAAATCTCCTCGGTTAGGATTGTTTAATTTTAAGTTTAAGTTTGTACCAGAAGTAAAGGGGACCATATGGTGTCCACTTTTTTACTTTCGTTTTGGGAAACATTCCTTGTGCAATCTCTAGGTGGCGAGCTTACGGAGTCTCCTTGACCCAGATTATCAACACGAAGCATTATATTGCACGCCTGACGATTAAAATATCAGACTTGTGATATACATTTTAAGAGCACTAAAACACACTGATGCATTATGGAATTAAAAAAATACTATTAAAACTAGAATAAAATTATTATAAAACACAAATGATCATAAATTATTATGTCCAGAAAAAGCAATAATCACAAAGAAGATATTGTTGTGTCGGGATACACATCATAATTATTATGTTCATATTAGATAATTCAGTGTGAAGGATACTATTATGTAAAAGAACACAATACCATGTAGTAGGATACTAATGTGTGAAATAACACAATGATTGACAACCACTATAATGGTTGGTCAAATTTGAGAACAAATATAAAAAGAACAAGCATGCGAAATTTGGATTCTCTCACTCATGCACGGTGGTTGTAACTAGCCATGCATGCTTCAAAATAGTTTCATTTCATGTAGTTTCGTTGTATTTGATAATACATATTATATGTTCCATTGAGTGCCTCTCTTAAACATTTATCGGTTGAATCACAAATTTCAACATATAAATAGTTTCATCTAGTTTTATTGTGTTTTGTTATGTTCTATTTTTGTCCAAAATGTTTGGTTATGTTTAACTGCAATTCAAACATGGTTGGTGTGATTTTTAAAGAATTATGGAGAATTAAATCCTATAATCATGTGGAATCTTCCCTAACAAAACATAATTTTCTGCATTGCAAAATTCAAACAATTCTGAAAATATATTCGATGATGAAGATGTAGATTATGAGAGAACTTGTAGGGATTGTCCATAAAGAGAAAACACATAGATTGGCCTATAATCATTCCATAAAAGTTATGGATTTTCACAAGAAAGCACCGTCAAGTAGTAAGACATTAAAGAGTTTAGTGATTTGTTCTGAGTAGTAAAGATAATTATTTCAAAGATAATAGAATGACCCATACCCAAGAACCATTATGTATAATGAAACAATGATAGCTAGCTACATTATTAGTTGCTCATGTGTTCATCAAAATTATGTAAATTTATAGTAAATTCATATTTACGTAATCATTTAATATATCATGTTTCAGCGAGATTTTGTTAATGTCATCGTGTTTGAAAACTAAAAAAAATCAAAATCCATATTCAATATTGGTCATATTTCAAAGATCTCATCACATTTCAACGAGATTTCGTTAATGTCATCATGTTTCAAAGAAATAAAATAAATTTTCCAAAATCATAATTAATATTGGTCTTGTTTCAAAGATCTCGTCATGGCGAACGTAAATATCCAAACAGTTTGTAAATCCAAATTTCAATGCCGAAGATACTAATCATTTAAACTTTAACATGAGGATTAAATGCATGACTAGTATAGTCCACGTGCGAGGAGAGAGAAAGAGAGCATAAAGCTATGTCCGGGTGAATAATATAGCCGCCATACACTGTACACTCTGAGCAAGGATGTCCATCTTCTGTACTTCTCTGACCATATGTCCTTCAAGTGTGCACGTACGGGGAAAAGTAAGCTGTATTGGATACAACAAATACATTTTCCAAGATATGCCCCACTCTCCCTGCTCGAATCTTCCTGCACTGGCCAACGGTTGATGCATGCACGTTATGTAACGTGCACGCTAGAATCGACGTTTTGCTTGGATGGGCGTACGGTCGCTAGAGAAAAATCAGCTGGGAAGGACAAGAAACAAGATGTAATAAATTAGCTAAATTATGCAACTAGCACTTCAGTAGCAATTCAGGAACAAAAAAAAAAAACTGGCTTCTACTTTTTTCTTGTGGCTAATAAGAAATTCTCTTAGGGTCCGTTTGGATGTATGTATTCACAGGTTTGGCATTGCATTCGCTCCAATATCAAAATCTTGGCATATTCGCATTGAGATTGAATATCAATATTTTTGTTTGGATGTTTAGGTATTTGGTGCTAGGGATTGATACTAAGGTTGAATATCAAATCATGTTTGGATGGTCAAATGATGAATTGCATTCGCCGCACTGAGGGGAGAGGGTCGAGGTGGAGGGTGCCGTACCATTCGTTGGAGGAGGAGGGACAGACGAGAGAGGGTCGTGGAGGAGGACTGGGCGGGAGAGGGTGTCGCTGGAGGAGGCCCTCTGCATCGGATACCTTCCGCCGAAGGAAGGGGAGGAGGGTGACGGGGCCTGCGGACCTGCCTCGCCGGAGGCGGAGGAGGAGGAGGGGCGTGGGCTCCCCGCGAACCTGCCTCGCCGGAGGCGAAGGAGGAGGAGGGCCCTCCGCATCAGATACCTTCCGCAGGAGGAAGGGAAGGAGGGCGACGGGGCCTGTGGACCTGCCTCGCTGGAGACGGAAGAGGAGGAGGGTCGTGGACTCCCTGCGGATCTGCCTCGCCGGAGGCAGAGGAGGAGGAGGAGGAGCGGAAGGGGTGGGATCGGCGGCGGGTGGAGAGAAGGATGGAGGCGGCGGCGGCATCCATCCTTGCGACCCTGCGAGCGATGAAAACGTTTCGGCCCGAATACCTTGCAATGTCCAGCTCTAGACTGATTCATTCGGGAGCAGGCTACCTAGGCCAAAAAACTTCAGCTCAAATTATCCTATTTTAACAATTTTTCGTTCGTATTATCCCATTTAGTGGAAGTTTTCCCAATTTTTATCATCTCTAAAATTTTACACGTGATTTATCATGTGGGTGTTGTCGGTAATTTTCCTCCAATTTTGTTTGCACTCGAAGAAACCTTGAATCCAAAAAAAAATCTGTCCATATCTACTATCTTGTGAAAATAATTATCATACCCATTATGACGCGACGCATGTCAGCGTCCGTGTGCCTTGGTTGAGTTTTGTTTCATCACCGGTAATATTTGTACATTGCCGTGTAGATATATAATCAAAAAAATCATGTGAATAGTCGTATTTCTATGACATATTTTTATCTTTTTTATACACGACACATAAACTGTTCTTTCATTCCGAAAACTTATGAACCAACGTAAAATATTCTAATGTATATGCGGAATTTGTTTTTTGGATTTTTTGACATTTCGAAATATGTTTTCTCACAATGGATGCATTTGCACCTGCGAGCCGAAGTGAATATCCGATAAAATCTGAAATTTACTCAAGTGAACATCAATACTAGCTTACTTCAAGATTCATGTAGATCAATGTAGGAGGGCAGGAGCATGAAGAAGCAGCCTTCATGTAGATCCCAATAATTATTAGCTCATTTATATTCTCATTTTTGTTATTATCTTATTCTCGGTCAAGTTGAAGAAGCAACCTTCATGTAAAGAAATAAGACTATGAAGCTGATGTTGATGTTGACGATGCAAATTTCAAAAAGACACTGTTCCCGGTTGATCTAAAGAAGCAAAGTTCATGGATTGAACAAGGATATTGAATGGTTTTATTGCTTGTAAAGTAATATATTTCCGTGCAAGTTGTGAAGAAAGCTCTGAACTGTGAAACATTAAACAGTAGCATGTAGCCTATACTTGCCACATGTAGCCTATACTTGCCGCTTAGCCTGTATCCTTTTTTTTCTGGAATCTTAGCCTGTAATCTGTACTATATTTGTTGCCCAGGTACAGATGTTTGCTGCAATCTTTCATACGTAAAAAGCTATCTCAATTATGTTTTAGCATCTGAAATAAACTTTTGTTGCTAACTTCCTGTAGCTTATGTGGGTTATGCGGGGCTGTGGGCAGCCGTGAGTAGATTATGTGGGCTGTCCGCATAATCCCACTTAAGTTAAGAGGGCACATGCGGCGCAAACACAGGCTCCCGCATAATGGCCCGCTTGCAGCCTGATGTATTCGTCGCCGAGCAGCTTGGTGAGCTTGCCCAGAAGCGGGTTCATCACCCCGGCCGGCCATCACACTCACGATTCCTGATCAAGCAGTTTGGTAAGCTAGCTAGTTTTATGAGAAGGCAAGTTAGCAAATGGTTGGTGAAGAAAAGTCGCCTAGCTCTATCGTACTGCTTATACTTACTGTGACCCTGTAAATTATATGGAGTAATATCTTATGTTTCCCTCGAGATTCCAATGCGTATTAGTTAACTTGGGAAGTGCATTCAGATTAATTAGCTCGGACTTTCATAGAACGGTTTCCCCGCGTCTCTCCCGCGAGCGACCGGGCGAAACCCTAGCCACGGCAGGCTCCTCACCCCCCGTCCTCCTCCTCCTCCCTCGCTGTTGCCAGAGGGCGCGACCGGGCGAAGCTCGGCCGGCGCCGGCGGGGACCTTTCTCCTCCCTAAGAAGTGGGCTGGCGCGGGCCGACGCTGGTGCTCCAGGATGTTGCAGGGCGTGGGCTGCATCGGCATGGCAGTGGCGGCACGGATGGCTGCGTGGCGGCGAGGATTCGCGCGGTCGCGGTGCTCCCTGGGCGAAGGCAGTGGCGGCCTCCGGGCTTCCTTCTTCTCCGGCGGTGGGCGTGGGACGACCAGGATCAGCATGGGACGACGGAGATCCGACGTCAACTGGGGGCGAGTCGGCGTGGCGGCGCGGGCAGCCTGAGCTCCGGGCGGTTGGGGTCATGGCGGCCCAGATCGGGCCCTTTTGGGCCTGGATCTGGGTCAGGCAGGCCGGCTGGGCTTGAATGCTCTGTAAATCTTGGCAGGTAGGGTGGGTGGGCTCTGTGACGCCCTCAGCCAGCCTGTTGCAGCGTGGTGGTGGACTTTGTGGGCCCGTCGGGCCCCGGTCGGTTTGCCATGGGATGGGTATGCCTCCGCGGAGGCTTTACGGGTCCGCTGGACCCGACCGGACCTATGGAGGACTGGTTTGTCTGCGGCCGCGTCCGGTCGACTACAGCCTCTGGCGGTGGAGGAAGTTCCCTCCCGCGCGGCCGCGGAGCTGTGGTCCCGTTTCATTTCTACATGTGCCACGATGTTGTAGACCTCGTCACGGCTTGCTCGGTGAGACGTTGATGACGAAGTCGGAACCGGAGTGGTGCATTCTTGTGGTTGGCAAGTTTTGGTGGTGGCGAGGCCTCGCCCTCGCAGGTCTCCTGTGCAACGGCTTGTCCGAGGGTGGTGGATAGGGCCCTCAGGATAAATCCTTCTCGGCTCGATTGACACCGATGTGGTGCCGCTCGCGGGTGGCATCTTCCTTCTTGGAGGGCGTTGTGGCTTCCCTTCATCCATTCCCCTCTTTGTGCCGGGAGAATCCCTAGGGCCAGTCTCTGGTTCGGGCAGCAGCGGTCGCTTTTCCTCTTGAGGGTGTTGCTTGGTGCTTGACGAGTCAGAGCTAGGAGCGTGGTGGACGTTCTTCGGTGGGCACAGCGGTTGCGGTCTTCCTCATTTAGTCGATTTGTCTCCGTCTCCATTCCTTTTTGTTCTTTCTTGTTTTAGTTCGGCGTATGAGTGTTGCTGTCCAGCATCGTGTATCGTGTTGTGTCTCTGTCTTTAGATATTGTGTTGTCTTGTCCAGCAGCGATTTTATTGTGTGATTTACTTATAAAGCTGGGTAAAAGCCTGTTTCGAGGAAGGGGAGTATTAGTTAACTCAAAACAGTTTGTACATTGCACTGGCATGGGAGTTATTACTCCTACAAATAGTCAAACTGTTGTTGAATGGATACTTGTACTCATATAGATCCACGCTAAGATTAACTACTCCAACCATGTCAATGGAAAGCATTTCTATGCTAGTGGGTTATGGCCTCAAAGCAAAAGATGCTTTTTTTTGCCTCCCCCGATTGTTCACACTTTGAAAACTTATTTAGTTGACTGATACTTGACAGTACGTATTGAGATCGACGCTAAGATTAGATCCACACGAAAGACGATGCCATTTGTCTGCCTCCCCCGATCGTTAACATTTGGCTTTCAACACCATTACCTAGAAAAAAAATACTTAAAATCTCGAGCATATCCACTCTCACTAGCATCTTATTAAGCATAATCTGATGCAGAGAGTAGAACTCTGCCTCTAGTTAATTTCACTTGTGGATTGACGAGTAGGAACTAGCGCTAGGGTTGGCGGTGATGATGACACCTTTGCTGCAGTGTGGCGGCGGGGCTTCACATGCCAGAGAAGGCCTGGTTTGCCCTTCCTGCTATATCCGTCGGCTATCGCCCTCCGGCGGTGGAGTTAGTTTCCTCCCGCGTGTCATTGTACCGCCGACCTCCGCCAAAGTTGTTGCTTTTCGGCCGTACCAGTCTCACATTGTGTGTCTCAGTGAGACGGCGATGGTGGCTGCATGACCATGGTGGCGTGTGCTGGTGGGCGTCGAGTTTGGTGGAGCAATTCGAAGTTTCCGAGAGTGTGGTTTTTTGAGAGTTCAGGAGAAATCCTTGTCATCTTGACACCGGCGTGGCGTTGCTGCCCTTCCTGAAGGACGTCAGGTGTATCTCTTCCCCACATCTCGTAACGTATCAGGGGAAACCCTATGACCAGTCCGGGCAACAGTGTCGTTGTCGTCGCTTTCCTTTTTGGAGGTGTTGCTTAGTACGTGACGCTTCGGAGCGCTTGGACTATGGTGGAAATTTGTCAGAGGGCGCAGCGGTTACGGGTCTTCCTCATTTTCGTTGAGCCACTGTTGTCGGCTTTATTTTTCTTCTTCATTTTCTTTGCTTTTCTTTGGGCGTTGTGTTGTCTGGCCAGCAGCGGTCTCAAACGGTTGCTATATTACTATAGTTGGGCGAAAGTCTGATTCGAGTTAATTTCCAGGGTGTGTATCTGATAAATTTTTGCGGAATTATGACTCCCTCCTCTCCCAGCTAAACCCCCATTGTTCTCATTCCGCACTTATGTGATCAATCAAACTAGGAATATCAGAATTGCCTATTGAATTGCATGCACTAGCCAACGCAACCAACAGTCCGAACCGATCGAGAGGGTTAGACAATTTATTTCAACACTCACCCTACGTCTTTCGTCCTTTGTCCTATTATGACGTATGTTTGGGAGCCACAATATTTGTTTTTAATTTTTGATTTGGCCAAGATTTGATCTTAGGACCTCCTGCTCTAATACCATATTGAATTGCATGCGCTAGCCAACACAACCAACGGTCTGAAATGATAAAAAGGGCTAGCCAATATATTTCAACACTCACCCTACGTCTTTCGCACTTTGGCTTATTGTGACATATGTTTGTGGAGTCGCAATATTTGTTTTTAATTCTTGCGTTGGCCAGGATTTAATCCTAAGACCCCCTGCTCTGATACTATATTGAATTGAATGCACTAGCCAACCCAACCAAAGTCTGAACTTATGAAAAGGGCTAGAAAATTTATTTCAACATTGTCAATGTGTCAAAACGTCTTCGGTCTTCCCGTCAAGTTGTGATCTTGACGAGAGGCACAGGAACTCTAGGGTATTCAAGACCAAAGGAATTTTCAAAGTTAAACCCAACTTTTGAAAGCAGCCCAACCAAACCTAACTAGGAGTAGACACATCCCATGAGCATGTGATCCAGCTCCTGCAACAAATATTTTAAACAAACTAAAGCTGACTGTCTGCAAACCATGCCTAGTGTGGTGGTCAACTGTCCATGATCTGTATTTAAGTGCAAACCAAAAGAAAACAAATTCATTCCAGCTGTGTCCAACTTAGCAGCTGACATATTACTAGCACGTAGCACCATCATATCCCTGTCCACTAATTTGACTGTAGCTCAGCTTATATTTTGCAAATATAGAATCAATTGTAGTCTTGAGGTATGAAAAAGTTGTTTCTTTCACATGAACAAGACCAACAAAACTTTATTTAGAATCTCTAGAACTATCAACATACCTTAAGGCCACAATCATCTGTTCGTTGCAAGAGACGTGCCTGGATTCATCAAATAAGCAAACAAAACATATTATTGCCAACTTCTTTTAGAATAGATTGTACTATCACATGTGCAAACCCTTCGGCGGTATCTTTCTGGACCTACATAGCATTCTTTGCAGCATCTTTTCCCATAGAGTTTCCTACAACTGGATCATGCTCAGCTACAAAGTCACGAACTTCCAAGAAATTACCTTTATTGTAGAAGTTCTTTGACTCATCATGGCCTCGAAAAGGTAATCCTTGCTTGAGCAACAGTCTAGCTGTGTCGATTGAGGCATTCAGTCGCGTAAAATAAGCTTTCTTTGCAACTTCACTTTGAACGTTAAGGATAACATCAATGTGTTGATATTTTTTTAGCAAATCAACACATTTTTTTATTGCTTGATTATGGACACTACCAACATCACAAACATGATCTTTTAGACTCCCTTTCATATGCCAGCTATCCCAACCATTCAGAACAAATGCATCGTATCCATCTTCCTTCTTGCTTCCCTAGTCCCTAAACAAGAAACAACAACAAAAATATGCTTTGTTCTTCTTTTCACTATATTCAAGCCAGCTTCCAAATTCATCAAACCAATCAGGATTGAACTTTCTTCTTTTCCCCCAAACATAGAACATGGAAAAGCAATTTCTCTTGGCTGGAAAGGTCCATTTACCAAATATTTTCTTCTTACCAGGTCTTTCAAATTAGGATGATGATTTTCTATAAATTATCTCTTGGCTAGATCTACAAGAGATTGATCGGAAAGAGGAGATTCAATATTTTCTATGAATTAGTGATGTTGCTTTTCTTTTGATAATGAATATGTACATTATGATCCAGCCTACATTCATAAACAAATATTTTATATGAGACTTGTAAATTTGGGTCACTACTAAAGTACTAATACATATACGGATATACCTTGCACAAACCTAACCATAAGCCTACAAGTAGTTGAATTATTATGTTTCACAAGGGGTCACACGACCCACCCCACACGCTCCACGCGGGACAAGTTTCGTATGATATGTCGCGGCGACGGTCCGGCAAACCAAGCAAAGGACGTGGCGCCAGGGACAAGATAGCTTCGTTCACGGCTAAACTTCCACAGGCCTTGCTGTACGACACTGATCTATTGCTAATGTTACAATTACTACTTATCTGAAATTTCCAAGCTCAACACCTCCCCCTCTACATGCTCAAGCCGCGAGAATGGCACCTCCGTGCTGGGGTGTTTATTTGCTTTCTGCTTTCTGTTCTATGGTCTGGGTTACTGTACGGTGGAGGCCATCATAGAGTATGCAGCAGCATGCGTCGTGCTTCATCAGTTCTTGATGGCAGTCTCCCGAGAACAAGCTCTGCTGGACTGGCTACATCTTGTGGTAAAACCTTGGGTGTCTCAAAGTGTACATGCCTGCAAGAAAGACCATAACACCGAACAGTGTGATGCCCTTTTATACTTACAATAGAGTACCATTTTAAGTTGTTAGAATGATTCTGTAAAAACAAAAATTGTGAACAGATATAGCACATATCATTTGATTCCAACCAAAAAACAAACTCGTCATTTGATATCTAAAAGGACAAAATACATAATTATAAATTGTTCAAATGTGCCTTTAGTTGTTGTCATAAGTTGGAACCCTATAAAAGAGTGTCACACTTCCTTCAATTTATGGAACATAATATGGTCAATATCTACAAATGGGCAAGAGGAAATCTATTCAAACTTAAATTTTAGAAGCAACAAATTTCAATCACACTTTATTACACTGGAAACAGAACCAAAGAGGAGTCACTTATTGCGTGAAAACTACTCAAGTAAGAATCCCACAAATAGCTGATGCATATCTGCGAACACCTGAAATATGCAATTCTGAATAGATATCAGAAGCTAAAGATTGAGTAGAATACGTGACTTAGCATATATATGAAATCTGCTACTCCCTCAGACCCATATTAATTGACTCGGATTTGTCAAAATTTGGATGAATCTAGACACTATTTAGTATATAGGTTCATCCAAAATTTGACAAATTTAAGTCAATTAATATGGGTCGGAGGGAGTAATGTAAATGCCTAAAGAAGGGTAAAGTTAAGTAGCAGTTTTGTTTCTAGTTATACTGCATCTAGAACAACTACTTGTCATCGATCTATAAATATTAGTCCTAGAAGTTTTCTTGGCCAATACAACTCAAATCACACTTTTTTCTATAACGTTCTTCCCTTGCTCTAGAAGTTATGACCAACCTTCCATAGTTATTTTTAGCATTCGGCTCCTCTACAAAAAAAAATCTGAATCATGCTGGGTCTGCATTGCTCTAGAAGTTATGACCAACCTTTCATGGTTACTCTTTAGCATTCGGCTCCTCTACAAAAACAAAATCTGAATCATCGTGGTCTGCAGCAATCTTCTGAACGTTTGTTCAAGCACATAGGCTTCTGGATATTTGCATCTGGAAGACATTAACAGAGAAAAAAATAAGAGTCGGCATTGATATGCAAATAATGTTATATTGATTCTTACGTTTCTATACGGAGGCACCAACAAAGCACCATTATTTCAAGAAGGTATTCAGTATTCAATTTACCTTGCTGTAATGTATTTAGTTACCCTTTACTTTTCAATTATTTAAATATTAGATGGTGTGTATGATCCAAAGAGAAATGCGTATATAAGAACCTACACATAGAAGTTATAAGCTATTTATGATGGTTCTGACAACCATGTATCCCTGTAAATCTCCTACCACACTCGTCTATAGCATAATCATTTAAATGTACACACTATAAGATCACAGACAAAATAAAACTGCACCTACCCTATGGTGGGGAAGAGAAATACTCTACTTTATGAGTTAAGCTAGCTTGTGCAATCTCTGGTAATAATACTAAATACATAGCCCTTGAATTCTTTTACCAACAAACTCAGTGTACTTTTCATTTAGGATATTACATTACAATCTGACCGAATTGGTGGTCAAAGAAACTATTGACCCAGAGTGTCGTCACTAATTTCCTAGGAACGAACCCTCTAGTCATAAAATGCATGGTTGCATGATTAAAAAAAGCATATACTTACAGTACAGAAAATAAGGCTCTCACACCAAATGACTAAGGTGAATTAGCACTATTTTTGTTCCAAGAAGATATAAAAGTGTAACTGAAACCATGTGTACTCTAATAAAATAAATGATGCAAGAATTAAGCTCAGTTCTGACCATAAACCTATGCATCATCATGCAATTTAAAGATGAATGCTAACAAGCCAACAGATTTAGAAGTCTGGACAGGAAAGCAAGGACGATTTCCACTCCTGGCTCCATGTGGCGTTGATCTGTAGGCAACAAACTGTAAATCAGTTCTCACGCTCGACCCGCCAGATGGTCTCCCGACATTGACCAGGTAGGAGGCCGGTGACAAAGAACTCTTACTATCATTAGAGTCACATGAACACATTTTTTAGTTTGTCATGTATCATGCATGTGTAATGAACCACTTTATGGCTAGGTTGAACAAAAACAATTGAGCTATGACTTTAACCTAGAGATTCCCGGATCCAGATATCTCTTGAACTACTGCTGCATTAGTAGACTTAACCTGGGAGCATTGTAGATAATAAACATAGTTTTAATGAGAGCGTCTAAAATTTCCCTAATTGGCCTTTTGGTATAAAGTTAAGAATTCCATAAAGATTTAAAGGTTTGGGCTGAAAGTAGCTCCTAACAAAAAGAACAAAAGCAGGTACCATTGTAGATTCAATAAAAATGTGCATCTTAGTACCCCATTAGATATGCGTGAAGCTATAAGTGTGTTTCTTTCAACGTAAGATGTTACAGTCACAATGTTCAGAACATGTAGAAAATGCAGCAAAAGAGGTTGCGACAGAATAGGGAAACCTGAAGTCAGCATACAATGTTCAAAAATTGAGATATGTAGAATAAAAACAAGTCTAAGGAACACCTACTGAGAGCATGCCACTTTACATTCCCAAGATAGGACAACTGGGAGTTAAGCGTATAAACGACATAGTTTTGAAGTATTTAAGTTCGAAGCCATGATGTCTACCTAATCTCAGTAAAAGGGAGTAGATCACATATCTATGTGCTTCCATTTCGAAAAACGTATGTACTTACATACTCGTGGCCTGATTGTTACTTTCTCTTTGGCTCCATGGCATCTCATACCCATTCTTTTATACAATCAGAGCCGGGGATTTTTTTATGTTGTCCATCTTATCTTGATTTCAGGATCTGCATCATAATGGATATTGTTAATCTTCAATCCACCCTCAAAACACCTATTTCACCAAGGTTGAACAATCACTATCAGTGCTTCTGTTAAGATAACAAAGTTCATCTGAAATTAGAATGCAAACGAAATTCCAACAGAAGGGTTCATGTGTGTCACAGCTCTTAGAAAATGCACATATAGGTCACTATAGTGTGTAATGGCCCAGGCTAGCTTGATCAAGCAGAAAATAAATATGCGTATAACACAGCACAGACGGACACAATAGAACACATATAGACTAAACTAACATTGCTAGGCACAAAAAATACGACTAACATAACTCACTATTATTACTCCCTCCGTCTCAAAATAGATGTCTATTTTGGGACGGAGGGAGTACTATGATTACTCTTATCCTCACTATTATTACTATGATTACTCTTATCCTCACTATTAACACCATTTTGGAAAATGAGGACGTATGAGTCTGGAACATTGATTTTCATAGCATTTGCTGGTGCATGAGAAAATCAAGGACATGAAACTACACAATGTCAGGACAACAGGGTTAACCGAAGGTGTTTAATCAGAGGCGCACGTAATAGCAGGTACACGTTGATCATTAGAAAATAATATTGTCATATTGTGTAATATGGTCTACCAACGGTTCCGGGGCAATCAAACAGATAATTATTTTTGTTAGTCTACATGACTTGGTCCTCAGCGACCACTCAGCTGCACACGGCTCCCTAATCTCCAGAATAAGATGCACAACTCGAAGGCGTGCACTACATATAGGAGTACTATTAAGGTAGTCACATAGTGTGCTGCATGTATCTATTTCAACCAAAACAGAGGAATAATATGCCTGCCCAGCTGTTCTTGCTCCTGGAATTTCTTGAAAAATATCAATCCCATTAGCAGTTACCAAACCAGGTTTACATCACGATATTATTTATTATATCAAAACCAGATTTTAACAAGTCATCTAAATCTATATGATGGAACAAAATGAGTAGATTTATGAACAAAATGAATAGAACAAATGTACAATACAGAGGTTCATTCAAATAAAAAGCTTGCATGCAAACCCAGTTTAGAGGTTCAGAGTAACATCAAAAGTAAAGCACAAGCTTACCCAAGTGTCATATCCATTTATTTCACTTATTTTTAGAATATCAATATAGAAACATTGGATTTCAAGTATGATACTGATTAAAACCAAATTAAACCATGCTTTGAGGAAATGCATAGCCACTGAATCATCTGGTCCAAACAAAATTTCGATGGTTTCATACTGAATACCTATCACCCAAGTGTCCTCATGTATAGTGGGCACCTAATAGTAGAAGCTACCGTGGGGAGAAATTAATCTAGGGAATCTCTGCGTTGAATAACAAAGTGAGGTGAGGTCAAAACCTTGCGACTTGACAAATAATTTGCAGTTCATCTTCTGTTGTTGAGCACACAACAGTACACCTCCACATTTTTAGGTCAAATAGCTGAAGCATTTCAATCTGCGAAAGAAGAAAAGTGCAAGGATGAGTCATGACTCTGTTGTTATAAAATAGCCTGGAGGTCAATTCATGGAGTCAATTCGGTCACAATATTTCCTGCATGGCTCTCTTGCATGTTCTTCATCCAATCTCGGATTAGACAAATCCTATTACTCCAGTATGAGGAAAATGATAGTATCCATATTTTTATAAACCTGAAACTTGTCACCGGTATAAAAACAAGATGACCAGTGAGTACCATGGATAATCAGTAGTTTCAGTCAATAGGAAATATGAGCTCACTGTAAGTCTAAAATAATAGAAGGCACTTACATCAACTTATTATAAAATCTTTCCTGTTGCATCTATAATAAGTACCTTAATATGTGTACAACTACACATCACAGCAGAAATGAGCCTCAACTTTCGGAGTTCCCTAAGCTAGATCCAATATATTAGGTGTTCTGTGACAACTCAAGTCACCTTCGTAAAATCTTGAAGCCAACTTTTCGGACACCAGGAAAAGGAGATAGGATGCATGATTTTAGTTTAAAAAAATTACAATAGCCAAAACACTAACCATTTTCCACATAGAAAATAATTAATTAGGTGTGTAAACCAACGGCTTATAGCATGCTGCTGTGCAACTTTTTATTTTCCAGAACTCTATTCTCCTCCGCTAAGATATATAATCCAAAGCTACGGCATCCCAACTAAAATTGATTTTTACATTACGGGAAACAAGTATTATTGGCAGGATGGAGACTGGTCTACACCATTCCCGTACCTTCGAGAGGCCGAACACGGCGGAGAAGGCCAGCAGATTCAGCTCGGCGCCCTTGCAATGCATCAGAGAAGGGAAAGTTTGCTGTAATGGAACATAGGGTGCAATCAGAACCAGTCAATCTGACCTGAACTACCTCTGGATCCCCGTGTTATTCTATGGGGCGTGTAGTTTCTTCCAGATGAATCAAATTGTACTAACAGTGACTAATCCGAAATTCATTATTGGAGAATTACATACGAAATTTACTAAATTTCTAAATGCAGCAATATCAAATGGCTATGCCGGAGTGACCAAATTCCTAAATTATATAGGAAAATCCATAAGTTTTAGATGGAGAATATAGGAAAATCCATAAGTTTTAGATGGAGAATATCATATCCATATGCTGAGATGAAGTCTGGACTCTGGAGATGGGGCGCTCGACGGTACTCACCTGGTCGTGGTCCTCGTGGCGTCAGAGGCGGGTCGTCGTGGCTGCGTAAAAGGCGGGGAGCGGCGGCGGCTTCAAAGGTGGGGAGCAGCGTTGAGAGGGCGGAGGCGCCAGGCGTGTTCTCGCGGTGGCGGCTCCTGGTGGTTTTAGAGGCGGGGAGCGGCGGCGGCGCCAGGCGTGGTCTCGCGGTGGCGGCTTCAGAGGTGGGGAGTGGTGTGGGGAGCAGCGGCGGCGCCAGGCGTGGTCTCGCGGTGGCGGCGGGCGGTGGGAGTGCGGCGGGGTCTTGTGGGTCGATCGCGGCGTCAGAGGTGGGGAACGGCGGCGCGGCCGTTTCTCGCGGGGACGGCGGTACGCGGAGGCCGAGATGGGGTGTCGGGGGCGGTTTGATGAGAAAGGCTAGACGGATGGCTCGTCAAAACCGACTTGGAAAGGTGAACCATCACCGACTTGAAATCAACACACTCAATCGGTCGGAGCAAAGATAGCGCCTCAAAACCACGGAGCTTAGAGCTCTTTAGGATTTGTTGTGGAATTCTTTGAAACAAAATGTCGAAACGCTTAGTTCCAGTTCTACATCTTCTTCAGCTCCTAAACGCAAAGTTCCAGATCCAAATGTTCTTCAGCTCCTAAACGCTTAAACCACTTTAAGGACATCATGTAGGTCTCAAGGTAGTTCTCGCGTTGTCTGGACAGAACAACCAGGTCTATCATCACTATCATCATCCACCTCTCCTCAGGTATTGTAACCAATAAATATTCTCATCAAACCTCGGGGAACTAAATTAACTCTAAAATTCCAGTACGAAAAAAATTTACCTGAAAAATCAGGTAAACAAAGTCTCGGAGCAGCTCGGCCTCCTCTTCAGAGGCCCACCTCACGTCCTGGTTCTCATCGTTATCATGTTCCACCGGTACCTCTTCAGAGAGACCAGATTCTAGTGAAACGTAAGTTCCACATCTTTCCATCTTCCATGTTCTGAAAATAAAAAATATATCCCTGTTTTCAACATCTTCTATATTTTGATTAAAGCTGTTTTATTCCATTTCAAAAAACTGAAGAGTTTGACAAGCATCCAGGATTGCTCATAATACTATTCAATAATCTTTCAAGGACCCGATTGGTCCAAAACACAGGGATGCTAACAATATTGTACTCATCATTTAATTTCTCTTGTTAATAAAAAAATATGCTTCAGTGGATAGCATAGCTAAAAGTAACGCCCTATAAGGAAGACATGCTGAAATTCTACAGCTCTGCTTCTTTTTACTTCTAGCTTGCCTGATAAGCATAACTCCCTGGCTTAACCCCCCCTCTGGCCCTCCTAGAAAAACAACGCTTTGGTGACCATTGACAGAATTTGACAGTTGATGACATGCTTATTCTACCTAGAGGAAGAAGAGTACCAGAGCTCAAAGACTTATGCTTGTCATTCGCTCTGTTCAAGCTGCTACGGTGTCGTTTTGCAAGGTACACACTTGTTTGGAGCTGGCTGGGTTCATCAAGGCACATAAACTTTTGTGGGATAAAGGGTACTTGGCGCCTAAGAGATTTCCTTTGTTCAGGATTACTATTATTCATCCTTCCCAGGGTTATACTCGAAGAGTTGGCTAACCTTCTTAAGCATATTTATTTCACTCTCAAGCCTCATTTATGCATTATGGATCACAGCTGCTACATCATTTCTGACTAGAGAGAGATTGGAAGGTCGCCACGTTACCTTTCTCAGCTGGTGCATAAAGTAGGATCCATTACCCAAGGTGCTGATTATGATGACTGCCCAACAGCAACTGGATAGGACGGGTTGTATTTTGGAAGTTTGTACACTGATTTTATGAAGTTACTTTTAGTTGTTGCATCGGTCATGCTTGTTGAGGTGAGGAATATTTCTTCTTGCCCAAATAAGCTCGGCAGCAGTCTCCTACCATGCAGAAATGCAATGCGGCCCGCGTGTTGGAATGCGGAAGGTTGAACTATCGGGAGGGAAAAATGAACCTCTGCTCAATACTTATGCAGCTGCGCCCAATGAAAACACCACAGGCTCTTCTTGGCGCCTATTGCCCTACAAGAAGATGAGGGTACCGATAGCGGCAAAGGCTGCTGTCCTCTACACACTGAGAAGCTATGGCAACAAGGGAAGCCAATCAACTTCATGGCGTCTTCCTCAGAGGTATTGCTGCGGTGGCGCCGAGTGTGCTAGAGGAGGAGTGTCAGCGGTTGGCTGAGCGGCTGGGCACAAGATCAAAGCATCAGGTGCTCAAGGATGGCGCCGAGCTCGGGAAGAGATTTGCCCAAGGAGAGGCGGCGGTGGTGTGGACGGTCCTTGCCGGCTTTTGGTTAGAGATGACTCTGTACATCGCACGCTCGGACAATCTCGATGGGCAAGTGGATGCCATGGCTCGGGGCGGGGAGCTGATAACGCTCCTCTCGACGTTGCTCGCGCATGTCAGGGTCGTTTGTCAGGTCGACGACACTATAGTTGCTGCCAGCAACTGCTAGTGCTCCCGTTGACGATCAACTTATTATTTGTGCATGTTACACCTTCCGTTGCTTTTCTTTTTTTTCATATTCTTATTATTACTAGTACGCTGGTATGTGCACAGCACGTCAAAAGTTCAATTCAAATGGACTAAGAGTTTGCGCATGATTATTTTAAAAAAAAATCACATTCCCTTGAATCAAATAAATAGACCATTTTGCTTTGAAGCTTTTTGTTTATACCTAAAGCTACTCCGACGAATTACACAATGTGTCGTTCGTTCAATGTAAATTGTGTTTAGCAATATGTACCACAAAAAAAATCTAACTGGTCACGTTTGTTCTTGGAAGAAGAACAGGTTCAGTTGAATGCAAACCTTAAAAATTGTACAAACCAGGAGATCTAATATCTGATTATAAATAAATATATGGGGACTTGGGGAGGGCAAGTATTAAACTCTAATCACCAGGAGACAAACTAATGTAGTGTCAAGTCTGCCCAATATTTCTGTCAAAAAAAAAACCTGCCCAATATTGTGCCAACCTAGAGTGAAGTTTGGCCACATAAGATCCTGGGAAGCAAACAGCAGCAACTCAACACCCACCGGTCTTTCTTCTTCCAACTTATCGCTACTTCTTCTAACTGCTACAAAGTTCTCTGTCCTGGTTTAATCATAACAGTCCTCTACACTATGGACCGGCCATGCAGCATCGTTCTTCCTAGGCAAAGCTTTGCCAGCATGGGATGGCGTCTTGTCCACATGTGCTCATCCAGGTGGTCAGGACTCGGGAATGCTGTCTAGAATAAATCTGACTTTACTCTCTAGTTACTGTAGACGTGAATCCCGGGCCGTAGGATAGGCATTCATCAATGGCTGAAATTGCTTCCCATGCCTTGGATTCAAAATTGGTACACTAGATAGGAGTATAGATTACTTTTTGAGTCAAAAAACAGAGGTCTTCTTTCTTCTTTCTTTATCATTTAGAATAATATATTGATGATGTTTCTGGTTGCTATTCAAAAATTGGTTGTGAGGGTGTAATCGACATGGTGTGAAGGGATTCAAGGTTATGGTCAAAATGTAACATGAGAATGCTTGAGAGCACCAAAAATGGTAGCTTCCCCTGAACCCCCAGCTAAGGTAGTGGTCTGAAATGCAACAGGGCAAAAGGTTGGCACACACAATGTTGGCAAAGAAGTGTTGGATCACTTGCTGTAATAACATGAACTAACCTGTAGTTTAAGCACGGAACCAGGCATATGCTCAAAGTGTTTCAAGAGGTTGCAGTGCCTAGCTCTATTGAAATAGAACTGTAAGTGCAATTTAAGTAACTTTCAAACATGAATTCAGTTACAGCAAGAGAGCACATATGTATAATATAATGAAAGGTTAATAAACAGAACGATCCTATATGGATTACAACAAGAGTAGCAGATTAATGAGCAGGACAGATGAGACGATGGCTCTTACGTATTGCCTTATTGTTATGAGAATTAAAAACAGTGAAACCCCAACTGTAGGCAGATGACCATATCTTCTGCCTTTATGCTAAGGCCTAAGGCCATCTCTTACTTCTCACTTAAGGTTTCAGGGCTGGTTACGATTGTCTTTACAATTTTAATTGTGTGCAAACCAGGCATGCAATACTGGTATCTTGAAAACATAGACAAACACATATCATGATCACCGTTTAAAATATCTGTCACGGAATTCTTTGAGCATAACGTCCACTTCAGTTCTACATCATACAAATAAAATGTCCAAATGCTAAGTTCAGTTCTACGTGTTCATCAGCTCCTAAATGCTAAGTTCCAGATTCTTATGTTCTTTTGCTGGATAAGAAATTCACATGATATTCAGCTAGTACTTAAACCACCGTAAGCACATCTTGTAGGTCTCATGTAATTCTCGCGCCATGGGCGGAACATCGAGGTTTAGACCACTCATATTCTCATCAAATCACATGCAACTGAATCAGCTCTAAAACACTAGTACATAGAATTTGTACCTGGAAATTCAGTGTCGAGGTAAAGGAAATCTCGGAGCAGCTCAGCCTGCCTTGGCCTGATCTCCGGAGCCCACCTCATGTCTAGGTCCACATCCCTGTCATCCTCAACCTCACCATAGGGTGCAGCTTCTAGTGAAATTGCAAGATTCACAATCTTTCTATCTTCTAATTTGATTTTAACATCTGCTTCAATTTCAAGAAACTGAAGCAAGCATCCAAAGGTTGCTCAGGATACCATTCAATAATCTTTCGATGACTACCTACAGTCTACAGATACAATGAAGATCAAGTTAGCCCAAAAGACAGCTAACAATATTGCACTAATCATTGTTTGCCCCAGCATTGGATGTTCCACTACCAGCCTTGTGAGTTCACCCGGATGGAGTTGCTCTGTAAGGAACAAAAGATGGTCAATTTTGCAAAAAAGGCTAAACATAACATGATAAAAAGACTCGAGTATTTTCCTATACTTCTGTTCTGTTCAGCAACTATACTTTTGTTCTTTTCAGCGACATGACATATCTAAAGGCATGCTTTTTAAACTAGTGCAGATTATGGAGAATCAGACAATAATTCTTCAGCCTCTCCAGGGCTTCTGCTTTACTGCCAATGAGTCCCAAAATTAATAATTTACAAAAACAAAAACATGGTGGAGGAACATCAAAACTGTGATTTTTCTACTTTTAGTTAATTATTTTCTTTCTAGTGGTATTTTAGAAATACTTTCTGAATTAACTCATCTCCACAAATTATTGTCTGATTTTCCATAATCTGCACACTTACTGACTACAGATACGCATGCAAATTCCTCTGATGGTGAACTCCCTAACATGCAAATAAAAACACAAATGCTTGCTCTACCATCTCCGTTGCAAATGGCTATTGCTATGCTAAACAGACTCGATTTCATGTGAACGATAATGAATGGGACCAATTACTACTAATCTGAACATTCTGGCCATTTTTTAGTTTCACCCCCAAAAAAAAGAAATTTCTTGGGAGCACTTTCCCACATACATACTGAAGTTGTCATACTCCTTTCAGGATTTCTTCTTGTAAATTTCTTTTGGGTAGACATCCCACATAAAGCGAAGAACTTCAAGGCTACGCATCAAAATGCTACATCAATGCTTCCATCAAGGACCAAATTTCTGAAGACCTTGGTTTACATCTCTCTATTGCTAATGCTACTGATCTGAATGTTCAAGCAATTTCTTGTGGAGCACATCCAGCCTTCCAGAGCTCCTGATTACTTCTTGTTCTTGCAAGATTTAGAATGGTGATCTCTTGCGAACCTGCTACTTGATAGCAATCAGTAAAATGCAAGAAACTGATGCATCGAACAGCCTACCACATTATCCAGTTCAGGCAACAGCAGCATACACAGTTACAAATCTACACTGCAGGGTCTTAATTCATGCAAATATCATTCTAGCGGCCACTTCCCCTCTACAAGCGGCAGCATATTCTTGAGCAAGATGCGGCGCTGCTTCCTTGTGTGGGCATATGAACTTCTCCACGAATACCTTCTCGGTCACCTTGACAATTGTACTGAATTTCCAGTCACGATCTAGCAATCCATTTTTCTTGAGAAACTTTACAACGTAGTACCTGGGCCTGACCCGTCCATCCAGGCTATAATTGATCATTGCCGGAAAACTAGCAATTTCTGCCGGTTCCAACCCCACCTCGGAGAAGAGGAAATCCGACTTGTGCCGCAGCGATTCCTTTGACCTCGTCAGCATGAAAGGAGACCTAGGGATAGCAATGTTCACCTCGGCATCTGACCACCTGAACGTCTTCTTCAAGTAGTCTACTTTGGCAGCGATCTTCTTCTCGCTGAGGAATGCGGCAGCCTGCAACACAAGCCTGAACATCCCAGAGCCGCGGGGCGCACCTAGACCTTCGGCGCATGCCACCATCGCCTGGACACGCTCTGGGTTGGTGGTCAGTATCCTGTTGAGCTGAATGCCCGCACTCTCGCAGGAACGCAACGTTGATGGCCACCCGCTCAAGGTTTTGACCAAGAATGTAGGAGCCGTTCTTGAGCGCCAGGAAGAGGTTCTCGGAGGACCCAAAGAGGGCCAGGTAGTACTGAACTTTGGAGACGATGGATCTAGTGCGAAAATGCAAGGGGGCGAACGAGAGGAAACGCACAATGTCAGGACGCGACAGGCCGAGATCGGCGAGCTGCGCGAATCTGGAGGACAGGGTTTTGTCAACTTTGACGCAAAGGAACCTGGGGTCTCTGGCGACGAGGGTGGCAAAGTCGGTGCTGGAGATGCCGAAGCCGCCGAGGAAGGCGCGGACGGCGTCGGGATTGGAGGGGGACTTGAGGTGGGAGAGCTTCGCGGAGGCCTTGAGGGCCTGGGCCCGTGTGAGGCCGCAGGTATCGACGAGGTAGTCCTCGACGGCGAAGCTAGGGTTGGGGGAATTGCTGGGTGCGGCGGTGGCGAAGAGGAGGCGGTGGAGAGAGGAGTTGCTGGGAAAGGCGACGGAGGAGGAGATGATATGGGTGGGGATGGAGCTGCGGAGGCGGAGCATGGCTGGCGCAGGCGACGGCGACGGCGACTGCGTGGCGGCGCCGCCGACAAAGGAAATATTTCCAGTGGGTAGCGTACTGGCGAACTTGCGATGCTGATGAGTGGCGATGATTTGCTTCAATGAGCTCTGGGCCTCCATCGTGCATTTGTTAATGCAGGCCCACGATTAAAAAACGTACCTAGAGATTTAGAAATGAGCAGTTGTCCTTTTTTTTTCTTGCTTCTTTCGCTTGATCTTTAAAAACTTCTGTAAAATTATATATATTCTGGAATTTGGAAAAAATATTTAAATTAAATATTTTCCATTCTATATTAATAATACATTCGTGGAGAATTTTCCGAAAGAAAATGGAAGACGAAACAAGCCAACAAAAAAAGGAGAATGGAATGCAGTCATCTACTCCCTCCTTTTTAAAATATAAGATATTTTAGGTTTGTCTAGATAATTTTTTTTACAAAACTAAAACATCTTATATTTTAAAATAGAGGGAGTACTATATCATTACAATTATGTTACACAAACTGCAAAAAGGACTCCTCGTTGGTAATATAGGAATACGCAAAAAAAAACAGATAACAATGTATGTGCTGATGTGCATGAACATGTTCCTATACCATGAATTCATATCATTTTGTTGCCTACTAAAACATGATGGTAAAATAAGTATTTGTTGAATAGTTCAACGATGCTTGCTCAATACCTTGATTGATTTTATGAGATGATTTTAGTATCTTGAATTTTGTTTTGTTTTCTGAAAGTCATCTTCACATGTAGATGTAGATTTTTTTGGTGTTTCCTTAATCATAATTAATTGTGTTATTGACATCCCTTTTTCGTTGTTCACATTTTTATATTTTCGGATTCAACAACTCAAAGTGCAATGTTGCACTTCAGGAGATGAAGGAATACTGCACTCCGCCTAATCGTCGACAAACCAGATATAATACGAGCCGTGTGTGCGCATGGTGACATCTTCAACCGGTTTCTTGCTAACATAGCTTGATGTCCTTTTTATTGCAGCACAAACTTTTAAACTAGAAACAGGTAGAAGAAAATAGTTGAGTACACGGGGTGTCGTGGTGGTGGCACGGCAGATTCCATGGGTAGGCTAAAGTATGGGGCCAATGGATGCTAGTGGGATCTGTGGAGGAAGATGTAGTTATTTCTACACGCGAATGACTAACATACAGATATTTATTTCTCCTCACTTTGACTACAAGTACTCCTTGAGTTGTATGCAGGAAGAGAAGATGAACTATACAAGCCTAACGGTGTAGAATGAGCCGATCCTCCCTCAAGGGTCCAAGCTTCTCCTTATAAAGGGTTGCTTTGGCTCCTTTAGGGCTGACGTGGCAAGCATATTCGAGGAATACGCTTGTCCCAATATAGTAACTCGGCGAGCTCCTTTCCGTGTCCCCCTTCTAATGACGGCAAAGTTCCAGAGAGCCCCACCTGCATGTCTCGGGTTCCAAGACTATCACCTCCGTGACCTCCTTCTGCTCTTCTGCTGCTCTGCGCCTTGTCCTTTGCGCTTGACTATGTTCAGATTCTTCCTAGCCCGAGGCTAGGGTTTGACTTTAGGCTCCTCCTTCTCCTGCAAGCTTCATATTATTCGGCCCTGCCTCGCTTAACTCGGCTCGGCCTTCACCTGCATTATGGCTTATTCGGACTTGCCCGGCCGACTTAACTCGTACGTCGGCCGAGTAACGTACATCCCCTCTTGTAAATGTCATGGTCATGCTCATCTCGGCCGACCTTTACATGATTCGGCCGATATAAACAGTAACTCGGCATAAGACCGGGGAAACTCCTTTTGGCTTTCCCCGTCTTGACCCTATCCGGGGTCACCTCCCCAACATTAGTTCCCGAAGCTGGTGTGGTCCCGTCCGTACCTCGGTCGGGCCACATCAGTTTCCCAATATTCATTTATCCTCATTTCCGAGTTACTTTCTCCTATTCGAGGTATCCGCGTAGCTTCTTGTGTACGCCTCATCCTACGTGTAACACTCATCATTATTTCTCTAGTTTTTTGTTCTTCTACAGTTCCCGCTGACAACGCTACAGTGATTACTGCGCCTGTCGCGTCGGCACTGCGACGCCTCGCGCACCGCATCGGTCAGGAGGCCTGATCCTCTCCTGCGTCGTGTGGTCGTCGGTGTGGCTCCACTCAGCCACGAGCGGTTCCTCCGCACTCACGATCTACACGGTTATCGCCCGCACGCACGATCCCACTACCGCCAAGGCCGCGCGGTTATAAAGAGGGGCACGGGGCTAGAGGGTTCACTTTCCCCCCTTCGCTCGTTGTTGCCCTTCTTCCTCCTCACGCTCGTGCGTCTGCTCGTGTTCCTGCGGCCGCGCCATTGTTGACCTCTTCGACGGCGAAGCCACAGTTCCCCTACTCCGTCGTCCTCATCACTGCGCGCTTGCTCTGGCGCCACCGCTGGTGAGTTTTCTTACGGTCCCCTTGCTAGGCTCCCTCCTAGACGCTTCCATTGTTTTCCAGATTTCCTGGGCGGCTCTTTTCCGCTCCGCCGCCGCCTCCGCCTAGAATCACGACGGGGCGCTGCGCCTCTAAGCCCCGCTCCGCCGTTAGTTCCTCTTTCGTAGGTTGCTCCAGCGACCCTATGTCGAGTTCAGTTAGCGGAGCGTTAGTTGAGGATGACGACGTAGCGTCTGGTCCAGAGCGGGGCTCCTGGCAGGGTTCCTCCGTCACTCGGCGTGAGATCGAGTGGCTAATCAGGACTCGCCGAATTCCTGCCGAGGTAAGCTGTCGCTTACCCGGCAGCGAATCCTCCCCCTACTCAACGACGGCGAATATGTCGTCTTTATGTCTCACTTTTCCTAGGGTTTCGGTCTTCCCCTTAGCGATTTCGCTAGGGAATTTCTTGATTACTTCGGCCTTCAGCCGCATCATCTTACGGCTAATGCCATCGCCTCCTTATCTGCTTTCATCTCGGCCTCGAAAGGATACTTTGGCCTCTGGCCGTCCATGCACGTATGGTCTAAATTCTTCCAGATCCGATCTAACGTTGTTCCAAACAAATCCCTTCACCCCTCTGAGAAGTTGCTTACTTAGTGTGGGGCCGATTCCATCACTCCTCGGAGAAAATCCGAGTTTTCTCGTGTTGCTGGTCTCGAATCTTGCAAAAAGTGGCATAGATCGTTTTTCTATGTCAAGAATACTGGGAAGGAAGACAAGATTCGGCTCCCTGCTTTCTCCACGGCCCCCCTTCAAAGAGGAACTGGTCCTACAACCCCAGGAAGATCCATGCTCTGGCCGAAGCCTTTGAGATTCGGCTGAAGGAGTTGATCCGCGCCGGGCTACGCGGTGAGGATCTGATGACCACCTTCGTCAGCAGCCGAATCTGCCCTTTCCAGTGTCGCACGCACAAGCTTTGTTACATGAGCGGTCCCCACGATCCCAACCGAGTCTCAACGGCCGAGCTCGATAATTATCTCATTTTCAAGCGTGTCCGAGCTATCTTCAAGACAGATATGCCGGAGGACTAGACCTGGGGACTGAAACCATTCACCCGCGGGAATCCCCCTCCCGAGGTAAGTTTACGCATTTATGTTTTGCCCTCTAATTGCGTTTGTGATTCCTTTTGCTAATTTCTCTGTGTCTCTTTTCTTGCAGAAATTTGCGGAGCAGAAGATCGAGGATGCCGAAGTTCTGGCCCTCCCGTGGCCCGCGGATCGGAATACTCCGGACAGCGGGGAGCCTGACTCGGAGGAGTTTGTCCCCAAGTCAGACCTCGCTCCGGATCGCGCCCGTGGCAAGACCTCGGCTCACGGGGAGGAAGGTGATTCGGACGACGTCCAAATTCTTGAGGTAGTCGCCGCAATGCCTATCTCTTACGCATTTCCGGCTTCTACGTTCTCAGCTAATCAGGCCGGTCAGGTGCACGACGTCGAGCCTCTCGCCTCCCAACCTCCTGCTACCTCGAGGAAGCGTACCGCTCCAGCAGGTGCCTTGGACGCTGCTCCCAAGAAGCGAACAAAGAAGTCATCCCAGCACCTTCCGAAGCGTAAAACTATGCCCGGAGTTACTGGGTGTGTTCATTTTCATTTGTATTTCTTGTTTCTCTTTTTCTCTATTTTGATTTGACTTTATGTGCTTTTGCAGCGCTCCTCTTTCTGTTAAGCCCAGTGGTCCGAGTATGACGAGTCACACAACCCGGTTGCCTTCTCCTCCGCCTCCTGAAGATACCAGAGTTCCTAGTCCTGCTCGCGTGGACTCTCCTCCTGCTCCGAGTCAAACATCACCTCGGCAAGATGCACCCGTGGTTTCTGTTGCTGATGCCAACGTAACTCGGACAGTAGATCCTCCTACCGAACCTGCTGCCCCCATCGTGAACCCCGGAGTTTCCCCCGAGACTCCTTTGGCCCGCACAGTTTCAACCGCAACTCCAACTCCAGCCGAGGATATCACCATCTCGGCACCCTCAGAAACTATAGTTCCTCCTGTTTCCAAGGACGCCACCCCTAGTGCCGAGGTAATAGCTCCTGCCGACGCCTCTTCTAAAGCTAAGAAGGTCGTCGTCACCAAACCTCCCTCATATTAGAAAGGACTTGCCAGCTCTTCTCAACCTACGATTGCTGATGCGCTCCGCAAGGGGGTTTCCTCTGCTAAGACCGTTGTCACCCCGGCCGCTGATACTCAGATCACTCTCCACAAGACTCCCGCGGCGGCGGTGGTTACACAACGCATCCGAGGTAAAGTCCTGACTCGTACTGAGAGTGGGAACAGCCTTGGTTCCTTGGTTGAGTATGCCAATAATTGGAACGCTGCTGATCAGCTCGAGGGCAATCCAAGTAGTCAGTCATTTCAACTCTCCGACATCAGCAGTCGCTTGCATCTGGCTGCCAAGATCGTGCTTGACAGCGATAAGATGAACGAGGTAATTGTTTTTATTGACATTTGATTAGTTATTCAAATGATATTATATATACTCTAGTCCCTGAAGCTTGCAACCGAATAACTTGTTATTCGTTTGGAAGTTTTATTAGGCTTTGCCTGATTCGGATATGTCCTAGTGTTCGAATATCCAGCCACCTAGATTCGAGTTAAGCTTTGCTTGATTCGGATCTGTCTTAGCTTCGAATATCCAGCCACCTAGATCTGAGTTAAGCTTTGCTTGATTTGGATCTGTCTTAACTTCGAATATCCAGCCACCTAGATCTGAGTTAAACTTTACTTGATTCGGATTTGTCTTAGCCTCGAATATCCAGCCACCTAGATCCGAGTTAAGCTTTGCTTGATTCGAATTTGTCTTAGCTTCGAATATCCAGCCACCTAGATCTGAGTTAAGCTTTGCTTGATTCGGATCTGTCTTAGCCTCGAATATCCAGCCACCTAGATCCGAGTTAAGTTTTGCTTGATTCGGATCTGTCTTAGCTTCGAATATCCAGCCACCTAGATCCGAGTTAAGCTTTGCTTGATTCGGATCTGTCTTAGCTTCGACTATCTCACTGCAATTTATTTTGTCGCTTAGGTTGCCCATGATCGGCGGACCGCCGAATTCCAAAGGCTGCTTTTTGCACACAAGAAATTGCAAGAGAAGTATGAGAAAGTTGTTCCCATGGTGAAGAAAGCTGGTAATTTAGCCAACTTTTGTATTGTCCCTAAAGTTCTTAATATTTTCGACTTGAGGTGTTAGCTTATTTTGCTGGTAAACAGGTAATATCAACAATCTTAATATCCATCTTGAGAAGAAAGTCAAGGCCCTGGAAGGTTAGTTATCCTTTCTCTTTACTGATTCCCGTTCAAGATTTATCCCGGGTTTCTTATAACCTTCTAGCTTTGGTATAGCCGAGTTACAAACTCTTGCAGCGTCACATCTAGAATGCATACATATACCTGATATGACGCTGCATTTTTTAGAACAAGCCGCTACTCATTCGGCGCAGCTGAAAGAGAAAGATGACGAGATAATTTGCTTGCACGCCGAGGTGGAGTCCCTCAAGCTTTCTCAGAAATCTGAGTTAGAGAAAGTTGATCAGGAGTTCTCCGAAGAGAAGAATTGGCTAAGTCTGCAATTGCAGAAGGATAAAGAACTCCTCGAGGCTGTCGAACTTAAGACACAGACGATGAGCGAGGAAATCACTTGCTTTGAGAAGACCAAGGTTGATTGGGCTCAAGATCTTCAGAAAATGTTGAGCTATATTCATCGTGAGTCTCTGACCGTGGCCGAGTTATCTTCTTCTCTTTCTTACTTTTGACTGATATACTTTTATTTTGCATAGAC
The DNA here is from genome assembly GCA_910589765.1 of Avena atlantica. NCBI lineage: Eukaryota > Viridiplantae > Streptophyta > Magnoliopsida > Poales > Poaceae > Avena > Avena atlantica. Next base: position 528,269,174 of record OU342733.1, read on the forward strand.
CATTTTCCGGAAGCTAAGCCTGTGAGCTCTAGAGCGGTGATTAATGCTCGCGTGCACCGAGGTGTTCCCGCAGATGCGAGCCCAGAATACTCGATGGAAGACTTCTTGGTTGTCGTTGGCGCTGTCGTTGGTCCGATGAAGATTATGGGCAGGGATTTGGTGCAGCCAGCCATTCGGGCCTACCATGTTCTCTGGCCGAATACTTTTGGAACTCCTGATATTGACGAGATCAAGATACTGGTGGAAAGATTAATGGCATCCTAGAACCAGTTAAATCTCTCGAGGGAATCCGCTGGACGGGCTGGTGCTGATATGGCGCTCACAGTCATTATGTCTTGGTACGAGGATATTTCGCTCGATACCTTGATAAACTTGCGCACTGGCTCCCGCTGGGTTGAGGATCCAGAATTCGTCGCTCGCCGCCAAGCTCGTTCCTTCCAGATTGTTGAGTATGCTGATGTGCATAACTGGATTGAAGGGCCGAGTTTTCTTCCCAACCCAGCGGATGACGTCGAAGTCGAAGATGACTCTGATAATAGTTCGGCCGATCAGGACGAGGGTGAGGGCGACTCGGACAACTCTAGTGATTCCAGCGCCAGCTCGGAAGGGGAGGGCGATGCGCGATCATCTTCCAAAGGGACCGGCCACTCTCAAGCTCAACCTAACGTTTCTCAACAGCCCCGGGCTTCCCCCGAAGTCGATATTGCTTCTGTGGAGGGAGAAGTAACTTCGGCCAAGGTGTCGTCTACCTCGGAGCGCCTAGTGCCTAACCAAGTCGCTGCCCCTTAGGTTCAAAAAACTTTAAGTTATTTCTTATCCCCGGTATGCCGGGCGTATGATGTGTGTGAAACAATTGTCCTACTTTTTGTGTGGTATGAACCCTTTTGCCTTTTGCCGCTGAGGCACATATGATGGTGATCGTTATTAGTCTGTCTAAACAAATCTTGTTGGTTTAAATCTTTGCTTTGGTGGCCTTCAATCTCATAAGTTCGGATTGTGTGTTTTCATTTGACCCACCTTAGTTCGGCGTTTAATATTGCCTGGCCTTTATAAATTCGACGGCTCAACCATTGTGTTCTTGATCTCTATGCGAGCTATAAATCTCGAAGCCCATATTTGGGGAAAGCAAAATAATATCGTTCAAGGTAGCTTCTGACCTATCGTTCGGGGTGCCGAAGTTTAATACCCATTTTTTGTAACAGGAGACCATCATGGGGCAATTCCCTAGTCAGTGCTCTAGAAATCGAGGTTTTAATGCCTAATTCGAGATAAGGGATAATATTTCATAGTCCCCGAGTTGCCTGCTCGAGGTCCTGAAACTTAACACATAATTCAAAAATAAAAAATAACGTTGGGCAGTCCCCGTGTCACTGCTCAACGTGCATAACTCAAAGTGCCGAGGTTTAATACATACCTCAAAATGTGAAATAATATTGGGCAGTGCCCGAGTTACTGCTCAAGGTGCCGAGGTTTAATACATCACTCAAAATGCGAAATAACATAGGGCAGTCCCCGAGTCATTGCCCAAGGTGCCGAGATTTAATACATAACCCAAAATGAGACATAACATAGGGCAGTCCTCGAGTCACTGCTCAGGGTGCCGAGGTTTAATACATAACCCAAAATGAGAAATAATATAGGGCAGTCCCCGAGTCACTGCTCAAGGTGTCGAGGTTTAATACATAGTCGATACTTCGACTTGAAGCGTCACCTTACAACGTATCATAGATGACTACTACGAGTAAAATGGACGAAGTAAAGCTATGTTCCATGGTCTTTTCGACTCTTCGCCGACTTTGTTTGCCTTGTTCTTTTCTGGTGACTGGGCATCAATTAGGTAATATGCATCATTGTGCAATGCTTTGCTCATGATGAATGGTCCCTCCCATGGGGGCGATAGTTTGTGCATGTCGGCTGTGCGTTGCACTAGCCGAAGAACCAAATCTCCTTCTTTAAACACTCTTGGATTGACTTTCTTGCTGTGATATCATCGTCAGTCTTGTTGATAAATAGCTGATCTTGATAGTGCCAACTCCCTGGCTTCTTCTAGCAGATCGACATCATCTTGCCGAGCTACCTCATTTACCTCAGCGGTTGTATACTGGGTAACCCTTGGTGAGTCATGTATTATGTCGGCTGGAAGCACGGCTTCTGCTCCATATACCAGAAAAAATGGGGTATACCCTGTTGACCTGTTTGGGGTAGTTCTGAGGCTCCATAGTACTGTTGGTAATTTCTCGATCCAGCACCCTGCCGACCTTTGCAGTGGTTCGACGAGTCGGGGTATTTTTCCGTACAATACTAATCCATTAGATCTTTCTACTTGCCCATTAGATGTTGGGTGAGCCACCGAGGCGACGTCTAGTCTTATGTGTTTTTGTTGACATAATCTAGCAAAGGCCCCTTCAGCAAAGTTTGTGCCATTGTCTGTAATAACACTGTGTGGGTAACCATATCTCAAGATAATATCTTTGAGGAATTTTACTGCTGTTGGTCCATCACATTTTTTTATTGGTTTCACTTTAATCCACTTTGTGAATTTGTCGACCATGACTAAAATGTCGGTCATCCCGCCCCGGGCCGGCTTGAATGGTCCCACCATATCTAAGCACCATACAGAAAACGGCAAAATAATTGGTATTCTCTTTAACTTGGACGATGGCATATGTATCTTGCTGGCATATCTCTGGCAACCATTATATTTTTCCACCAATTCTTTGGCCTCTTTCAACGCTGTTGGCCAATAAAATCCATTCCTGAATGCTTTGGCCACTAAATCTCTGGACGAGGCGTGATGCCCGCATTCTCCTTGACGTATATCTAGGAGAATCTCCTGGCCTTCCGCCGAATCTACACATCTTTGCAGCACGCTTGTGACGCTCCTTTTATACAGCTCATTGTTTATGATTGTATAAGCTTTAGCTCTTCTCACTGTCTGTCTAGCCAGTACCTCATTATTCGGCAAAGTCGCATCCTTAAGGAAGGAAAATATGGGTTGCGCCCATGTTGGCATGATTTTCTCTGGGATAATTTCACTATCTATGTCCATATTTTCTGCCGACATAACCACCTCGGATTTTTCCATATCCATCCGTGCATCGGCCGGGTTCACTTTTGGAAACTCCGGGTTACATTCTTTGTCAACTTCCATCAGCATACTATCTTCTCTCGATTTCGCCGGAATAAAGATGGATTCGGACTCTGGTGATGGTGTTATTGATGGTTTTCTCAGGTGCTCTAGGGCGATACCCGGGGGAATTGATTGCCTGGTTGATCCGAGTTTTGACAGCGTGTCTGCTGCGTCATTTTCTGCCCGAGGTATATGATGAAATTCACATCCATCGAAGTATCCACTGAGTTTTTGCACATGGAATCTATATAAGGCCATATTGGCATCTAGCGCATCCCAATTGCCTGATACCTGTTGTACAACTAGATCTGAATCTCCGTAGCATAAGATCCGGCGTATCCCAATCTCTTTTGCCACCTTTAATCCATGGACGAGTGCTTCGTACTCGGCTACATTGTTTGATGCGGTAAAATGTATTTAAGCACATATTTCAGCTGATCTCTTTTTGGCGAGGTTAACACTATCCCTGCCCCAAGCCATTCCTCAGCTTGGAACCGTCAAAGTGCATTGTCCAATAATTCGGATCTGGTAATGGTGGATCATATTGTACCTCGTCCCAATCCACAAAGAAGTCGGCCACAACCTGGGATTTGATTGCATCTCGCTTATCGAATTGCGGAGCATAAGGTGACAATTCAATTGCCCATTTTGCTATTCGGCCGCTTGCATCTTTGTTGCTCAATATGTCGGCTATGGGCGCTTCACAGATCACTTTGATCGGGTGCTCTTCGAAGTAATGTTTAAGTTTCTTTGCCGACATGTATACTCCATATGCCATCTTCTGATAATGCGGGTAATTTTGTTTTGAGGCTGATAGTACCTCGCTTAGGTAATATACCGGCCTTTGTACTGATTTATCATCTTCAATTCATTCCACAACGATCACCGCACTTACCACTCTGTTTGTGGCGGCTATGTAAAGTAACATAGGCTCTTTTGACAATGGAGAGGCTAGGATTGGTGCTGTGACCAACATCTTCTTCAGTTCATGAAATCATTATCTGCTTGTGGTGTCCAAATGAACTTATCAGATTGTTTCATCAGTTGATATAGTGGTAGTGCCTTCTCTCCCAGCCGACATACAAATCGGCTAAGTGAGGCCAGGCAACCCGTGAACTTCTGTACGTCATTTAGACATCTCGGCAATTCCATCATTTCTACCGCTCTTATCTTAGTTGGGTTGGCCTCTATACCTCGGCTAGATACGAGAAAACCGAGTAGTTTTCCAGCTGCTACACCGAAGGTGCATTTTTCCGGGTTAAGCTTCATTCGGAACCTTCTCAAGTTCGCGAATGTCTGCCAAATATCATCCAGTAGCGTTTTGCTCTCTTTGGTTTTGATAACCACATCATCTACATATACTTGTACATTTTTTCCTATCTGGTCATGTAGACATTTTTGCATACATCTCTGGTATGTTGCCCCTGCGTTACGCAGGCCGAATGGCATGGTGCGATAGCAATAAGCCCTGTACGGGGTAATAAACGCAGTCTTTATTTGATCAGTCGGATTTAACGGTATCTGGTGAAAACCAGAATACGCGTCTACAAATGATAACAGCTCACAACCAGCGGTCGAATCAATGACTTGGTCTATTCTAGGTAAAGGAAAAGGATATTTGGGACACGCCTTGTTCAGGTTCGTGTAATCAATACACATTCGACATACGACGACTACATTTGGATCATCCTTTTTCTTTTCTACTAACACCGGATTTGATAGTCAATCCGGATAAAGCACTTCCATGATGAACCCGGCCGCATGGAGCCGAGCTATCTCATCCCCTATTATTTTTCTCCTGTCTTCGGCGAAGTGACGGAGAGGTTGCTTCACCGGCCTTTCTCCTGGCCTTACATGCAGAGAGTTCTCAGCCAACTCCCTCGGCACACCTTGCAGGTCTTGAGTTGACCATGCAAAGATGTCCCGATTCTCACAGAGGAAGTTGGTGAGCTCGCCTTCCTATTTGGCATCTAGGCCGGCACCAATGGTGATGGTGCATTCTGGGAACTCCTCATCTATCTGGACCTTTTTCATTTCTTTAGTTGGCTGGAAAGAAACACTTCCATGTGGGTTGGCCAATGCCGGCATATTCAGTTGCGCCGACTGGGCGAGAGCCGCTACCTCTTGAATCCTTCTTTTTTCTCTTGCGATCACCAATGACTCGGCCAGGTTTGATCCGGCCGAGGCACATTCCATCGACTTCCTGTAATCTCCTGCTACTGTTATCACCCCTTGAGGTCCGGGTAGCTTCATTTTCAAGTAAGTTATGTGGCAGCTTCTCATGAATTTGTCTAATGCTGGCCGACCGAGTAAAGCATGATAGCAACTTTCTAGGTCCACCACCTCAAACTCCAAGTTTTCCGCTCTGCAGTTATCCCTTGTGCCGAATAAAACATCTATCGAAACTTTCCAATGGGTTCGCATGAAAGTCCAGGCACTATTCCATGGAATGTGGTTCTTGTGGATTGCAGCATATTCTGCGATATCCCGAGTTTATGCATTGTATCTTTGTACATGATACTGATACTGCTCCCATTGTCAATGAGTACTTTTGAAAATTTAACATTAATACTGGGTCCAACAAATGTCGGATCTAATACGAGTGCGTACGACCCCGGATTCGGCATTATTTTGGGATGATCCTCTATGCTCCAAGTTACTTCTTGATCTGACCAAGACACATATCTTGGTACTGCCGACATAACTGCATTCACTTCCATATGCCGGTGTTATACACTTTGTCTGTCTTGTTGTTCTGTTGTGAACACGCAATATGATTGATGATGTTCCCTGTAATCATTGCGTCCATTATTTCCGGGGTTTGTCCTTCCATTCTGACCCTGATTTATCACTTGATGCACTGCATCTCTCCGGTTCGAGTTATCATACCTCGGGAGAGGAGGGGGTAACATTAGTTGTTGTGCATTTGCCCCAGTCACGGCTGCTGCTGCTGATGTGCCTGATGGGAAGGTGCTTGCATGCCCGCCGGGTTCCCCATTGCATTTTCCATCCAGGCGCATTGCCAAGTTGTATGATTGGCCGGCTTGGCCGGGTTTGGAGTGTGAAACTTACACGGTTGATCCAACATGGACTCAAACGTGTACTTCTGCCTTTCCTGCCATTGCTTCTTCTGTTCTGGTGTCCACTGTCTCTTCCCTTCATTCCTTGGTGTCCATTGCTGAGGAACATTCTTCTGCCGCTGACTGTTTCCATGACTCGGCTGATCTTGCACTACCGCTGCCACCTGATTGGCGGCATATCTGTAATCCAGTCTTTCCTCTCTTCTTCTACCTCTGAACTCATTACGCCTCGATGATCCGGCCGCATATCTTGCATATTGATCTTGATGCTTCTGATGGTCTGCCGACATCAGCTCTGGTTGCGTCGGATCTCCCAATGCATACGAATCCGCTATCCTGATGGTTTCTGCCAAAGTGGTTGGCATATCTCTTTGCAGTCGCTGCCACAAGACACTGGCATAACGGCATCCTTGAGCGAACCAAGCTATCGCTTGTGATTCTATAACTCCCTTGCACGAATTCCTGAGGTTACACCACCGAGTCAAGAATTCTCTGTCTGTCTCATTCGGCCTTTTCTTGTACATTGCAAGCTGCTGCGACCTGTTTGGTCTCTTGTAAGTGCTGGTAAAGTTGCTGACAAACATCTCTTCAAAATCTAGCCAGCAGTTGATAATGCCCGCTGGCAGATTATTCAACCATACTCTGGCCGGTCCTTCCAGCATTTGCGGGACATATCTTACTGCCCATCGCAAGTTTCCGCCAGCTATTTTTACTGCAGTGGCATAGTCAATTAACCAGTCTTGTGGTTTGGTGCTCCCATTGTATGTTTCCCTGCCCCTCACCAGCTGAAAAATCGGCACAGGTGGCTCGCCCATGATCCGGGGTCCGAAACATGCCAGACCCGGCGGGCCTTGCTCCTCTAACAACTCGGACTGGTACAACCTGTCCAGTTTTGATCTTGCGTCATTCGACGACAAGTTTCTGTAAATGATTCTTTCCTGTATTCCATAATTGTTATTCCCACTGTGCCCTGCATACTCCATATCCGAGTAACCATCATTGTACCTCTCATTTGCCTGATTATGGTGAGCCGGTCTCACTTCTCGTTCTTGCCGAGGTTCATTCCTCGGCTGAGGATTAGGCGGTAGGTCTCTCCTCCTTTCCGTCGGGTCATTGTTCTCGTGATTTCCTCTTCCGGGGTCTCCAATACCTCGGCTTCCATTGCCTTTGTTGGCATGGCCGGGATTTCTTTCGCCACTGTTACCTCGGCTCCCATTGCCTCTGTTTTCATTTGCTTTTCCGGCTACTGCCGGATCATACGGAACAATTTGCTTATTTCTTTTTCCCGAAGTTACTGCTCTGTCTTTTTGTGCATTGTTTCCGGGTGAGGATGCTGCTGCCACAGATAGGGCGGGTGATGCACCAGCCGAATGAACCATACGTGAGGCACCAGGCCTTGCCGGGTCTGCCCTAAGCATTTCTTCATTCTGCTGGTTCGCAATGCGCACCAGCTCATTCACTCTTTCTTGCTGTTTCTGCTGGGCTTCGCCGGTCAATCCTTCTAACTCTAGTGCAGCGGCATTTGCCGCCCTTAGGTTCTTTGTCGGGGTGCTATACCTCGGCAAGCCTAGATCGACTGAATCTGCCTTATGAGTCTCATGCTCTTTATTGATATCATCCATGAGGTTCCTCCCTCTCAGTCTTAATTCATCAACCCGCTCGGGGGCGACATCCAGCTTATTTGCCTTAGCACATTCTCGTAGGGTCCTGTTTAAGGACTCCCGTAATGCCGACACCTTTTTTGCCTCTACTAGTACTTTTTGCCTGGTTTCTTCTAATTCTGCCTGAGCATTAGCCGGATCAAGTATCGGCGCTACAGGCGTAGTCAGATTATCTATAGTTGCCTGGAGAATATTTTCTGGTCTTTCCAGAGGTGGCCATCTTACCCTTGGTGCCTTCGGGGTCGTCTCCTGCACCTCGGCTGGGTTGGCTGCCGCAGGATCTACCTCGATGGGCGGTGGAGCTGCCTGCTTTGTAGTCACCTGTACTCCCATCGTCGGATCCTTGCTTGATCCGGCGCCTACTGCTCCCGCCTGCACCCCGACTGCGACCATCACCTCGACGCTGCTGACGGGGCGTTCTCCACGCGAACCGTTTACGGCGCTACGGGGGGCTCTCCTGCAACGATAACTTGGTGAGGATAAACGCCGGAGGTGTCAACGCCGACGTAGATCTGGTGCATGCCCAAGTTGATGAAGACGCCATTGCACGGAGGAATTTTTCCCCCGAAGCTGCCTGCGTTATCGCTGACATAGTCACAGAGATCAAATATCCGGACTAAGCCAGGGACAACGCGCTTGCCAGTGTGGATGAAGTTTCCCGTCCGGATCATGACTCCAGCTAGCACCGCTGCTGGCCCCACGGTGGGCGCCAATTGTCGTGGTGGTGGCACGGCAGATGCCATGGGTAGGCTAAAGTATGGGGCCAATGGATGCTAGTGGGATCTGGGGAGGAAGATGTAGTTATTTCTACACGCGAATGACTAACATACAGATCTTTATTTCTCCTCTCTTTGACTACAAGTACTCCTTGAGCTGTATGCAAGAAGAGAAGATGAACTTTACAAGCCTAACGGTGTAGAATGAGCCGATCCCCCCTCAAGGGTCCAAGCTTCTCCTTATAAAGGGGTGCCTTGGCTCCTCTAGGGCTGACGTGGCAAGCATATTCGAGGAATATGCTTGTCCCAATATAGTAACTCGGCGAGCTCCTTTCCGTGTCCCCCTTCCAATGACGGCAAAGTTCCAGAGAGCCCCACCTGCATGCCTCGGGTTTCAGGACTGTCACCTCCGTGACCTCCTTCTTCTCTTCTGCTGCTCTGCGCCTTGTCCTTTGCGCTTGGCTCTGTTCAGATTCTTCCTAGCCCGAGGCTAGGGTTTGACTTTAGGCTCCTCCTTCTCCTGCAAGCTTCATGTTATTCGGCCCTGCCTCGCTTAACTCGGCTCGGCCTTCACCTGCATTATGGCTTATTCGGACTTGCCCGGCCGACTTAACTCGTACGTCGGCCGAGTAACGTACAACCCCTCTTGTAAATGTCATGGTCATGCTCATCTCGGCCGACCTTTACATGATTCGGCCGATATAAACAGTAACTCGGCATAAGACCGGGGAAACTCCTTTTGGCTTTCCCCGTCTTGACCCTATCCGGGGTCACCTCCCCAACACGGGGCTTCATGCATGGGACTTATAAGATGGTATGTTGCGACAACTTTGCTATCTTCCTCTTGAAGTCCTAAATAGAAGCGACTTTAGTTGTAATTTTTATTTAAATGGTGATTTCTAAGTTGTATAAAGACAAATGTGTGCATCCATAAAGGTAAATAATAGCTCTACCGGTCCACAACACTGGTGGAAGCAGGCTTCACACACGGTTTTCCAAACCGTCTACCACTGAAATTGGGCTTCACACACGGTTTTCAAGCCATCGCCCACTAGTGAAATTGGTTTTCATACACGGGCTCCACACATGATGGTGAAATAAATATGTGCTGAATATGGACGCATTATTATGGAAATTATTTCTTAGTGCATCACACATCATTGTAATTTTAAAACCGTGTATCATTGCTTACTACATCACACACCCTTTTCCAAGTAGAACAATGTGCAATGAAAAAGGCATGAAGTCATTTAAATGAGTAAGCATAGAAAAAATCTTACAAGTTCATAATATTTGAGTGTTATCCATTAAATACAGTCTAGTTTTTATTAAAATATATACTGTATCATTTTGCATCATATTGTTTATGTTTGCTTCACAAAAAAAAACCATTTTTGATACTTAGAAAATGAAAAGTGATATTTTCATACAAAAAGTTGAAGATTCACTTTGGCAATGTTATTTTCCATGGCAATATACACCTCTCCGCAAAAAGGGCCAATATCATAAAATTTATTTTTCCATATAACCGTTCACATTTTTTGTCCAAAACTGTGTGTGATTATCTCCTACATCACACACTCTTTTATCCAAAAAAAAACCATGTGATTCAAAATAGCATGAAGTCATGTAACTGAGTGAGTGTAGATGGGGATCTTACAAGTTCATAATTTGTGGGCATTATCCAACAAATATGGTCTATTTTTTTTGGAAATTGGAGTGGTGCTATTTTGGACCATGTTTTTTATTTTCCCTTCAAAAAAATATTTTTGAACCTTACAAATAATTTTTTTTTGTAATAAAAAATCTAAAACTCACTCTAGCAATGTTGTTTGCCATGGTAATATACTCCTCTGTGCAAAAAAGGATCAATTATCATAAAAAAAATTGTACATCGCACATAATTTTTAGTTCAAAACCGTGTGGGATTGCCTCCTACGTCATGTAGGATTAAAACTAGCATGAAGTCATTTAATTGAGTGAGTGAGGTAGATGGAGGGCTTACAAGTTCATAATTTATAGGCATTATGCATTCAATATGGTATAATTTTTAAAGAAATTGGAGTGGTCCATTTTGCAGCATAATTTTTATTTCTGCTTCACAAAAATCCCATGTTTGACACTTAGAAATTTGAAAATAAATTTTTGTACTCCCTCAGATCCATAATAAATATCGCTGAACTCACTTTGACAACGTTGTTTGCCATGGAAGTATATACATATGGGCAAAAAATGGACCTACTATCATGAAAAATGGCATCACACACATTTTTTATTTTGAAAATTGTATGTGATTGCCTCTTACGTCACACATCCTTTTATAAAGAAAATCATGCGCGATACATCATATACCCATTCATAAAGGAAAACCGTGGGCGATTAGAGCGACTTTGGGATAGCGTCTCACTACAAACGCGGTCTCTACTAGTGACACTATAAATGAAAATATTATTAATGAAATCTATGTATAAAATACATATTCATATTTACAATTAATTTACAATTATGTGGTACTACCGCTTTTTGATACCGCTCATTTCTGAGGAGTTTGGCGAGCTTGCCAAGTGCTTCAGTCATGAGCGGTACCAAAATGCGATACTACCGCTTTTTGATACCGCTCAGTACTGAGGCCTTTGGCCAGTGTACTCATCGCACTGCCAGGCCCGGAAGTGAAACCCGGTGCTACCGGACTTGAGCGGTAGTACCGGATGAATTATCCGGTACTACCGGACATCACTGAGGCAGAATATGGAGCAGCAGGCAAGTCCTTTTTGTGGGCAATTAGACAGGGAATTCTATGCATGCAACCTGTAGAATACTTGGCAGATAATTAGTTCGTCATGTGAGTTGTAATAAACACCAAAATCTCTAGGGAAAAGAAATGTTCTTTCAATCTCCCCCTTTTTGGTGTTAGATGACAACACACATTTTGCATGATAGAATTGATGACAAGTAAGATTTTGTAAAATAGAGATGGGGCTCCCCCTAGATAAGTAGAGACAAGCCCCATACTATTTTACAAGGTACATGGGAGTGCATAGTCACACATAGTGCACATACCTTTGCACACAAGTGTGTGATGAGAAACACACTGATAAGGAATAGGTAATGTCATCACACACCACATAAGATGGATCCAAATGATAATAACCATACCACACAGATGATGGATCCATAAGATAACCACACAGTCGTCGCATACATAGCACAAATAGTTAGTTCATAAGTTTCACGCATAATAAGAGGCAAGTAGCAAATAAAGTTCACAAGCGATTAAAAATCAAAGGCAAGAGTGAGCTTGTGACTTTCCCATGCAAATCCTGCATGCCTAATGTAACTCTACTCCCCCTTTGGCATCAAGACACCAAAAAGGGACAAGAGCAACTCTAATGTCCCGGAGATCACTAGTAGTCATCATCAGAGTCATCCCCATAAGGAGGCGGAGCATGGAAAGTGGAAGAGGCATCATTGTCCCAGTGGCTATGCTTGGAGATCCATTGCTCTTCAGGAGTGATGTTGTCCTCGGATCCCTCAGAGGTGATCAACCCTTGAGCTTGCATTACTTCTTTCTGATGTGCACTGGCTTTCTTGGCATAGACATGTGCCTCATACATACGCTTCTGATTGTCAACCTGGAAGCATAAGACCTTCTTAAGCTTAGCCTCAATCCTCTTGGCCCATGATGGTTGGGCAGTCTTGCGGCGTGAGGCCACAAAATCAATATCGTGGGCATCATCATCATCACCGGACCCATCCTCAAGTGGGTTCCCATCCTCATCAACAAGTTGACCATCCGCATTGCATGGTTTAAGATGGGTCTTGATCAATAGATTCTTGTGCCGGTGAGTAACAAGGCGTTGAGAGGAAATGTTCCGAGCAAGAGATGGGCACTTGCGAAGAATAAGTGCCATGATGTACGGGGCAAAAGGAGGAACCCGCCGAGTGTAAGTAGCATTAACCTTCTCGTTCCAAATCACGTCCATCACATCAATTGGTTGTCCTGAATCACGTTGGCGGTGAGTTGTGATCATGAGGTCCACCATGAAACCATGCATCTCATCAACATTTCCAGAACAGGGAGCGATGGTCTCACGAAAAATACGATGCAAGATATCATATGTTGGGAGAAGCCCCTTGATCTTTCCAGCAATACCACGCCCACAGATGTAAAGTAGAAGAAGAACATCCTTATTCATGGGACGCTCATTGTTGTGACAGTGGAAGCCAACCGGAGTATCTCTCCCACGGTCCTCATATCCAAGGATAGCCCCAAACTCAGCCAATGTTGCGGTCTTGACAACTCCCTCTGTCATCCAGGTGATAGTCCGAGTCTGGTTCTTGGCAAAGTGAACGGTGGCATAGAACTGCGCAATGAGCAAGGGGTCATAGTCACACTTGAACTGCATAATGGGAAGCAAGCCAATGTTTGTGCAAATCTCAAGTGCTTCACCAAAGTAGTTCAAGTTCTTGTTCACATGGTTCATCTCAATCCACTTCTGAGGAACCACAATCTTCTCACCCGTCATGAGTACCTCAAAGTAGACCCGCTCTTGGAAGTCGGTGAAAAATAGACTATTGTCCCTAGACTCATGGCGAGCAGTAACATAGGGATTGTCAGAACGTAGGGCAAGAAACTCAGCATCGGGGATGTCAGACAACTTCTTTAGCCCAGATGGCCCTGAACTCTGACTCTTGCGGCAACCCGTGCGAGGAGGAGAAGGAGGAGCACTACCTCGACCAACACTTATCTTAACTCCCCATCCACGCCGGCCCCGAGTGGTTTTTAGCTTCAGACGGTTGCTAGGTTGCGGCATGATCTCTTCTTCTGATTGTGTCTCTGACTCTGACTCAAAGTCCTCTATCTCATGACGAGCTTTGGACATTTTGCGTGATCGTTGGGAGCCCCCTGCACCTGAGAAAGAACAACGGAGGTAGCAGTGGGATAAGGGCACAAGAACCCGAAACAAACAGAAGATGAAATTCAAGTTTTTTTAAAAAAATTGTTGTTAGTACTGAGCGGTAGTACCGGATCTACTGGCGGTAGTACCGGAAACACGTCTGGTACTACCGGTCATGCGACAACATCACAGATCTGGTGCTATCAATCTAAGGACGGGCAGCAAAATTAATGCAAAACAAGAATCCATCAGACTAGGAGTAATGGTATGAGCGTGCACACGATACAACCTAAAAAAACACAAGTTTTGACCAAGAATCGAAGTTTCCCTAGATTCAATGGGCAAAACAAGTGAGAAGAAGGAAGGACGGTAGTACTGGTGTCCATGGTGGTGGAAAAACAAGGAGGAGGCGGGATCCGGTGCGGATCCGGGGAAAGGATGAAGGGACAGAGCTCCGGCGGCGGTCTTGGCTCTGGCGGTGGCGGTGGTTAGGAGTGGATACGGGGGAAAATGAGGCACTGAGGGGTGCCCCTCCCAGCATCTCCACCCTTAACCGAGACGCACAGTGGTAGTACCGGTCCGAGAAGCGGTAGTACCATAGGAAACGGCCGGTAGTACCGCACCTGGGGAGTTTCCAGAAAATCAGCCTGGAAACAGGTCCCTGTGCGGTAGTACCGCTAGTTTCTTGCGGTAGTACCGTCTCACGGTAGTACCGTTGTTTGAACCGGTAGTACCGTAACCACCAGAACAGACAGACAAGTTTGAAAACTGGAAGGTTCTTGTGCGGAGTAGATGAGTTTTGTGTAGGATAAGGAAGGCTTGGGTTAAGAGAGTTATACTGATATGGACCTATGCACTCTAAAGTTTAAAACATCAACCTCAGATATGGAGAACCAAACAAGAGTGCATTGACCGAGGAAGGAAAACCAACTCAAAAATGACAAACATGAGTAAGCACATCAACCTCTCGAGTGAGAGGGGGCGGTGGCCTAGGCCACCATATTTAAGTATACTCGGCTTGGCACCACGAAGATATATCTTGGGTCCATTACCGAAACTCATCATTAAGCTCACATATCACAAAATGATATTAAGAGGAATGAAATTTTGTTTACTTTGCGTATAATGGGGGGACGGATAGTCCAATCAATTAGGACCGCACTCCCCCTATGTCCATGCCTACACCTAAACCAAATATGAGTCGAATATTAGGTGAGAATGTAAGATAATCAAGTCAAGCTCCTTGAATCTACGATATTTAGTTCATTCCTCAAGTAGCAAAACCTTGCTTCATCAAGTGGCTTCGTGAAGATATCGGCAAGTTGATCTTTGGTTGACACATATGATAGATCAATATCACCTCGAGCAACATGATCTCTAATGAAGTGATGGCGAATCTCAATATGCTTTGTCCTTGTGTGATCCACTGGGTTGTAGGCAATCTTGATGGCACTTTCATTGTCACATAGAAGAGGCACTTTGTCACAATGGACACCGTATTCCTTTAAAGTTTGCCTCATCCATAGCAATTGAGTGCAAGCACTAGCAGCTGCCACATACTCGGCTTCGGCGGTGGAGAGAGATATACAATTTTGCTTCTTAGAAGACCAACATACCAAGGACCTACCAAGGAATTGGCAAGCCCTGGATGTTGATTTTCTATCATCCTTATCATCCGCCCAATCCGAATCCGTGTATCCACAAAGAGCAAATGTTAAGCCTCGAGGATACCAAAGACCATAAAATGGGGTATGAACTAAATATCGAAAGATTCTCTTGCCCGCCATCAAATGACTTTCTTTAGGAGCCGCTTGATATCTTGCACACACACACCTACACTCAACACAATATCGGGTCTAGATGCACAAAGGTAAAGCAAAGAACCAATCATGGACCGGTATACCTTTTGATCCACATCTTTACCATTTGGATTTTGTTCTAGATGAGTCTTTGTAGCCATGGGAGTAGGAGCTCCATTTAAATCCTGCATTTTGAATCTCTTGAGCATATCTTGAGTATACTTGGCTTGATTGAAGAATGTCCCTCCTCTAACTTGCTTGATCTCAAAACCAAGAAATACTCTCAACTCCCCCATCAAAGACATCCGGAACCTACTAGTCATAAAATTTGAGAATTCATCATTAAAAGCTTTGTTAGATGAGCCAAATATAATATCATCAACATATATTTGGCATACAAAAAGCTCCCCATTGACTCTCTTAGTAAAAAGAGTGGGATCGATTTTCCCAACCTCAAATCCACGGTCAAACAATAACTCTCTAAGGTGCTCATACCACGTGCGTGGGGCTTGCTTGAGCCCATAGAGCGCCTTATCAAGTTTGTAGACATGGTTTGGGAAGTTGGGGTCCTAAAATCCCGGGGGTTGCTTAACATATACCAACTCATTTAATGGACCATAAAGAAATGCACTCTCTACATCCATCTGTTGCAACTTGAAATTATGATGTGCCGCATAAGCAAGGAGGATACAGATGGACTCAAGGCGAGCCACGGGTGCATAAGTTTCTCCATAGTCAATGCCTTCAATTTGAGAATACCCTTGTACAACCAATCTAGCCTTGTTCCTTACTATAATTCCATGCTCATCTTGCTTGTTCTTGAATATCCACTTTGTTCCAATAACACTGCGACAATCCTTTGGCTTCTCAACTAACTTCCATACTTTGTTTCTCTCAAAGTTGTTGAGCTCTTTGTGCATAGCTTCTAACCAATCTGAATCTTCAAGAGCTTCCCACACTTTCTTAGGTTCAATCATGGAGATGTGTGCTTGGTGTTCACTGAACCTCTTCAAATGTGTTCTTGTGGAAATGCCTTTCCTTAGGTCACCAACTACATTTTGTAGAGAGTGGTCTCTTAATTCCAACATTCTTTACTTTCTAGCTTCACGACGAGCGTGAATCTCCGTGTTGTTTCTTGGGGGACCCTCTTCATCATTTTGGTCCTCGTATTGACCATCAACTTGACCTTGATCATCACCGGAATCATTCTCTTCATCTAGAGGCAAATATTGACCTTGGTATTGGTCAAGTGCTCTTCTAGCATCAATCTGATCTTGTCTCAAAGCAGTTTGTACAGATCTTCCTTGAGCAATTGCCTTGGCACCACTTGACACCCTGGCGAATGAATCAAGCTCCCCTTGACTAGAGTTGTCACTATGATCATCATGTTGAGGGTCCACATCTTGTCTTTGGCTTGAGTCATTGTCCTCCTCGGTGGATGGAGCTTGTTGATGTCGTGAAGATGAGGGCTCTACTTGAGTGGAGCATAGTTCTTCTCGATCCGCCATAAGGGGTTCCTCAACGGGGCGAATATATCCCACACCAATTCTTCCTATGGCTTCCTAAGGCATTTAATCATCTGCATCACAAGCATCAACACGCCCCCCTTGGGTACCATCATATTCTTCGAAGGTCACACTACAAGATTCTAGGACGGCTCCGGAGATCTTATCATAGATTCTATAAGTGTGAGATTCGAGACCATAGCCAACAAAAATACCCTCTAATGCTTTAGACTCGAATTTGTACAAACGAACACCTTTTATGAGATAGAAACACTTACAACCGAACACCCGGAAGTAAGATATGTTGGGCTTGTTACCGGTAAGTATTTCATATGGAGTCTTGTTGATTTCTTTGCGGAGGTAGAGCCGGTTTGAAGCATGGCAAGCGGTGGAGATGGCTTCGGCCCAAAAGTTGTATAGATATTTAAACTCCGCCAACATGGTCCTAGCCATCTCAATAAGAGTATGGTTCTTCCTTTCGGCCACACCATTTTGTTGAGGGGTGTATGCAGCGGAATATTGATGTTTTATCCCCTCATCACTAAGGAAATCATTCAAGGTGTAGTTCTTGAACTCGGTGCCGTTGTCACTTCTTATGATCAACACGGGAAGATTGTATTGACATTGGACCATGTTGATGAAGTCTATGAAGGTCTTTTGGGTCTCACTCTTCAACTTGAAGAAATATACCCACGAGTATCTTGAGAATTCATCAACGATCACCAAACAATATTTCTTCCCACCAAGACTTGCATGAGATGGAGGACCAAAAAGGTCCACATGGAGGAGCTCCAAGATCTTGGTAGACTTGATGCGGTTCTTAGGCTTGTGAGGAGAATCATGCATCTTCCCTAGAACACATGCCCTGCAAACACGATCTTTGGCAAAGGAAACATTTTCTTTTAGTCCAACAATATGGCCCTCCTTGTGGAGACTTTGCAAAGTTCTCATATTGACATGGGCTAGTCGGCGATGCCATAACCAACCCACATCGGCCTTTCCGAATAAGCACATCGCACTTGTAGTGGCTTGCCCCGAAAAGTCCACCACATACAAGTCATGTTTGACGTACCCAACGAAAGCGACCTTGAGAGACTTGCTCCACATGAGGACCACAATATCATCATCAACAACGACGGCAAAACCCATCTTTCCAAGAGCACAGACTGAAAGTAAATTGTATCCAAGGGTCTCAATAAGCATGACGTTCACGAGTGTAATGTCGTGAGCAACCACTACCTTGCCGAAACCCATTACCTTAGACTTTGACTTTTCGGCATATGTCACGGTGATTTGATCATCATTTGGCTTTAAGTCCTCGACAATAGATGAGCTTCCGGTCATATGACTCGTGCAACCACTATCAAGCACCCACTTTGACCCTCCGGAAGCATATGTCTCCGTTCCTCTTGCCATAAGGCAAGTGACGTTCTTGATGGGAGAATTCTCATTTGGAGAATCAAAGAGAGAGAATGTCGGAGTAGAGGTAGTGGCTAGAGCCGCCACACCATTAGAAGTTTCCTCTTCCTCATCTTCATCATCTTCATTGTCGGTGGAGTATTCTTCATGAGTGATCAAGACAATTTCTCCCGACTTCTTGTTGATGGGATTCTTCTTGATGAAGGGTTTCTTGTAAGGTGCTTTGAGAGTCTTCTTCAACACAAGCTTACCCCCATGATATTCTCTCTTCTCATAGGGACAACTTGACACAAAGTGATAGCGGTCACCACAATTGAAGCAAGTTCTCAATCTAGTAGTATTTTCTCTTTTCCCATTTGGGTTGCTTCTTCGTTGCATTTCCATCTTGGCCTCGGCGGGGTTCTTCCAAAAGTTCTTTGCATAGAAGGCCATGTATTGACTATGAGCAATCTTAAATTCATCGGGGTGGTCCATGGAGAGGCCTTCATCACTATCATATTCATCTCCATGGTCCACAACTTTGGCCTTCAAAGCAACATTGACAACGTTGCTCATACCAAGGGCACGGGCACGAGCATCTTTGGAATTCTTGGCGGCAACTTTGAAGGCAGCCATCTCTTGCATAACTTCATTTGAGGTCATGAGATGGTAGTTGTGTCTTACTTGTAGGATCTTCAAGTCGGTGGGCTCAAAGGGCATGAGTGCACTCACATATTTCCTTTTTATCCACGCATCATCCACATGTGAGGCACCCACGTTTCTAAAAGCAGTGGCGGTGGTCTTGAGCCTTCGGTACATGTCTTCGTGATCTTCACCTTCCTTCATGTAGAAGCCTTCGGCTTCATTGCTTAGAGCATCATACCGGTTCCTCCTCATACTCTCATTTCCAACAAACAATACAGTGATGGCATCCCAAGCTTCCTTGGCAATGCTAAAGTGCTCAATGTGTGGATAATCCTTTGTACCTAAACCTTGTTGAATCATATTCAAGGCAATGGCATTGAGTTGACTATTGACAACCTCTCTTCTTGTCAAGTTGTTTGGATCCCCAATAAAGAGTCCATGCTCGATGATGTTCCATAGTTCAATGCAAGAGCTGCGCATATGAGTTCTCATTAGTGATTGCCATTGATCAAAAGTAGCAGATTCTTCAAGCTTAGGTGGGTAACCTCTATTGTATACATGAGGGTGAGGGATTGGAGGGTCGGGAGAGTACCATGAGTCACGGTGCTCACCCTTCCCTCCATCATTTTGTGTGGACGAATTAGTGTTGTCTTGTTTACCCCTTACCATCATATCCTCGGGGGATACCAGAGTAATCCCTTTAGGTAAAACGGATGGAGGATCCTCTTGAGGAGAGGGGGATGATGAGCCATCTTTGTCTTTAAGAAGTTGCTCAAGCATCTCCTTGACTTTGTTGACCAAGGAAGAGCTCAATCTTGTTTCCAAGTTTTTGAGATCTTCCATGGTCACCGTGGTAGGCTCATCATCACCATCCCTTCGTGGCTACCTGTGGCATCCCGCAAAACCACTACTAGAAAATCGCGTTGAATTTGTGCATTGCATCGTCATCATCATGCATTGTTTGTCAAAAAACTAATTTCGAAAACCTATTTTTGTTTTCCAAACGCCTCGTCTTCATTCAACACGCAAACCCCGGGCCTCCGGATTATTTTTGTTTGTCTACTATCGGTTTGCAAACGGTGTTATTAAAACAAATAAAACTTATATTATTTTTAGTGGGGCAGTCGAACGGGCCGGATGACCCGAACGACCACCCCAGAAATTAAATCGGTCCACCAGAAAATCCTACAGCTACCCACCTATCTACCCACATCCCTCCCTCCACATCACCCCACCCAATAGCAACCTGCCACCTCACCCTCTCCCCTCCCCCTAGCCTACCAGACGCTGCCACATCACTCCTGCACCCCTCTCTCTCTCCTCTCTCTCCCAGACCCAACCCACACCACACACTCTCTGCCACACACAGCCACCCAACCGGTCCACCCCCCTGACGCGACCCCACCTCCCCTGGGACCCACCCCCTGCATGCCCCCCGTCCCTCTCTCTCTTCTCCCTCTCTCTTCCCCGCGCGTCCCAGCCCATCCCCACGCAACCCACGCCGCCCGCGTCCCACCTCCCTCCGTCCGCAACCACCCTGGCGCCATGGCTCGCCTCGCCGGCCCCTTCCTCCCCACCTGCCCCGCCGCCAGCGACCGCCTTGCGCCGCCTCGCTCGTCCCTCCCCGACGGCTTCCTCGCCGGCCGCCAGGGCTCTCCGCCGCCTCGTCCTCCGCCCCGCTCCTCCGTCGGGCCCCCTCTGCCGCCAGGGCTCGCGGCCGCGCCCCACCCCCCACGCTCTCTCCCTCCTTCCTCTGCCCCTCGCGCGCGCCTCCCCCGAGCCCAGCGCGCCGCCCAGCCACCGACGCCCTGCGCCACCCCGCTCCCTCTTCCGGCCGCAGCCGCCGCTCCTCCTCCTTTTTCCCCCTGCAGTCCGCCGCCGCCCCGCCGCTGTGACCCTCGCCGCCGGAGCCTCCAACGCGTCGCCGCCGACCCACGTACCGTCCCCGCGAGCTCTCCTCCACCACGCCGTCCTCCCCCGCCTCCCGCCGTCGTGCTCCGCCTCTCGCCGTCGTGCTCCGCCGCCGGAGCAAGGGTCGCCGAGACCACGGTCAGCTAATCTTCCTCTAGGCTAGAGTCCACACGTACCCGTCGGCTCCTTCTCCACATCGACCGACCCCCCCCCCTTGGTATCTGGCGGAAGCTACCCACAGTGAAGCCTGCATGGACTGGTGAGCGACCGGAAGCATCAACTCCATTTCCAAGTACAAGGGAGCATCGGCTCCATCAGTGACCAGAAGCGCGCGTACACGGACGTGGTGCGCACCTGGAGTAGGAAGTGAGTAGCTCCATCTGCAGACGGATGGAATCGTGTGGCTGTTGATCTGGAGCACCGATGACGTCGTCACAACCCCGAAGACCAAACCAAACCCGATGGCTCGACATGATCTCCCCTAGAGGACGCCAAGTTCGCCACGGAACGACAAGCTCTCCAACCCGGATACGCCAAGTACTTCTTCCCGGACCCGAGGATCAAGCCTCGACACCCCGAACCCGGAGCCGCGCCAAGATCTCCGATCCCTCGATCCGAAGACCGATCCCCGAAACCCTGAGTGCGCCGACGACCAGATCTCCACGGTGTAACGACAAGACCGACTCGATGACACGGATCCGACAAGATCTTCGTGGCGACAAGAACGACATCGACCAGAGAGAATCCGATGCGCCCCGACACCGACCCAAGTCCTGCTTCCCGGATGCCGAGGTCACCGACACAACACGACAAGAACTACCCCCGAAATCCGAGAACGATCCCGGAGTCCGAGAACGTTTCCGTCGAACCCTGAACCCCAGATCCGGACCCCGAGACCGACCCTGAACCCCCGGATCCCCAAGATCGTCGAGAACCCTAAAGTGTGAACCCCTTTCCGGAACCCTATTTTATAACATAACAACAAATTGTTGCATATTTAATTGTCATCTCGCATGCATATTTGAGTGGGTTGGGGGCCTTATGCCGATTCACCTTATAATTAAATATGGGGCCCATATGCGGGAAAATCTAGCCTTATATTGGCCTCATTTAAAATGGTGTAGCGAACCGGTGACTTACCTTGCCCTGAAATTATAACATTTAATTTGCGGGGTAGATAAATAACTTGAACCATCTAATTAATTGACGGGACCCCGATTCCGCTTAATATGACCTAATTGCACCGCATCTTTTCCATGTCATACCCCATGCATGTATCATGCCGATCTTCTGCCGTGTATTGAATATTGCATCCGGTGTTTCTTCTAGTGTTTTGCTTCTTCGCGGATTAGGCCGATGAGTTGATGCGAGTGTCGACCCCATCTTCGGATGAATCTTCGGCAATGTTATCAGGCGAGCACCTCCCCCTTTCTACCTATCTTACTTTTATAGTATTTATTCCCTCCTGTTGATCTATTGCTATCTGTGTTGCGTTGCTCTAGTTTCCGTACCCGTGATATCCCTTGCAGCCTTATATTGCCTTGGACACATCCTATTACCTGTTGTTTGGTAGATAGTTGGACTTGCGCGTCATAGTCGCTTGCTCAAGTGCTGTTGCGTGTCGCCATGTACCACAGTTGTTGGAGTATTGCCACATGTCTGATGTTGGAGATGATCATAGTTTTACTTATCGTTCACTTTAATTCCTGTTTAACAACTAAAATTGAAGTAAGCAGAGGCATCGGTGGGTGATAGATAACATTTGGTTTTCGAACGCCCACTTGTGTCCCGTAGGACCCCGAGTACTTGATACTTGTTCCTTGATTTATCGCGCTATCCACATCCGGGAGGTATATGGGACCCCCCTTAGCCAGAGCTTGATTCAGTCTTATTTCTTGGGGCCACAACTAGTTTGAGGTTTTATTTACTATCCTGTACCTATGCCATGCTTTACTGCTTTATTTAAATTGTGCGACAGATAGCACGTGTACTGTTTTGGAAGCGGAATGTTTTCGCGGTATCGACAGGCCCCGTTTGGGGATCTGCTGTCGTTTACAGCCATTGTCGCAAACCTTGAGTCCGTCTCGGAGCTTGCTTACTTCGTTGCGGGTGTACTCCAAGGGGTGGCCCCCTGAAATATTTCTGAATCCTGCGATTGCTTTGTCGTGAAGGCCTCGTTGGGTTTTGATTTGGTTTTTCCGAGGTTGATCGAGTGTGTGTTGCTATTGGTGCACCCCGGCCGGGTAAAACTTTCTGAAAGCCGTGTCCGCGGATATGGACGACTTGGAGCATAGTATCTCGACCATAGACAAGCATAACTAAAGTTTATTGCTATAAATTTGACTTTATAATGACTAGTAATCAGCTTCACTATAATGGAATGGCTAATTAATACTGCCCACAATTGCTTGTTTGGAGTGTCGCTTGCGACCATTGTACCTGACTAGTAAGTAATGCAACTACAAAGGAATGGCTAAATAAAAGTACCAACAACTGCTGGGTTTTTGGGTTATCTCATGCTAATTGTATCTGACTAGTAAGTGTTGCCACTATAACGGAATGGTTAACTAAAAGGGCCCACTGCTTATTTTATCAGGACGATTATCTAAACCTGACTAGTAAAGCGCCGCAACTATAACTGAATAAGTAAAACTGCCAACTGTGTGAGTTCCTCGGTTGACTTCCTCGTTGGTCTCGAGGGGGAAACGCCAGGATGGGATTGTTTGATGGTAGTATCAGGTTGGTTCCGAATAGGTCTCTCTTACCTCTCTCTGATAGTCGCCGGTTGTATCGCGTCTCTATAGGTTGTTTAGTGCATGCTGCCGCTGCCGCTTCAGTCCACCATACCTATGTAGGCGAGGACCGCCGAATTCTAGTCTCGCCGTGTACTGGCCTCAGTACTGACGCTCCTCTTTTTCCTTTGCCCTTTGTCGGCACCCCTTTTGTTTAAGCAGGTTTTGAGATCGACGTCGTTAGCAGGGTTACCCTTCCGGCTTGGCCTGGGCAGGGTTATGGACGCCATTGGTTATTCTTCAGGGCTCTTAGCCCCATTTGCATCTTGTCCGTAGCTGGACGCTGTATCGTTTTCAAGGTGATTTGGATCTTTGTATATTATATCTGTATTCTTGACTCTTTGAGTCGCTGTTGTATATATCTGTTCTGTGGGTCCCATCTAGGACTGTTGTGAAATGTTATTACTTCGTTTTCCACCCGCACGAAAGTGCCTGGTGGGCACCTTTGAATCGTTTCTATGCGGGTTTGGCGGGTTTCGCTAAAACTTGCATAGGGCCGATTCAAAGGTGCCCACCAGGCACTTTCGCGCGGGTGGAAAACGAAGTAATAACATTACACAACAGTCCTCGATGGGACCCACAGAACAGATATATACAACAGCGACTCAAAGAGTCAAGAATACAGATATAATATACAAAGATCCAAATCACCTTGAAAACGATACAGCGTCCAGCTACGGACAAGATGCAAATGGGGCTAAGAGCCCTGAAGAATAACCAATGGCGTCCATAACCCTGCCCAGGCCAAGCCGAAAGGGTAACCCTGCTAACGACGTCGATCTCAAAGCCTGCTTAAAACAAAAGGGGTGCCGACAAAGGGCAAAGGAAAAAGAGGAGCGTCAGTACTGAGGCCAGTACACGGCGAGACTAGAATTCGGCGGTCCTCGCCTACATAGGTATGGTGGACTGAAGCGGCAGCGGCAGCATGCACTAAACAACCTATAGAGACGCGATACAACCGGCGACTATCAGAGAGAGGTAAGAGAGACATATTCGGAACCAACCTGATACTACCATCAAACAATCCCATCCTGGCGTTTCCCCCTCGAGACCAACGAGGAAGTCAACCGAGGAACTCACACAGTTGGAAGTTTTACTTATTCAGTTATAGTTGCGGCGCTTTACTAGCCAGGTTTAGATAATCGTCCTGATAAAATAAGCAGTGGGCCCTTTTAGTTAACCATTCCGTTATAGTGGCAACACTTACTAGTCAGATACAATTAGCATGAGATAACCCAAAAACCCAGCAGTTGTTGGTACTTTTATTTAGCCATTCCGTTGTAGTTGCATTACTTACTAGTCAGGTACAATGGTCGCAAGCGACACTCCAAACAAGCAATTGTGGGCAGTATTAATTAGCCATTCCATTATAGTGAAGCTGATTACTAGTCATTATAAAGTCAAATTTATAGCAATAAACTTTAGTTATGCTTGTCTATGGTCGAGATACTGTGCTCCAAGTCGTCCATATCCGCGGACACGGCTTTCAGAAAGTTTTACCCGGCCGGGGTGCACCAATAGCAACACACACTCGATCAACCTCGGAAAAACCAAATCAAAACCCAACGAGGACTTCACGACAAAGCAATCGCAGGATTCAGAAATATTTCAGGGGGCCACCCCTTGGAGTACACCCGCAACGAAGTAAGCAAGCTCCGAGACGGACTCAAGGTTTGCGACAATGGCTGTAAACGACAGCAGATCCCCAAACGGGGCCTGTCGATACCGCGAAAACATTCCGCTTCCAAAACAGTACACGTGCTATCTGTCGCACAATTTAAATAAAGCAGTAAAGCATGGCATAGGTACAGGATAGTAAATAAAACCTCAAACTAGTTGTGGCCCCAAGAAATAAGACTGAATCAAGCTCTTGCTAAGGGGGGTCCCATATACCTCCCGGATGTGGATAGCGCGATAAATCAAGGAACAGGTATCAAGTACTCGGGGTCCTACGGGACACAAGTGGGCGTTCGGAAACCAAATGTTATCTATCACCCACCGATGCCTCTGCTTACTTCAATTTTAGTTGTTAAACAGGAATTAAAGTGAACGATAAGTAAAACTATGATCATCTCCAACATCAGACATGTGGCAATACTCCAACAACTGTGGTACATGGCGACACGCAACAGCACTTGAGCAAGCGACTATGACGCGCAAGTCCAACTATCTACCAAACAACAGGTAATAGGATGTGTCCAAGGCAATATAAGGCTGCAAGGGATATCACGGGTACGGAAACTAGAGCAACGCAACACAGATAGCAATAGATCAACAGGAGGGAATAAATACTATAAAAGTAAGATAGGTAGAAAGGGGGAGGTGCTCGCCTGATAACATTGCCGAAGATTCATCCGAAGATGGGGTCGACACTCGCATCAACTCATCGGCCTAATCCGCGAAGAAGCAAAACACTAGAAGAAACACCGGATGCAATATTCAATACACGGCAGAAGATCGGCATGATACATGCATGGGGTATGACATGGCAAAGATGCGGTGCAATTAGGTCATATTAAGCGGAATCGGGGTCCCGTCAATTAATTAGATGGTTCAAGTTATTTATCTACCCCGCAAATTAAATGTTGTAATTTCAGGGCAAGGTAAGTCACCGGTTCGCTACACCATTTTAAATGAGGCCAATATAAGGCTAGATTTGCCCGCATATGGGCCCCATATTTAATTATAAGGTGAATCGGCATAAGGCCCCCAACCCACTCAAATATGCATGCGAGATGACAATTAAATATGCAACAATTTGTTGTTATGTTATAAAATAGGGTTTCGGAAAAAGGGGTTCACACTTTAGGGTTCTCGACGATCTTGGGGATCCGGGGGTTCAGGGTCGGTCTCGGGGTCCGGATCTGGGGTTCAGGGTTCGACGGAAACGTTCTCGGACTCCGGGATCGTTCTCGGATTTCGGGGGTAGTTCTTGTCGTGTTGTGTCGGTGACCTCGGCATCCGGGAAGCAGGACTTGGGTCGGTGTCGGGGCGCATCGGATTCTCTCTGGTCGATGTCGTTCTTGTCGCCACAAAGATCTTGTCGGATCCGTGTCATCGAGTCGGTCTTGTCGTTACACCGTGGAGATCTGGTCGTCGGCGCACTCAGGGTTTCGGGGATCGGTCTTCGGATCGAGGGATCGGAGATCTTGGCGCGGCTCCGGGTTCGGGGTGTCGAGGCTTGATCCTCGGGTCCGGGAAGAAGTACTTGGCGTATCCGGGTTGGAGAGCTTGTCGTTCCGTGGCGAACTTGGCGTCCTCTAGGGGAGATCATGTCGAGCCATCGGGTTTGGTTTGGTATTCGGGGTTGTGACGGCGTCATCGGTGCTCCAGATCAACAGCCACACGATTCCATCCGTCTGCAGATGGAGCTGCTCACTTCCTACTCCAGGTGCGCACCACGTTCGTGTACGCGCGCTTCTGGTCACTGATGGAGCCGATGCTCCCTTGTACTTGGAAATGGAGTTGATGCTTCCGGTCGCTCACCAGTCCATGCAGGCTTCACCGTGGGTAGCTTCCGCCAGATACCAAGGGGGGGGGTCGGTCGATGTGGAGAAGGAGCCGACGGGTACGTGTGGGCTCTGGCCTAGAGGAAGATTGGCTGACCGTGGTCTCGGCGACCCTTGCTCCGGCGGCGGAGCACGATGGCGAGAGGCGGAGCACGACGGCGGGAGGCGGGGGAGGACGGCGTGGTGGAGGAGAGCTCGCGGGGACGGTACGTGGGTCGGCGGCGACGCGTTGGAGGCTCCGGCGGCGAGGGTCACAGCGGCGGGGCGGCGGCGGACTGCAGGGGGAAAAAGGAGGAGGAGCGGCGGCTGCGGCCGGAAGAGGGAGCGGGGTGGCGCAGGGCGTCGGTGGCTGGGCGGCGCGCTGGGCTCGGGGGAGGCGCGCGCGAGGGGCAGAGGAAGGAGGGAGAGAGCGTGGGGGGGTGGGGCGCGGCCGCGAGCCCTGGCGGCGGAGGGGGCCCGACGGAGGAGCGGGGCGGAGGACGAGGCGGCGGAGAGCCCTGGCGGCCGGCGAGGAAGCCGTCGGGGAGGGACGAGCGAGGCGGCGCGAGGCGGTCGCTGGCGGCGGGGCAGGTGGGGAGGAAGGGGCCGGCGAGGCGAGCCATGGCGCCAGGGTGGTTGCGGACGGAGGGAGGTGGGACGCGGGCGGCGTGGGTTGCGTGGGGATGGGCTGGGACGCGCGGGGAAGAGAGAGGGAGAAGAGAGAGAGGGACGGGGGGCGTGCAGGGGGTGGGTCCCAGGGGAGGTGGGGTCGCGTCAGGGGGGTGGACCGGTTGGGTGGCTGTGTGTGGCAGAGAGTGTGTGGTGTGGGTTGGGTTTGGGAGAGAGAGGAGAGAGAGAGGGGTTCGGGAGTGATGTGGCAGCGTCTGGTAGGCTAGGGGGAGGGGAGAGGGTGAGGTGGCAGGTTGCTATTGGGTGGGGTGATGTGGAGGGAGGGATGTGGGTAGATAGGTGGGTAGCTGTAGGATTTTCTGGTGGACCGATTTAATTTCTGGGGTGGTCGTTCGGGTCATCCAGCCCGTTCGACTGCCCCACTAAAAATAATATAAGTTTTATTTGTTTTAATAACACCGTTTGCAAACCGATAGTAGACAAACAAAAATAATCCGGAGGCCCGGGGTTTGCGTGTTGAATGAAGACGAGGCGTTTGGAAAACAAAAATAGGTTTTCGAAATTAGTTTTTTGACAAACAATGCATGATGATGACGATGCAATGCACAAATTCAACGCGATTTTCTAGTAGTGGTTTTGCGGGATGCCACACTACCCATATTCTCTTAGGCGGTAAAGCCCAAATAAAGAGCCGAGACTCTGATACCAATTGAAAGGATCGTATGGGCACCTAGAGGGAGGGGGGTGTGAATAGGTGCTACTTTAAATTTTCTTATTTTCAAATTAAGGTTTGACAATAAGGTAAATTCTCTAGATAATGCAACTAAGGTGAATTTACCTATATGACAAATATGCACGAGCTAGCACAAGACAAAGTAAGAACTAGTAAGTAAAGTGTGGTAAAGGATAGAAGTAACCAAAGTGGTGGACACGGAGACACAAGGATGTGTTTCCCGTAGTTCCTTCCTTTTAAGGGGAAGTACGTCTACGTTTGGAGAGGGGGTGGTTTCAAACCACCAACGCCACGAGAGGCCTCCCTTGTTCTCTGATGAATCTCACCCCAACGGGATCGATTCACCTTCCACTATATCGACAACCTTCAAGGTGGAAGCCGACACCTTTACAAGTTTGGGGCACACATCCAAAAATTAATCGGAGGCTCCCAAATACAAGCAAGCTGTCAAAACAATCAAAGCCAAGCTTGTAAGAACCAAATCTAGAACTAGGGTTTCCAAGAAAACACTAGAGCAAAGGGGCCCTTAATTGAATGAGGGGGAAATGAAGATCTCTTTTGGTGAAGTAGTAGATCAAGGCCTCCTCCTTCGATTCCCCAAAGATCAAGGACTTTGGGTGGTGGATTGAAGAGATCTTGTAGATTTGGTGGCTCCAATGGTGGTCTTGACTTTAATGCAAATGAGAACCTTGTCCCAAGGTAGGTGAAAGACTATTTATAGCACCAGCTCCAATCTGACCGTTGCAGCATTTAATGAAGTGGTAGTACCGGATTTTCCAAGCGGTAGTACCGGAAACAACCGGTACTACCGGACAGGTACCGGAGATGCAATGTTGAGTTGCATAGCCCACAGTTTCCACCGGTATCAAAGTGTGGAGCTACCGCATGGCGGTAGTACCACCCCTACAGAGCGGTACTACCGGACACATGCGGTAGTGCCGCATTTTGATACAGGGGGGAACAACAGTGTGAGTCGAGTGGCCAATCTCCTCAGAAGTGATCGGTACTAAAATGCGGTACTACCGCATTTTGGTACCGGTCAGTTCTGAGGAGATTGGCAAGCTTGCCAATCGCTTCAGTCTTGACCGGTATCAAAATGCGGTACTACCGTTTTTTGATACCGCTCAGTTCTGAGGAGTTTGGCGAGCTTGCCAAGTGCTTCAGACATGAGCGGTACCAAAATGCGGTACTACCGCTTTTTGATACCGCTCAATATTGAGGCCTTTAGCCACTGTACTCATCGCACTGCTAGGCCCGGAAGTGAAACCCGGTGCTACCGGACTTGAGCGGTAGTACCGGATGAATTATCCGGTACTACCGGACATCACTGAGGCAGAATATGGAGCAACAGGCAAGTCCTTTTGTGGGAAATTAGGCAGGGAATTCTATATATGTAACCTGTAGAATACTTGGCAGATAATTAGTCCGTCATGTGAGTTGTAATAAAAACCAAAATCTCTAGGGATAAGAAATGTTCTTTCAGACTTATTATTTTTAGAACTTCAGTGGGTAATTAGAAGTTAACAACATCACCACAGCCAAACTCTCTGCAAGCAGCGAATATAGCTCAGTTTT
This sequence comes from Avena atlantica, assembly GCA_910589765.1. Lineage (NCBI taxonomy): Eukaryota > Viridiplantae > Streptophyta > Magnoliopsida > Poales > Poaceae > Avena > Avena atlantica. The sequence goes on from OU342733.1 coordinate 528,299,135, forward strand.
CAAAAGTGGAGATGAGTTATGTTGAAATTTAGTACAGACAGTTGATGCGGGCTTTATAGACCATGGTTAAGATCGATACCAACCATGCTAAATAAAAGTAAATGATGTATCCAGAGTTGCTATAAAATGCTCTGTTACGATTATCTAGGAATCAAAGGAAATACAAGGTGCTAAAAAGAGAGGAGGTTGATGTTGGGTGCTGTATATGGCAGATTAGCCCGTAGACGTGGTGGTTATCCATCATTATGTAGTTCTGAGTTTCCTACATACTGTTGTAGAATTATTTAGGAATGGTAGGTCTCGGGATGGCAAACTCATACACCTTTGTGCATGATCTTTCGTCATTTCTATAGCATCTGTTTCGGCTACCAATGGTGATGACACTGTGAACATGTAGCAACATATCTGCGATGAGAATTATTGTTGCATTCAGCCGTCATGCTGCAATTAAGCCACTGCTCAGAGCTAATCTTCTTCGTGGTAGACTCATTGTCCTGGAAAGATTGGCACTAAATCTATTTGATGGCAAATAATTTATAAACATGAAGAGTGCATTATGACTATCGTTGTACCACCATAACTCCGTAAGTAATTTGCAATAAACAACGGGCGAGGTTTACCTATTCATTAGAACCAGTACACACATAGTGCCAAAAAAATGGATTGTTTAATAAGCCAACTAATGATAGATCTAGGGTATTTATCATGTATGGGCACAACTTAACTTGCTCACAGATTCAGAAAGACTTTCATCTCAACCATTGGGAAGAAAATTGAAGTGTTTGCTGCTTTTGAGTTTTTTTGTGGCATTGCACAAGGAGTGATTATGAGGGTGTAATATATGCAGTGTGGTGTGGTGAGACTCAACGTAATAGTAGTTAAAATGTACTCTAACGGGAGAAACCCTTTTGTTAACATTTTTCCATATTGTCAGATTCAACATACGTTTAGATCGAGGAAACGGAAGAAAATCACATCCTAGCCGATCAATAAATTTTCTCCATAATCTACAACACTAAATCACACCCTAGCTGAATAGCTATTTTGGTAAATGAGCCACTAACACTAAATCAATGTAAAACTTATCTTTTTATGCAACTTTTTTAGGGTTCTTTCGGACACCTTTTTTTTTTAAAAAACATAGCTATGTTTCGTTCTTTTTTTGGCGTGTGTTTACCGCCATTGTGGTTTACATCACAGGCAAGAAAATCCTAAAAATGCCCGGTTCACTCCTGAGTGTAAAACTAGTCACTAGCGGCTTATTATTTTTAGGACTTCAGTGGGTAATTAAAAGTTAAGAACATCACCGCAGCCAAACTCTCTACAAGCAGCGAACATAGCTCATTTATCAAAAGTGGAGATGAGTTATGTCTGAAATTTAGTATAGACAGTAGATGCGGGCTTTACATACCATGGTTAAGATCGATACCAACCATGCCAAAAAAAAGGATGTATCTAGTGGCTATAAAATATTGTGTTGCGATTTCCTAGAAATTTCCTGAAAATACAAGGTGCTAAAAGGAGAGGAGCTTGATGATGGGTGTGTATATATATGGCAGATTAGCTCGTAGACGTTGTGGCTATCCATCATTATAATTCTGAGTTCTCTATGCACAAAGGAGTCCTGTTTTAGAATTTTTTGGAAATGATACGCCTCGGGATGGCAAAAGCATACACCTCTGTGCATGACCTTTCTTCATTTCTCTAGCATCTGTTTTGGCTACCAATGGTAATGACACTATGACGTGGCAACATATCTGCGATGAGAACTATTGCCGCATTCAGCCTTCATGCTGCAACTAAGCCACTGCTCGGAGCGAATATTCGTCCACTGCTCGGAGCGAATCTTCTTACTAGTAGACTCATTGTCTTGGAAAGATTGCCACTATATCTATTTGCTGGCAAAGATTTATAAACATGAAGAATGCATTATGACGATCGTTGTACCACCATAACTCCATAAGTAATTTGCAATAAACAATGTGTGAGGTTTACCTATTCATTAGAACCAGTACACACATGATGCCAAAAAAATGGATTGTTTAATAAGCCAACTAATGCGAGATCTAGGGTATTTGATATGTATGGCCACAGCTCAAATTGCTCACAGGTTCACAATTTTCTCTCTCAAACATTAGGAAGAAAATTGAAGTGTTTGCTGCTATTGAGTTTTTTTGTAGCATTGCACAAGGAGTGGTTGTGAGGGTGTAATATATGGAGTACAGTGTGGTGAGGCTCAACGTAATAGTAGTTATAATGTAATAATAATGTAGCAGGAGAAACCCTTTTGTTCACATTTTTCCATATTGTCAAATTCAACATGCGCTTAGATCGAGGAAACAGAAGAAAATCACACCCTAGCTAATCAATGAATTTTCTCCACGATCTACAACACTAAATCACCCCTAGCTGAATACCTACATATGTAAAACTTATCTTTTTTATGTAACTTTTTAGGGTTCTTTTAGACACCGTTTTTTCTTATTTTTCGTAAAGCATAGCTATGTTTCGTTCTTTTTTTGGCGTATGTTTACCGCCATTTTGGTTTACTTCACAGGCAAGAAAATCCCGAAAATGCCCGCGGTGGAATGTTGAGTAGAACTTTTCACAAACTAGGCATGCATACTCATTCAAAATAGACAAGGAAATTGAGTAGAACTTGTCAAAAACAAAGGCCTACATTTTTTTCCGAAATGGGGAGCTTGCCCTACATATCAGAAATGTAAATTCAGGCCTCGGCAACCACAAGCTTATACAAAATAGCTCATTCAACCACAGATTTTGCCGAGAATACAACACTTGTATAACATAAATATGCAAAGAGTGCAGCATGGTGTGATTTAATATAATTAATCTGTAAAAGTATCATTTTAATCCTAGGGATTCTATCATAATAATTGGCTTTGTATGCCGATTTAGTTATCTTTCAAAGCGGGGAAAATACTCGGTACTGATGCCGTTGAGGCTTGAGCCCAAGGAAAACACCTAAAATACTCGAGCACAACTTACTTCCTATGCTACCGGGAAGAAAAGAACTAAATGTAACATAAAACCACGACTATGATGTGTTCCTCCACTATCATAATACTTCCTATGTTTCCTTTTATAAGACGTCTTGCAGGCTTAATTAGCCTATCAAAACCAGAAATTCACTTTTGAACCTGGGAGCATATGCTCCCTTTTACCATCTTATAAAAGGGACTTGGGCCAACGTTGGGAGGTAACTTTTAGTTATATCATAAAAAAAAGTACCCTCTTGAGGCTCGCTAGCTTTCTCCTGCTGGGCATACCCCCCAGGGTCCATTTTCTGATGATTAGCACCTGAACCTATGCTTGCACGCAAGGAAAAAATGTATGCCCGACAATAGATATTAGGCGATGCATGTTTGCAAACCGACACAATCGACAAGGGGAGCATGTTCAGAGTTGTTCTTCTACTTATTATTTTTTGAGTAAACTGTAGTTCTTACTTCTTGCTCCTTTATCTTTTAGCAAAACATGTTGATGATGTTTCTGATTGCTATTTAAAAATTGCTAGTGAGGGTATAATCCATGTGGTGTGGTGGAATTCAAGGTTATGGTTAAAATGTAAGATGAGAATGGTTGAGAAGACCAATAACGGTAGCTTCCCCTGCATCCCCAGCTAGGGTGGTGGTCCGAGATGCAACGGGGCAAAAGGTTAGCACGCACAATGTTGGCAAAGAAAAGCTAAACCAAAAGAGGAATTGGGTCACTCACTTCAACAACAACAAATAATAAGTTGTACTTTAAGGCTTTGAGCATGGAACCAGGCATATGCTCAAACTGTTTCAAGATATTGCAGTGCGTGCAATTGCACCTAAGTAACTTTGAAAGATGAATGGGGTTATAGCAAGAAATCACAAATGTATAATAATGATGGGTCAATCGATCGGCAGAATAATCCTATATGGACTACAATAAGAAGAATAGATTAATGAGCATGACATGTGAGATGATGGCTCTCGCGTATAGCCTTGTTTGTATGAGACCTAAAAACAATGAAAACCAAATGCAGACAGATGACCATGTCGTCAGCCTTTATGCTAAGGCCAAAGGCCATCTCTTAGTCTTCACTTAAGGGTTCAGGGCTGGTCGCGATTGCCTTAACGATTTTAATTGTGCGCAAAACACGCATGTCATACTGGTCTCTTGAAAACAAACAGACACAAATCATGATAAATTCCAGATTCTCATGCTCTTTTGCTGGATAAATTCACATGATATTTAGCGAGTACTTAAATCACTCTAAGCACATCTTGTAGATCTTAGGTAATTCTCGCACCATGAACAGAACATCCAGGTTTAGACCACTCATATTCTCATCAAACTAGATGCAATTGAATCAACTTTAAAACACTAGTACAAAGAATTTCGACAGCCCGAGGAATCCGACAGCCTGAAGCGCTTGTCTGAACATCCCAGAGCCACCTCCAAATCCCACCTCACATCTTTGGCAGCGATCGTCTCCTCACTGAGGAATCCGACATCCTAAAGTGCTTGTCGGAACATCCTAGGGCCACGGGGCACGCCTAGACCTTTGGCGCATGCCACCATTGTTCGGACACGCTCTGGGTTGGTGGTCAGCATCCTGGGCACACGAACGCAGATTTTGGCAACATCACAATCTGACAGCCTTGTCGAGGTCAGACGAGAGAAGATTGACATTGGCCTTGAGAGCCCGGAGGAGGTTCTCCGAGGAGCCGAAGAGGGGTAGGTAGTACTGCAGCTTTGAGACGATGGATGTAAGGCGGAATATGTTGGGGGCAAGCGAGACAAGGCGGGCGACCTCAGATATATTGTGTCGCGGTCTACTGTGGGAATATTTAGAATATTAATAGGAATGTTTGACATTAAAGATTAGTTAATTTTAGTCAACAAAACTAGTCACGGCGGCTTATTATTTTTAGAACTTCAGTGGGTAATTAGAAGTTAACAACATCACCACAACCAAACTCTCTGCAAGCAGCGAACATAGCTCATTTATCAAAAGTGAAGATGAGTTATGTCTGAAATTTAGCACATACAGTAGATGCAGGCTTTATAGACCATGGTTAAGATCGATACCAACTATGCTAAAAAAAAGGAAAGAATGTATCCAGTGGCTATAAAATGGTGTTGCGATTACCTAGAAATCCCTGGAAATACAAGGTACTAAAATGAGAGGAGCTTGATAATGGGTGCGTATATATATGGCAGATTAGCTGGTAGACGTTGTGGCTATCCATCATTATGATTTTGAGTTCCCTATGCACAAAGGAGTCCTGATTTAGAATCTTTTGGGAAAGGTAGGTCTCGGGATGGCAAAAGCATACACCTTTGTGCATGACCTTTCTTCATTTCTCTAGCATCCGTCTCAGGGCTACCAATGGTGACGAAAGTATGACCATGTGGCAACATATCTGCGTTGAGAAGTATTGCATGATTCACTTAATCATGCTGCTTCTACTGAATCCACTACTTCAACAGAATCCACTGCTTCGAATGAAACTTCGTCCACTGCTTCGAACGGATCCCTTCCCAGTCGTTGAAAGATTGGCACTATATATATATACTAAGTATAGGAAAAAAATTGCAAAGAAAAAAAATACCGGGTAGGCTTCGGGTAACTGCAGTAAAAAGAATTTAGAAAACCTGTCTAACCATGTGGGGTGGGTCACAGTGTAGAGATAAACTTAAAAGAAAAAGAAAAGAAAACAGGTTGCCTACGTGGCATCCTATCATTGGTAGAAATTAGCAACCATCTGCAGTGCTAACCATACGGACGTGGGTTGCTATGAGAGCTTAAAATCATCCGCCCTTAATATATGTACTAGGAAAATGCCCGTGCGTTGCAACGGGATCTCATGTTTATTCTTAATCATCCTCATCTTTCTTGTTGACCATTATTTCTTTTTTGTCCAGGATCTCAAGTTTCTTTTTTGACCGCATGTGCAACCATTATGTATGTGAAAACTCATGATGATTCTCTACTCCTTTTCTCCGCCTTGTTGCCCAGAAAGACCTATAGAAAAAGGACGAATTCAATCCGGAAGATATAAGAATGAATAGACACCTTTTTATGATCGGGTTTGCTATTTCTCAGGCGCCTGATAAATAGTCATCTTGTTCACCGTTGGATTTTGGTTCCAAGATTCGATTGAGCCATCTGGTTGCAGTTTTTTGTTTGTAAATCATGCATGTTTCCATTCGGTTGAGCCAACCACGTCAGCCGATATTTCTCAGTCGCCTGAGATGTAGGCGTTCCCTTTTATGATCATACAATTTGGCTTTTGATTACTTCAACACTGCTATCTGAGGGATGCACTTCTATTTCGTGTTGAACTGGATGATTGTTGTTTGTTTCATGAAGTAACAATTGGTATAAAAACAATAAGGAAAATGTATAATTTTCTTCCATCCACTATTAGACGGAGGTTATTAATAATACTGATCAAGTATCACATAGAGAGTTCATGGTTAAAGCCATCCGGTTTAAGTGTTGATTAACTGTACACTTTCCTGAACTATAAACCAGTTTTCAGAATCAAGAACATGCTATTTGCTTGCAAAACTGCATTTTGGTGACCAGTCAGTAGCAAAACTAAGTTCATCTGAACCCGCTGATAGATGGCATCCAGGTTTTCTTTTACCCTTCTACTGATTATGTACTTAAGCTACACTTTTTTATTAATCTATATAGTAAGGCAGGTCACTGTCGATGAGGGTCACAACCAATGGATCTGATCACTCTAACTATGATGTGCAGTCTTTATCTCTGGAGTTCGTCTGCACCCAGGAATCAGTTGAGCTGTTGGACATTGGTGAATTGTAAATTGTTGTCTGACTTTCTCTTTTTTGGACGGCAGCTAGGCTCTAGCGACGTCCTTCTTTGGTCGTTCTTGCATCTTTCTGAATCAGAAGAAATAAATCGTCACTGCTGGATTGTTCCTTTTGCCGGGAAGTTTGGCGCTAATGCAATGCACACTCATTTCATATCTTTGCCTTTTCATACTCTTGCAACTAAGACAGATAGTAAACTTCATCAACACATTGTGTTAAGAAACATAGCAAAAAAAACATTATTTCTGAGACTATGGTGTGCAATAACTTCACAAGATCACATATCTCCACACAATCTAAAACTATGTTACGTAAAAAACATAAAAACTGACTTGTTTTACAATAATTTGTGAACAGGCATGCATATCAAAGGAGATGAATAAAACGAACCTTAAACTATTTAGCAATACTGGTCTTTTCCGTTAGATTGGCAAAATGAATTGTACGTGCAAAAAGTATCACATCAGTCGTGCTACAATCAATAAAGCTAAAGAAAGAAATGAATGCTATTAGCAAGACTGGTCTTTTCCGTTAGATTGGCAAAATGACCTAATTTTAATAGAACGCTTGGGCTACTATAAAAACAATGAATTTTTTATTCATGGAAATTGTGGTGGACATAAAGCTACCATGACCTACAGTTGGCAGGCAACCAATAGTCATAGTTAATTATAAGTGGCATATATTATCTTCAGATTATTCATTAGAACATTCCAAGATCTGATGAAAGAAACTTGCCTAATGCATATAATTGAGCTACTTCTCTTGATTATCAGCACCCATTATGAGTCAACAAGCAATTGGATAGACCGAAAAGAGAAGAATTGTATTTACAACAGAGGTCGGAAGAAGGGTCAGGAAATGTTTGGTAATGCCGCATACAGAAGAAAACCAATCTGACATATAGAAATATTTACCTAAGGAGCGACGATATCATGATTTAGAACTCCAGTATCCAAACCTACACATGGGTATAATCATTATCAGTCCGACATAATCACTGAAGCATACCGTAAGAGTAAACAGTGGTGGTATGGCGACACAAACCTTGTGCACCTCCTATTCTGACAGTGAGCTCAGTAGACACGGAAAATGGAACACTGTAAGCAGGTTAAACGCCTCAAGATCTGGTCGACATCGCCCATGTCGGGAGCTCTAAGCCCTTACTCGCCACTGGTTCGGGTTGCGGACCGGTTCCACAGGCGGCGGCACCAAATTTGTCGCAGCGCGTGACGACGACCTGATCCTGACGGGAGCACATAGGAGGCTACGGAATGCACTGGAAGCTGAGCACTAATAAGAGTAGGTTGCATTAACTCCAAAAGAAACTTTGTTGCGTATAGATTGTACTTACGGCTACAAAGAGCTTATAGGACCAAAGATATATTCTCTAGTGCCATCTTCTCAAAAAGACAGGACCAGAGTTTCCACAATTACTTATTTGCCGTCTTCCAGAATTACACGATAGATTTGTGCTATCTGCAAGAAGTGTTCAGAAAAATTCACATGAGCATATTATGAATTTACACCAGAGAAACTATAGTTTATTTGAGAGCCAAAGAACTTACTGAAGCCGTTGCAAGTGGGCTACGGTCAAAGTTAGAAAATAATTCACTCACGAGTGTCCCAAGTTCTATCTCTATGGTTTCACAAACCTACGCTCTAGACAAAAAAATAAGATAAGATAAACTGAATTATAGGGATGTTGTGTGATGCCATTTCGACTGGTTAAACCAATCTCGATGCATAGTGCACCATACGTTCCTTCCAGCAAGATAATTGTGCAATAGTTGTGTTAGAATAAGAAAAAGAACAACACTAAAACTTGCATATTATACTGAGATATTGACTTGCACTATATTCACAATCACAAACCATATATTACCTCGTCGCTCATCTTCTCTAGTGCTGCAGCTGCATCATTTTCTGAAGAGATCTTGAGAAATCCATTGCTTTGTACTTCCTAGTCAATGTATGACATAAATTATTTACACTTCACAACGTATCCTCAATAAGTTGAATAGCAGGCATACCCACGAGACTGATGTAGCAACATTAAATCACTCGGATTTACCAGCATAAAAATTGCAAAAGTGGCATAGAACAGCGCCTCTCTCCCCTAATTCAGCATCACCAATAAACCCTAAAAATAATCCCCAAATCAGTAAAGAATCAATACCTAGACAGATCATGTACGAAATAAAGACGAAAGATTGACACAGGGAACATGTTGAGACCAAGTTCAAGGAAGAAAAACAATTCAGCTCAGTCCGCAGACACCGCCATGCCCCATTGAAGAAAGAGCAAAAATTATGTGGAGCATCAGGATGAGCCGTCAATTCCGCATCTGGGAATTGTGTACGAGCGTGGGGGAAGATGTGTGGCGGTTGCCGTTGTCATCCGCCAGGAAGAGGATCAGGAGCGAGAGGGTTGCCAGTGGAGAGAGATCAGGAGGCGAGGGGTGGTCCTCCTCCTGCTCGTCAACCCAACAAGACGTCATCTTCCTCAGCTTCCTTCCGCACTGCGGGCGTTGGCGGATCGGAACCAGTAAAAACGAGCGATCGGCGCCGCCCTAGAGTAGTGCTGGTGGGTGGCGACGGCGGCCTCGTCGTTCCCCCTACCCGGCCCTGTCCATGCTGCGGCAGGGGAGGACCAAGCCGTGTCACTCAACGGTGGTGGCCGTGTGGTTTGGCGGCGGCGTTGTGAATCTGGACGGTGGAAGGGTCGCGGGCGTGGTGCGGTGGCGTGGATTTGCCGGTACCTTTGCTGTCCGGTTTTTCTCTACGCGTGGTTCGTGGGAGTAAGTCGTGGGAAGAAAACCGGTGGACGGGTGCGATGGACGAAAAAAAACCGACGTAGTGGGAGGTCGGCAGAAAACGGAACCACGATATCTTTTTTAGATAGTAGAGAAAAAGTGGCATAGAACAGCGCCTCTCTCCCCTAATTCAGCATCACCAATAAACCCTAAAAATAATCCCCAAATCAGTAAAGAATCAATACCTAGACAGATCATGTACGAAATAAAGACGAAAGATTGACACAGGGAACATGTTGAGACCAAGTTCAAGGAAGAAAAACAATTCAGCTCAGTCCGCAGACACCGCCATGCCCCATTGAAGAAAGAGCAAAAATTATGTGGAGCATCAGGATGAGCCGTCAATTCCGCATCTGGGAATTGTGTACGAGCGTGGGGGAAGATGTGTGGCGGTTGCCGTTGTCATCCGCCAGGAAGAGGATCAGGAGCGAGAGGGTTGCCAGTGGAGAGAGATCAGGAGGCGAGGGGTGGTCCTCCTCCTGCTCGTCAACCCAACAAGACGTCATCTTCCTTAGCTTCCTTCCGCACTGCGGGCGTTGGCGGATCGGAACCAGTAAAAACGAGCGATCGGCGCCGCCCTAGAGTAGTGCTGGTGGGTGGCGACGGCGGCCTCGTCGTTCCCCCTACCCGGCCCTGTCCATGCTGCGGCAGGGGAGGACCAAGCCGTGTCACTCAGCGGTGGTGGCCGTGTGGTTTGGCGGCGGCGTTGTGAATCTGGACGGTGGAAGGGTCGCGGGCGTGGTGCGGTGGCGTGGATTTGCCGGTACCTTTGCTGTCCGGTTTTTCTCTACGCGTGGTTCGTGGGAGTAAGTCGTGGGAAGAAAACCGGTGGACGGATGCGATGGACGAAAAAAAACCGACGTAGTGGGAGGTCGGCAGAAAACGGAACCACGATATCTTTTTTAGATAGTAGAGAGGTATTTGTTGTAGGCAAAGGATTCATAAACACGACGAGTGCAAGCATTACGATCATTGTACTACCGTACGTACTTTGCAATAAACAGTGGCTGAGATTTACTTTTTCATTAGAACGAGTACACACATTTGATGCAAAAATGGATTGTTTAATAAGCCAGCTAATGAGATGTCTAGGACCTTTGCTATGTATGGCCACCATCTGATCCGATGCTTTTAGGCATCACCTAGTTCTGACATGCTCACAAATTCAGAAAACCCTTCTCTCGGTCATCAGGAAAAAAATGTACTTCCTCCATTTTAAAATATAAGATATTTTAACTTTATGAAGCTAAGATATTTAGACCCCTTTTTAGTATATAGATTCGGAGAGGTTCGGAGTAAACCTACACACTAAAAGAGTCTAATTTATTAGCTTCACAAAGCTAAAACATCTTATATTTTAAAACGGAAGAAATAATTATTTGCTCTTGAGTTTTTTACGTGGCATTACAGATGGGTGGTTGTGAGGGGTGTAATATATGCAGTATGGCATGGTGACGCTCAACGTGATAGTAGTTAAAATGTAACAGGAAAAACCCTTTTGTTCGCATTTTTTTGAAAGAAAATGACACCCTAGCTGATCGATGAACTTTCTCAACAATCTACAACACTAAATCACACTAGTAGAAAAAGAGCCATTCGTCCATCCCAGTTCAAAGCATTACTCCCGGTTATGGTTGGACCCGGGACTAATGTGAGGATTAGTCCCGGTTTCAACGGCTAGAACGCCAGCAAACTTTAGTCCCGAGTCAAACGGGACATTTTATTTCCGGTTCGTATCACCAATCGGGACTAAAAGGGATGCCCCCGGTGCCAACCCCTTTAGTCCCGGTTCGTATCACCAACTGGGACTAAAGGTGTGATCTTTAGTCCCGGTATGTATTACCAACCCGCACAAAAGAAAGTGGGCAAAAGAAATTCTCAAGTTCTGCCATGGCAGTAAAATGGGCACAAATCCACGGCAGTAAAACGGGCACAAATCCGTCTAGAGATCTTTTCTAGATTCAAAATCATGCCGAAAAATTATAAAAAATTCTAAAAATGAAATCCTCCGAACTGTAGTTATATTAAGTGATTTAGTTGTTACGAAAATTAACAAATATAAATTTTGACATAAATTACAAAAAAATGTTATGAAAAATTCAAATGACCATAACCTTTGCATACAATGTAAAAAAAGTACAACCTATCAAAACGTGCAGAAAAAATTAGCTCTTTGATTTCAACATCCTTAGGCTGTTTTGGATTCTTAAAATTCGAAAAGAAAAAAATTATTTCAGAAATTAAATTATTTTAGTATTTTTATGTCATATTTGAATTCCTCGTATTTTTCTGATAATAATGGATATACTATTTGTCGAATTTCGATTTATAGATTTGAAGATATTATTTATGTCATATTAAATGAATAAATGGCAAAAAAATGAATAAAATATCAATTTAATTAGTTTTTACTTTCATTAGAATAAAATATTATTATTACTTATTTATTGTTGTTTACTAAAAATAGTTGTTTTTAATTTCAAAAAATAAAAACGTGTCACATATTGATATGAGTTAATAGGATTGATATACTAGTCTTGACAACAAGGTATAAGGGTCCTTCGCGTGGGGTGGGAGAGATGGAATGGAGAAGTTAAGCATGCTAGGGGTGGAGTAGTGCTAGCATGGGTGACCGGTCGGGAAGTTTGACCGCAAATATGATTTGAACTAAGATTAAGTATAATTAATATTAAAAATGAGAGATGTGGGAGATTAACGAGTCAAACAATCAAAAGTTTAAGAAAAAAATCAAAAAAAACCTTTAGTTTGGGTTCGTATTACAAACCGGGACTAAAGGTCCCGCGCGCTCGACGGCCCCGTGAGCGCCTTTAGTCCCGGTTTGTGGCCGAACCGGGACTAAAGGGATAGGCCTTTATTCCCAATTTCGTAGTTCCGGTTTGGCCTTTATAAACCGGGAGAGAAGGCACGTTTTCCACTAGTGTCACACTCCATTTGAGTACGTGCATATGTAAAATTTACTTTTTTATGTAACTTTTTTAGGGGTTTTCCGACACCGTTTTTATCCTCTTTATCATTAAACATGGCTATGTTTTGTTCTTTTTATTCATGTGCTTACCGACTTCCTGGTTTAGATCACAGGCGAGAAAATCTTGAAAATATCCAGTCTAGCCCTGAGCTTAAATTTACCTCTCCCATTCTCCTCTTAGAATGTCTAGGTCGACCTAGCCTTCTAATGCAACCAACCATTTTAGCTAGAGATACTTAGCGATTTTACTGCATATTTGCAAATGCATTGATCGAGTTGTGATTGCCAAACCCTTTTATAGTTGTTATTTTCGAAAAAGGTACTCCCTCTAATCCATAATAAGTGTGGCTTGTGTAGTATAATGTTTGTACTAGCTTAGTACAAAATGAGCGACAGTTATTATGGATCGGAGGGAGTATGTAAAGACCTACTCCCGCTAGATTATATTGCTTTGAAGAGATTACAAGATCGCTGGAGTCGGAATGGTGACTCGGGCGACAGATGGTGATTGCGTTGGAGCGTGTCCATCTAGTGCTCCATGCAGAGGTTTATATAGACACCTTGGCTAGGGTTTACAGGGTGCAAACCAAATCATATAAGAATACAGAATCGCCCATTAGGTCGCGTGGAGAGTCCATGCACCTCAAGTCGACTAGTCTGGGCCCCTTCAGATACACATGTCTTTAATGGGCTTTCCTTAATCCCTGCAGTCTCCTCAGTGAATCCACGTCATGAGCCCACCCGGTCAGGCATTCCCCCTTCAATATCATTCCTACACTTCCATATTGACCAACATAAGACAAAATCACCAATGCGAATTCTACCCTTAGATGTAGTGTCAATCTCATTCAACCAATTTCTAAACATATTAGTTATATTAGCTAGAGAAGATAGGTCATAATCAACGTCATAAAAGACGGGTAAAAGGCCAAGCGATAAACAAATGTTTAATGGTTTCTTACAGTCCACAAGAAAAACATTTGGTACACCCCACCCAATTCCTTTTTGCCAAGTTATATTTTGTGAGTAGAACTTTATTATTTAGGAATCAGATAAAAAATTAACTTAAGAAGGATCTTCAATTTCAATAAATATTTCTGGCAGAAAATAGGTTGTTCATTCATAAGATCCTTGTACATATATTTCACCGAGAATACTCATGAGACTGATAGTTTCCAAACAAATCTATCAGGCTCGTCAGACAGGTGTACCATCATAAGCCTTTGGCATAAGTGCCTCCAAGGCCACACTCCACCACTGTCCTATCTAGTAGGACAAACCTAAGGTTTCTCTTGGAACTCGACAGAATCGACATCGTGATAATGCCCTCCAATAAGCTTAGCAACAGCCACAAGTGTCGCCCCATCATCAGTAGTGGCATAGTTGGGCAAAGGATTTTCCTTCGGCGGTATCCCCGTGAATCAGGAGATCTGTAGACATAACATGTTCGTTGGTGGAACTGACCAACGCAGTAGGAAACATCATGCCGAGCCAAACAGATCAGGGACACTGCCCAACTATGTCCAACTCGACCCAATCGAAGGCACCGCCATTGGCGGGGAGAAGATCTCGACGCGCCTACCATGGATCTGCCGCCACCTAGCATCCCTTCACTATCAGTTCCCGTGCAACACCCTCACTGCCTCCTCCCGTGTGTAATGCAAGGGCAATCAACTAATCGAAAGTAGGCATGTCCCCCTTCATCGACGACCGCCTCCAGGAGTGGCGATTGCCGACAGGCGAGGAGGAAGGAGGGGGAGGAAGTGGCCATGGTGATTTAGGGTTCACCTCTAGTCACGTAGAGTGAGGCGACCGAGGGGGTGTGAAGCCCCTTTGATAGTTAGTTAACAAATAATTTCACCGTATACCATATGCCATAACGATCGAGTCTCACGGTCTCATGTGACATGCGAAACTTCCTTGTTGCACGAGGAGTCAAGAAATTGAGTCGTTCTAGTCAACCAAAAGAGTCACTTACTGGCTAACTATTATTTTGAAACTCTAGTTGGTAACGTAATGTAAAGTTAACCACATACTGGCCAAGCTCTTTACAAACAATTATTTCACGGGGGGCGAACGAAGCTCACCGATCAAAGTGAAGAGGTGGGTTCAAACTTCAGTGTAGACAGTACATACGAACTTTATAACTCTATCCTTGACCATATCCATGTCCAAATAGAGGAAAGGAGAGGTCGAGTGGCTATAAAATGGCATATGGATCATTGTGATGACCTGAGAGCAAAAGCAAATACAAGGTGCTACAAATATAGGACGTTGGCGTTGGAGTGCACATATAGCATATTAGTAGTACACTCGCTGGGCCATTGATTGTATTTCTGAGTTATATCTTCTTGAATTCTTATTAAGCTTATTAGATGATCTCGGTGATCATTTGGAATGGTAGGTCTTAGGATGGTGAATTTGTACATGATCGGCCTTCTTAGTTTCCTTCAACATTTGTGCCGGACAGCAAACACGATGATAGAGAAAATGCGAGCTGCAACGTAGTAGCAATCAGAAGTAACGTTATACCACCTTGATCAGAGTAGCCCCATCCCCTGCTGAACAAGAGGCCAAGCAAAAATGTAATCGCTAGCCTCACAAAACATAATGCCCTTCTGACACTAGAGGTAGTTTCAACCATTGGTAGATGGTTCAATTAAAGAATTAGCCTTTTACGTACATGGCATGAAGTACAGAGGTGAATTTGTGGTGTGTTCAACCTTGTTAATTTTTGCTTGAGTAGCGAGTCTGAAACTTCTGAACCAACGATCCGTGTAGTTCAATATATGCATGCGAGCCACCAAGTTCTAGCTAGCTTGTTAGATGACCGTGAGAGCAATGCAATTTTTTAGCAAGCACATAGGCCCTTGGTACAAATATTTGTGGAAATAAATGTAATTAATTTATGTATTAAAAGATTAAAAATATGTAAAGAACACATATAGTCTATAGATCCACTATTAAACCTAATACTCCGCTGAGTTGCACTAGTGTAAATATTCGAATTGGATTTTGTCTCTAGATCAGCACACATGGGCCAAACCATTTTCATATATTAGTGGAGGGAACCAGTAAACAAGAACAACCAAAACTATTTCGCTAATCTCAGTCTGAAAATCTGTATAAGATCTACCTCATTGCGCAGATATCCCTTATAGGGGATGCTTTCCTAGATTAATAGGGACAATGAACATCACGAGCTGCCGATTACAACTTTAAGATTGATGCCGGCGTAATTTAATTAATTTAACTGTTACAATTTTAAAACGACATGGCTTAACTATCATGTTGCATTAGGAGTCAAATTTTGGAACAAAGAGATACTTGTTCAAAAGGATGAGTCGCTGGTAGGTAATAACTATTTTTTTTGTGGACATTTAGTAGGTAGCTAGAAGTTAACTACGTACACTTGCATGTTCTGAAGATGTATGCAAATAGTTGTGAAGAGGTAGGTCTAAATTTTAGAGCACAAAGTACGTGCAAACTTTATAGCTTTATACTTCAGCACACGATTAAGATCAATCCTTACCATGCCCGTACAGAGAAAAGGCCGGACCTATCAGTTATAAAATGGCCTATGCATATGTTACGACTATGAAGGTAAATCAAATTCAAGGTGATAAAAAAGAGATAAGGTCGGCTTCGGGTGCATATGTATCATGCTAAAGCTAGTACGTTGTGCTGTTCGATCGGTTTGGTTGTGCTTGTTAGACGATCGATGAGGCAATATAGTTTGTTTTAGGATCAATTGGGAATGGTAGGTCTCGGGATGGCAAACACATCCACGTTTCCGCACGATCTTTTTCAGTAGGGATGAGAACCAAGGGAGTTGTTTCTTCATAGGGATGAGAACGAATGGGCAGGCTACGCGATCTTGTCTTGAGATACTTTTGGATCTCGTCTTCGTGCGGCATCCCAGGATCGTGCCATATATGCAATCCTTCGACCTGGACTTGTGCGATTTGGTCTTTGTGCGTCGTCCCGCGCCATATGGAACGGTGGTTGCGGAGGAAATGGGTACATCTATGAAGCTAACATGATGTACTAATTTCTAATGTTAGTTCTTTAGAAGCTCTAACCCTGAATCCTTACATGCTTGAAGCTAATTATTAGGGCAAACTAAAATCAGATAGATAATTAGGGCAATCTAGAATTTCGAGCCAACTCTCTTGTGAGCCTGAACCATTCGGAAATGGTAGCAATATGTATTGTTGAAAGCACAGAAAATAATCAGGATTCCTTCTATCTAAACATAACCTCAGTTTGAAGGTTAATGAGCAGAGGGTTGAGCGGGTTATTCGGTTTAAAGCGGAAGAACTGGTTGAACCGGAAGAAAGCGAAGCCCAGCCCAGCCCAGCCCAGCGCTGAGCTCTCCAGCCCCACAGGCCCAGCGCGGCAGGGCTGCAGTCGTCCTCCAGCGGTCCAGCCCAACTTCGCGTGACCTGACCTAGTCGAGCAAGTCGCTCTCACTCGCAGCCTCGCTCTCCTCGACGAACGCGGCGCCGAACCCTAGCTCGGACCTGCCGTGTGGCGTCCCTCGACGGCCGACCCCGACCGCGACCCACCACCCAAGCCTCCTAGTCCGGCTCCACTTCCACGGCGAGTCGGCGACCCCCACCTCCGAGTCCGAAGCTCCGCGCTTCCACCTCCACTTCACTCCACGGAGGACGCGGCGCGTCGTCCGTCCGTCAGTCGCCCCTCTGCAGCTTTTTCACGGACGAAGAAACGCGAGCCGTCCGCGTCCAGAGTCAGGTAAATGAAGACCCACCACTCCTCCGAAAAAAAGTTAAAAAATTTCAGTGATTCGCATGTTCGTATTGTCGGATCACACTAGCCTTCTTCATGACTCTGACGCATCTTCTGATTTGTGCGTAAGCAGATTGATTGAGGAGTCAAGTGTGAGGGTATGGCGGACTCGGCTGAACTCTGCAATCGTGATGTAATTCTTCCCCTGATCCTGTTGTTTGTGTTGCATATTTTTTCCAACTCCATGTGCTTGACAGTTGAGACTGAGCTTTTGCTACCAAGCTATAGTGCTGATGACTGTTCTGTTGTTTCGGGTGGGTACTCGGCAATACAATGAGAAAGAGATTAGGGAAGCATTTGCTCGCACGATAGTTATAGATCAGTAAAGAATACGGTTAGGTTTCGTAAAAAATAGGAGTCTGTTAGTTGTCTCAGTCTGTTCTTGTAACTTATCCCCGAATTCTCCTAATGGCTGCTATGGAGCCTCTCATGACATGGCTAGCCTGTGGATTGCTGAGCCTCACATATCATCCTTCTCTCAAATGACCATTGAACTGCTGTGTATTTTCTTTGTTGGTAAACAAGCTTCCCATTTGTTGCCGCAGGAGAATCTAAATAAGGCAACTAGTGTAGAGTCGGATGTAGCTTTGTTAAAAGAACTCAAAGTTACAGACAACAATGGTGGTGATCCTGGAGCTCAGTCCTCACCACCAGAGGAAGACGAGGATGGTCCGGCTGAAGATGGAGCAGCAGGTGACAACTCTACTTTGCAAGTTCTCTTTTCTGAGTTTTCTCATCTAGAGCTGTACCACTGGAGCTTCGGCTATTCTGTCTAGCATTTGTGAACTAGGATGCCAGCCATGCATATATTCTGACTGCTGTCTTTGAAATGGATAGTTTCAGCAGCTGCGAAGAAGAAAAAGAAGAAAAGCAAGGCAAAGTGAGTTTTGTTATTTGGTTGAACAATTAATGTTCTTGTTTGGTTTGCTCTGTTTTACGACATGTTATGTATTTTCTGTAGAAAGAAGAAGGACCCTCTTCAGCAGACAGACCCTCCGTCCATCCCCGTTGATGAGCTTTTCCCTTCAGGTGATTTTCCTGAGGGTGAAATCCAGCAATACATGGATGAGTAAGTATAAGTCTCACCAATAGCAAAGTTTCCGTTGGAACGAATTATCAAATTTTAGGAATATGGCTTGTCCTGTATCTTCATTAAACAGGCCACACTAATACATGAGTTAAAATTGGATGATGACCTTAACTCCTGAAAACAACACAGGAACTGCATTCTGTTTAATTGCTGTTAATGAAGAACTCTGCAAAATGATAATTATCATCTGTTTCATAAATTAATCATGTTATTGCTCTTCAGTAATTTATGGAGAACAACTAGTGAAGAAAAGAGGGAACTAGAACGACTACAAAAGCCAATGTACAATTCTGTTCGCCGAGCAGCAGAAGTTCATAGACAGGTTTAGAACATACTACTATCCTCTTTGTTTTCTTGCAGCTTCATTTTGATTGTATCGGTTATTCGTTACGACTCTAAATATATAACATGATTTGCTAGGTGCGGAAATACATGAGGAGCATTGTGAAGCCTGGAATGTTGATGATTGAACTCTGTGAGACTTTGGAAAACATGGTCCGGAAACTTATCAAGGAGAATGGACTGCAAGCTGGTATTGCCTTTCCAACAGGATGCTCCTTGAATTGGTATGATATCCTCTAGAGTGCTTCCTAGTACTACTGCATACCCTTCTTATATTGACGAAAAAATTCATTGTCTTAGGGTTGCAGCTCACTGGACTCCAAATTCTGGTGATAAAACTGTACTACAATACGATGATGTGATGAAGCTGGATTTTGGGACACATATAGATGGTCTGTCTGTTGTATCACTTTTTCTATTTATTTTTTCATTTATATTTGGTGTGATTAAGCTGGATTTTGGGACACATATAGATGGTCTGTCTGTTGTATCACTTTTTCTATTTATTTTTTCATTTATATTTGGTAGGCTTTTGTCCTTGCGAGTATAACTTAATGCTATTTATAATTTCAAAAACTAACATGATACTGTGATTATTCCCAGGGCGCATAGTTGATTGTGCATTTACTGTCGCATTCAATCCCATGTTTGATCCGCTGCTTCAAGCAACGAAAGATGCCACAAATACTGGTATCAAGGTAATTCTATGTGTTCTGTTCACTCATCGAAGGCTGTGGTATATTAAGTCAATGGACTCGATATACCGAATGAATGCTTACCATAAGCACCTTTTCACATAAGTATATCTAGTGACGGCTCTACCTGGTTGAAGACCACGTTGATAGGTTTTGGTTGAAGCTTCTGTTTTCGCTCAGTCAATTGTAGTGTTTATGTGTACAGCGTATTGTCATCTCTCCAGCTATTTATGTATAGTTATTTAGGTCTGATTTGAGTGTACAGCGTATTGTTATTTATGTATAGTTATTTATTTAGGTCTGATTTGAGTGTACAGCGTATAGCTATTTATGTATAGTTATTTATTTATGTGTACAGCGTATTTTCATCTCTCCAGCTTTTTTCCCTTGTTAATGATCTGACATATGGCTATTTGAAATCATATTCCCTTAAATCAGTTCTATTCTTTGTTATTTAATAATGTTTACCTATCATTTCAGGAAGCTGGAATAGATGCACGACTTTGTGATGTTGGTGCTGCAATCCAAGAAGTAATGGAGTCATATGAGGTTGAAATTAATGGGAAGGTTTTCCAAGGTGTGTGCGCTTCCATTTTTATCCAAATCTTCCCTATTTGAAGTATAGTGACAGCATGACAATTCAAAAGGCCTCTTTGTTTTGTGGCAGTAAAAAGCGTGCGAAACCTCAATGGACACAGCATTGGACCATACCAAATCCATGCAGGGAAATCAGTTCCAATTGTGAAAGGTGGAGAGCAAACAAAAATGGAAGAGGGTGAATTTTATGCAATTGAAACTTTTGGGTCCACAGGTACGCTACTATATAGCTTGAACTCATTTGTCCAAATAAACTAGAGTCTTCTTTTTAATCGCATTAATATCATAAATGGCATTTTCTCCAGTATTTTAACTGGCATGGCTTTCAGCTGAACAACCTATATCTGTTTTTTTTCTCTAGTTATTAGGCGCATGTTCAAGTTAATAGTTTTACATTTCATAACCATCTTTCTGTTTGCAGGCAAAGGATTTGTGAGGGAGGACTTGGAATGCAGTCATTACATGAAAAACTTTGATGTTGGGCATGTGCCATTGAGGGTAGCGAAAGCCAAGCAGCTGCTGGGGACGATCAACAACAACTTTGGAACACTTGCTTTCTGCCGCCGGTACTTGGACCGCATCGGCGAGACCAAGTATCTCATGGCACTGAAAAACCTGTGCGATGTTGGCATTATTCAGGTACGGTGAACACCACCACCTCCTCCACTCAAACGTCTGATCCCTCCGTTTCAGATGCATGCTTACTGACGGTTGCCTGCCCTTATGTGCAGCCATACCCTCCGTTGTGCGACGTTAGGGGGAGCTACGTGTCGCAGTTCGAGCACACCATCCTGCTCCGACCAACCTGTAAAGAAGTCATATCCAGAGGCGATGACTACTGATGGGCGCCGCAGTGCAGCTCCTCTTTGTACCGGTTGCTCCTGGCATGATCATTTTGCACCATCTTGGGCAACCTGTGTTTATTCCTGCAGAAATCGCACATCTCATCAGCGGCATGGCGTTTGACTTGTTAAATTGAGCAGCTTTATTTATTTATATGAGTTCTTTTTTGAAAAAAAAACTGGTTTGTAACAATTGCTACTGTGCTGAATTCCTATATAGAGATTGTTATTTTACCATTCAGAGAACTTGATCTCTAGCATGGAACTGTCAAAATTGAACGTGTTACTGCGCTGACTGTTTGTTCCTTCCCATAGACGCGTGGGTGAGAAATGTCAGCAGAATCATGTCGAACAGGTTAAAAATATTTATATTAGAAAATCTTTTGTGGGGCTCCTCGCCGAGTTCTGTCTTGTGCTTGGGGAGTTTTTTTTTTTTTGAACATGAAGATATATTGACATTAGAGAACACACTGCATCGCTGCTCCGAAGATAACACTTGATGAAACTGTTATTCCCTTTTTGACATAATGAACGCTGGGCAGCGCAGCGAAAACCAAAGGCTTGAACCCCAAAGTTCTGTGGATGACTTCCAAGATGTGATCAGAGCAATTTTGCTAAAAATCAGCGTCTTGAGAACAGCTCGTAGTTCACAGGTATGGTTCAGATATACTTTCGGTTCGGAAGCTCGGTTCTCGTTGGACTTCACAGGTATTGAATGGATTTGTCAGACAGTCAGTCTGTGTGCGCACGTACAGTAGTTCGAGATGACAAAGACAGTCAGTCTGACGCGCACGCAGGCCCCCTGACCTGAAACGGAAAGAGTCGGTGGTGGTGGCGCTATCGTGCCAAATCATCAGCACCGTACTAACATTGACGGAAAAATCCATGTTCAGCCACCAGCCTGTGAGTCACTATAATGCTAGACAATGAGTCACTACAATGAGTCACTATAAGCCAAATCCAGAATTGGGACATGTCATGGGCTAGACGGTGGCTTAATAGTTAATACGGCCTGAGGTTCAGGACAAGAACAATTCTATCATGATTTTTTTAAAATTCTATCACAATAAATCTCCATAATCGCCACATGTAACTATTTATATAAATATTTTCTTTCCTTAAAAAATAATAACTTTACCTTGTTTAGTTTCGTTATTGCATTGTACTTTGCTCCATGATAATTTCTCAATGGGGAATTATGCAATATACATCGAAATGATCTAACAACAAACTCTCAACCTAAGAGTCCATTTTGACATCATATTTCGCCACATTATTTAAAGCGGATCCACTTATCTAGCACTAATTCATGACCATACCAAATTGTCACCCTCCTTGTTACGACAAGTACGTCTTGTGCTTACACATATTGCCCAATCTGAAATTAATCACCGAGATAGCGTGACGATAAATCCTAACTTTAAGAGGAAGTTGTGTACAATACATTTCATCACCTAACATCAATTGTATCCCAAAAGGAACCTTATGCGATCCATCCAAAATAGGAAATATGGTTTTATTCAAAGGATTTGCCTAGGAATTTTATAGGATTAAATCCTATATAAGAATTTTTTTCCATGACGGTAGAAAATTGAACACCCACGCATACCTCTTTTTCGTAATTCTTTGTTTTTACTACTATATGGTAAAATCAAACAAACTTTGTTTCATATGAATTTCTATAAGATTAAAGTGGGACATAATATTGCAATTCTATATTTTTCCGTTCCTACGAATTTTCTATCCTACAAACCAAACAGGCCCTAACTATTTATATGAATATTTCCTTTCCTTAAAAAATAACTTCATTTGATTAGTTTCGTTATTGCATTGTACTTTGCTCCATGATAATTTCTCAATGGGGAATTATGCAATATACATCGAAATGATCTAACAACAAACTCTCAACTTAAGAGTCCATTTTGGCATCACATTTCACCACATTATTTGAAGAGGATCCACTTATCTACCACTAATTCATGACCATACCAGATTGTCAGCCTCCTTGTTATGACAAGTACGTCTTGTGCCTTACACATATTGCCCGATCTGAAATTAACCACCGAGATAGCGTGATGATAAATCCTAACTTTAAGAGGAAGTTGTGTACAATACATTTCATCACCTAACATCAATTGTATTCTAAAAGGAACACAACGCATCACCAAATGAAAATCACATATTATTGTCAGAGCACGATGCTACATACACATTACTAGGGTTGGCCCTAGTTTGGCTTGGGCATGTAAGATACTAAATAAGGGGTGACTCAACATTCTACAATCCATTTACCATATAACCACTCGTATAATGCATAATGTATGAAACCTAGAGGTGCATTGTGCATATTTCCTACCTAACCCTATTTAAAATTTACGATATATCACTCCTTGTCCATGACTCTATGCTTATCCATCCTCATTAAAAAATGTGAGAAAAACCTCTAGCATTTGTTGACAACCCTCAAAGCACACAAGTCCCCCAAGCCTCTGTCCCTGGTAACTGCCCATAGCGGGGAATTGGCGCCCACCTCCTTCGACCTATATCTTATCTGGATTGCCCGACAAAGATTTAGACACATGATAGTATTACATTGACCTCATTGCACAATCACACAATGATACAAATTATACGATAACTCAGTCGGGCTTTAACCATTGAAATAATACAATCTCAAATTCCATATTGAGAATCTAACAATGAATTAATGGTTATACAAGTGTAGTCCTGCCACGAGGACTTTTGCATTTGACATGTAATCCCATGTATGCTTGCCTCTGAGTTTAGGTCTAATGGTGAATGAGTGTGTTTTGCCTCACCACAATTTCTCTGTTAAGAATTATGTACATAAATGGACTAAAAATAACTATAACCTTAACACATGATTTGGAAATCACGAGAGTATTGTTTGATGGTCCTCCATCTGTTTACCAATAATTTATTTTGTGTTGATATTCCATCACCTTTGTGTTAGCACACATGTTGTGCCTTACCCAAATTGCTTGAACGAAATATGACAACTAGGTTAATTGGCAATAAGTCTTAACTACGGAAGGAAGTTAAACTCTAATATTTTGTCACCTAACATCAATCACATTCCGGAAATAACACAGTTCATAAACGAATAGGAAAGCCACACCATGTTGTCTGAACTGGAACTAAGGGTGTAGATACCAAACTTTAGGGTTGATCCTACTTTTGGTTCACCATACCAAATATACTTTAGTGGGAGATATTTGGAGATGATTTGTAAATATTACTGACCTTTAAGTTTTCACATAAAACTCATCCCTTTTGTAATTTCCCACACGTCACTCCTTCCCTACCACTTCTATGCATCCCTCCCTTCCCATAGAAACAGTGTAAAAATCCCCACACGATAACCATGGATAGGTCTTGACCACCCACAGGAACCCCTCAACCCTTCCCCGGCGACCGCCCGCGGCGGCGATCCGGCGGCCTACCTCCCTACGTAGCATCCTTCTACCAAGATCTCGCATGATGGATGCATGAGGGGTCTCAAAATCAACTATATCTAGCTTTTACCGGTCTGCCCGCCATGCAGCCAGGCGGGCCTCTCTCTAGCAGCTTGTGGATCTCACCGATGTCATGGCCAGAATAGCAGCAGCCGCATACGTTGTTATAACAAGAGGCATAGATTGAAAATCCAGAAGGTATATAAAGCCAATACCGTATTAAGCAAACTTTCTAGCCCTTGGCATATTTTGGGTCCGTCCCTGGCACACCCTACTACTATATATCACTCATTATATTGCGTCATTACATCCTTGTATGATTATTTGTTGTTAGCCCCAAATGACATAAAACTTCATATAGCTTAATTGGGATTAAACCATCAAAATATTATACTCCCTCCACATTTTAGCTTTGTGAATCGAATATGTCTAGAAGTTTTTTAGTGTATAGGTTCATAGAGGTTTGGAGTGAACCTATGCACTAAAATACGTCTAGATACATTAATTTCACAAACCTAAAATGTCCTAGTGAACCTATACACTAAAAAATGTCTAGATACATTCGATTCACAAAGCTAAAATGCCTTATATTTCTGAACGGAGAGAGTACTAGTGAATTCCAATTTTAGGAAATCTACCATTGAATTAGTGGTCACATGGGAGGAGTCCTCTCACGATAGCTTGTCAACCATGATATATTGATGTTTAACTACTCCTTGGTTAGTTCTATGATTCTATCATTGCACGGTATTATGCTCCAAAATAATAACTTGGTCAAGATTGTGCAATATGCATTTAAATCTCCTAACAATAAGCTCTAATCTTAATAATAGTCAGTTTCGACACATTATTTGAAGGGGATTCGTTCGACTATTTAGTAATCCATTTTTAGCACTACATCGTCCACATTGATGCAAGTACACGATATGTGCAATGTATTGTGCCTTACCATGATTGCCCATTAGAAGTTTAACCACCGTGGTAGCTTGAAAATAAATCTTTACTTTAAGATTATGTGCAATACATTTCATCACCTAACAAAATAAATTGTGTCCCATAAAGAACACAATTTGTAGTGCATAAGAAATCACATATCATTGTCTCATCCATATACTATATACTAAATAGAAAATACTTACGTTGGTCCTTTGCCTTAGGTACGTTAGATACCATATAGGAGGTGACTCGCATTGCACCAACCTTATACCATGAGATCACTTACATTGTGCAAATATATGGAACGTAGAATAACTTTGTGCACACTTCCTACCTAAGCATGCACATAAAATCTCAACCCATCTTTCTAATCTAAAATTTTACACTCCTCATCTCCATTCATTTCAAAAAGTAAGAAAAATTCCTAAACACAAACTCGAGTGTTCTCTGCAGCCTGTCTTTGGCGGTTGTCTATGGGCAATCTAGCGATATCCTCTACGGGAAATCTAGAGACCGCCTTCCTCTGGACCTCCTTATACTAGATATTTTTGGGCATTACTTGACAAATGTTTTGAGGTGGGTCAACTTATCCACCACTAATTCATTGTTATACCAGATGGTCTGCCTCATTGTCACAACAAGTATGTCTTGTGCCTTACCACAATTGACCAATCTGAAATTAACCGGAGAGACAACGTGACAATACATTCCACTACCATAAAATTTTATTCCAACAAGAATAGAATACATATACGAATAGAAAAGCACATACTTTTGTTCGATCAGAATGCTACAACCTAATTACCCGGGTTGGTCCTAGTTTGACGTGGGCATGTCAGATACTAAATAGGGCTTGACTCACATTGTACCAACCATATGCCATTTAATCACCACATAATGAAAAATGTATGAAACCTATAGGTTCCCCATGCATATTTCCTAACTAACCCTATTCCAAATTTACGATGTGTCATCCTAATTAAAAAGGCGAGAAAACCCCATAAAGACCACACTTGAAGCCACAAGTACCCCAAGCCTTCATCTCTCGCGACTGCCATATCAGCGATTTGGCGCCCGCATCCTTCGACCTATGTCTCATCCACATTGCTCTACAAAGAATTAGTCACACAATACTATTACATTGGCATAAACAATCACACAATGATATAGATTAATAGGTAACTCAACGGAGCTTTAAGCATTGAAAATAATACAATGTCAAATTCCATATTAAGAATCTAACAATGAATTTGTTGTTATACAAGAGTACTCCTGCATATATGCTTGCATTTTTGTTTAGGTCTAATAGCGCATATGTATGTTTCGCCTCCGCATAGTTACTCAGTTTAAGAATTATGTACATAAATGACCTACAAATAAATTATTACCTTAACATGAGATTCATAAATTACTACCTTATTGTTCAATGGGTTCCATCTCTATACCAATAATTTAGTGTGGTACTATTCCACCACCTCTATGTTAGCAAACATATCGCGCCTTACCAAAATTGGTTGAACAAAACATGGCAACTAGTTAATTGGCAATGAGCCCTCACTGTAGAAGGAATTCACACTCTAATATTTCATCACCTAACATCGACCAACTTCCAAAAACAACCCAATTCATACACAAATAGGAAAGCCACACCATGTCGTTTGAACTCGGAACAAGCGCATAGTTAACAACTTCAAGTTTGGTCCTATTTTTGGGTCATCATATCAAATACCCGTTAATAGGTGATATGCGGAGAGGATTTTGTGCATATTATGACCTTTAAGTTTCACATAAAACTCCATCCATATTTTCTAATTTCCAACATGTCTGTCCTCCCCTACCACTGTTGTACATCCCTCCCTTCCCATAGAAACAAAGGAAGCATCTCTACAGTAGAACTAAGGATAGGCCTTGAACACCCACTAGTACCCCGCAACCCATCTCCGGCAACCGCCCATGGAGGCGATCGGACGGCCTGCAGCCCCGCATGCCCCCCTCATACCCAGATCTCGTCGGGGGTTGCATGAGGGAGCTCCAAGTCGAACAGATCTAAGAGCTTCTTCTAGGTCAGCCGACCATGCAACCTAATGGGGCCCCTTTCGGTAGCTCGCGGAGCTCACTGATGTCTAGGATAGACCAACATCAACAGCTTACGCTGTCACTGTATTGAAAATCCAGAAGGTATGTGAAGCCTAGACCATATTAAGAAACTTTCTAGCCCTGGTGTGTTCGAGGGAATTTACCATTGAATTCCAATTTCAGGGAATCCAATCCAGGGTGTTTTGCTCCAAAATAATGACTTGGTCAATAATTATACAATATGCATTGAGATGTATTAATAGTTAGGTTAGACAACACATTCCACCTCATTATTTGAAGGGGCTCTACTTGTCTATTTAGTAATTCATTTTTAATACTACATGGTCCACATCACTGTCACCACACCACATGTATTGTGCCTTACCATAATTGCCCATTAGAAAATTAACCACTGAGGTAGGGTGACAATAAATCTTAACTCTGAGATTATGTGCAATTCATGTCATCACATACCATTAGTTATATCCCCAAAAGAACACAATTCATACATGCATAAGAAACCAAATATCATTGTTAGATACATATACCAGATATTAAATAAAAAATACGTAGGCATGTCCTTGGGCTTCATTATGTTGGATACCATATAGGAGTTGACTCACATTGCACCAAGCATATGCAAATGTATCCTTATGCACGTTTCCTACCTAAGTATTCACATAAAAGCTCAAGCCATCTTCCTAATTTATGATTTGCCACTCCTCATCTCCATTCCCTTTGAAAAAAGTGAGAAAATAATTCCAAGGGGGAAACAATATAATGTCCCCCGAAGCCTATCTTTGGTGGTTTCCTATGGGTAATATGGCAGTATCCTCTATGGGAAATTTGGCGGTCTCCTTCCTCTGGGCGTCCTTCTACCTTGATTTTATTGAGATTTTTCTTAACAAAGGATCCTTCACATAGTGATAGTGATACACCAATTATTTCATTACATGTTACATCTTGGTGTGGTTTTTTATTCCAATTACACTTAGGGTTATGTGTCAATATGATAGACCAGTGGAACTTAAACATTAAAATAGTACAAGGATAAACTCCATTCTTTGCAGTTGGACAACGACTTAGTGGTTAGATGAGTGGACTCCTACCATGATGACTTTATAGATACATTGCAACTTATATATGCTTCTCTCCATGTTTAGTTCTAACGCTGGATGGTGTTTTGCTTCAACGCAATTACTTGATGACATATTATGTGCATGAATAACCTAACAATAAACTATAACCTTAAGAGGAGATTCACACGTCATCACATTATTATTCGAAGGAGCTACACCTGTCTACCCGTTATTCACCGTGGCACTACTATCCCATCTTTGTGTTAGCAAACATGTTGTGCCTTCCCAAAATTGATTGGTCAAAATTTAGCAACTAGGTTAACTGACACTAAGTTTTGACTATAAGAGGAAATCACACACCCTAATAACTTTTCACCTAACATCAATCATATTCTGAAAATAGCACAATTCATAAATGAACATGAATACCATGTCAAGTTGGTATGAATTCTAAACGAAAAGGTATATATAACAAAATCTGGGTTGGTGATATTTGTAGTTCAACATATCGAATACCACATAGCAGGTGGAATGCGATACATCGAGGAATCACAATCACAACACTTTAGTTCTAATGGCGCATGGTGTTTTGCCTCAACGCAATTGCTCAGGCGCGAGTTACGTGCATAAATGATCTAACAATAAGCTGTAACCAAAAGAGGAGATTATTCGAGGCGGCTTCACCCGTCTACCAATAATTCATTGTGTCATATCCCCCACCTCGAAATTAGCACACATATTGTGGCGCTTGTCTAAATTGCTTGATAAAACATTTAACCACCATATTAACATGATAATAAGTTTTGACTATAAGAGGAAGGCGCACGCACACTCCATCATGTCACACAACATTAATCGTATTCCAAAAAATAAGACAATTCATAGTCGAATAGGAAAAACCACATCTTATTGTCCGAAGTTGGAACCAAGGGTGTAGATACCAAACTTCGGGTTTGGTCTTATTTCTGATTCACCATATCAGATAGTATAGCAGGGTGATAGATATATGCGATACATACATGGAGGAATCACAATCGCGATATACAAATAGAAACACATAAAACTCGAGGGGCTTTGTGCATATTTCCCACCTTTTAAGTTTTGTCATAAAAACCCACCCCTCTTTCGAATTTACAGCCTGTCACTCCTCCCCAGCCACTGCTCTATATCTCGCCCTTCACATAAAAAAACAGAGGAAATTCCCCACGCCGGAACCGAGGCTAGGTCTTGACCACCCCACCGGAACCCCGCAGCCCTGCTCCGGCGACCGCCCACTGCGGCGATCCAGCTTCCCGCCTCCACGTGCGGCCTCCCTCGACCTAGATCTCGCGGGGAACGCATGAGGGAGCCCCGAATCGGCCAGATCTAGGAGCGTCTTCCGGGTCGGCCGGCCCGTCATGCAGCCCGGCGGGCCCCCCTCCGGCAGCTCGCGGAGCTCGCCGGCGTCGTCGCCCAGGCCGGACCAGCAGCCGCCGACACCGTCACAGCAACAGCAGGCTCAGCACGCGCAGCACCTAGGGTTTACCAGGAACCAGGTGAGTCTGCCCCACCGCGGCGGCATGGCAGGGGGGTTTGAATTTATTTCTGGTCGTTGGGTTTTTCCTTCCGCGGGACGGCGCGCCATTGGTGGGGAAACGTGCCCTCCTGCGCGCGCCCCCGCTCGTGCGGTCGTTGGGATTCGGGAAAAAAACATCTGACGCGGCGAAAAGGCGGCGCTTTTATTGGGGGGACTTCCTGCCATCAACGGTAACGCTGGCTGGCTTCCTCGTCCCACTCCCAGTTGGGGTGCGAGTGCGTGGCTTGTCCTGTCCCATACGTCCCAGTTCTTCCCTTGGTGCCTGGTGGGGTTCAATGCGTTTTTCGGATGTCGACTGAATATGGGCACCTCCAGTCCAGGTTCATGGGGTCTGTGTATCTGGTGTTCGTGTTGATTTTGGATTTTTCGTTGTACAATTCAGTTCCCTGTCTTGGTTCTGGGGCGATTTTGGTTTCGGCTCTGTTCCTCTTTGTGATCGAAATTGCCTCTCTGTCTGTTTCTCAAGAATGCTCGGGGTTCTGCCTTTGCTAGATTGGCGATGCAGTTCTCCAATTGGGTTTTCAATTTCTCTCTCTTTTGGGTCCCTCCTTAATTCTGCCAGTTTATGAGTTTGATAGGGTTGCCTTCTATTGCAGGCAATGATGCATCACCATGAACAGCAGCAGCAGCAACAGCAACAGCAACAATCCTACCAACCGGGTGGACCACATGGTATGATGGGACCCGGCGGCAGCGGCGGTGGCTTCCCTCAGTCTTCAGGCCCGATGCCGCCGTTCCAGGGTCAGAGGAACCTGGCCCAACCTGGTGGACCGCAGGGCATGGCTGGGGGCCAGCAGCACAACCAGAGCACAATGCAGCAGCAGCAGGCGTACATGCAGTTTCTGATGCAGCAGCAGAAGTCCCATGGGATGCACCTCCAGCAGCAGCAGCAGGCCAAGATGAATGTGGCAGGACCGTCTGCCATGAGGGACCAGGACGTGGCTGCCAACCCCGCGAAGATGCAGGAGTTTTTGGCCCTCCAGGCCCAGGCCCAGGTGCAGATGTTTAAGAGACAATCCGAGAATCTTCAGCAGGCAGAGAAGCAGACAGAGCAAGGGCAGGCGGGCAACGTCGAGCCGAGAAGCGGTGATATGAGGCCTCCTATGCCACCACAAGGAGTCTCTGGGCAGCAGATGTCATCAGCGGGCATGGTGAGGCCGATGCAGCCGATGCAAGGCCAAGCGGGAGCGGGCAGTATTGGTGGTATCCCTATTCAAGCTATCCATGCCTGGGCAAAGGAGATGAACATTGACCTGTCTAATCCTGCAAATGCGAATCTCATTTCTCAAATATTACCTGTTTGGCAATCCAGGATGGCCGCCATGCAGAAGCAGCAGAATGAGACAAGCATGGCTGCACAACAGCAACAGAATCAGCAAATGCTTCCTAGGCAGGTGAGCAGTGATGCCCCAGTAAATGGGAATGCTCCTGGTCAGCCCCCATTGAAGCCCCGTCAGCCCCTCCCGCCTAGCTCTTCGGGTTCTGGTGGAGCAGAGACCAAAATGATGAATCCGGGCAACTTGCAGATGCAGCAACAGTTTTCTGCGCATAACAGGGAAAGCTCAAACGAGAGGGCTGTGAGGCCGCCCATGACAATGGGCAACACTGGGCAAATGATGCACATGACCCAAAGTTCTGGACCTGTGAATAAAATTTCTGAGCAGCCCAATCCAAAGAATGCCCTTACGAGCTCAGAAGCAATGCAGATGCAGTATGCAAGACAGATGCAGCAGGCTAACCGAGCTAGCACCCCTACGGCAACCCCTGCTGATACCGGAGGATCACAGGCCCCAACACAAGCTGCCCGGCCACATTCCAGTTTCACTAAACATCAACTTCATGTACTTAAAGCTCAGATATTAGCTTTTCGGCGTTTGAAGGTATAAGAAAATTAAATTTTGGCAGTGCCTTGTATTTATGCTTTATTTTTTCTGGCATCTTCCGATAGACAATCCTGTTCAGTGGTTCTAGCTGACCAATCTCACACTGTTGCAATTCTTGTTTCTCTTTGGTTGCATCTCAGCGTGGTGACCGTACACTTCCGCCAGAAGTTCTTGAATTAATCATGTCTCCTCCTCCTCCGCCGCCAGACTCGAAGGCACTGGTCTCTGCACCTTCAGTAACTCTTAACCGTGAAAGTTCTGCCACACTGGTCTCTGGACCCCCAGTAACTCTTAACCGTGAAAGTTCTGCTACAGTCGCCGCTGATGAACATGGAAGGGTCATGGAGAGTGGTGAGAAAGCTCCTGAAAAACCTCCATTGTTGAAGGGACCCTGTTTACCAAAGGTGGAGGTTTCTCCTTCAGAAGACAAAACTGGTTCCGCTAGTGGTCCCATGCAAGTGATGAAAGTTTCACCCAAGGAGCCTCCTCTTAGAATTGGACCAGTTTCAGCACTTGATCAAAGTAACACCACTCCTGTTAAATCTGAGCAGGAAACAGATAAGGGTATCCAGAGAACACCTGGGAGAAGTGATCAAAGTGGTGAAAGGGGGAAATCTTTACCGGCTGAAAGTGGTTCAACAGATGCCGATCAGGCAAAAAGAGCTGCCTCTACAAGTAGTGCACCATCTCCCAGGGATGTTCCCAGAAAATATCATGGTCCATTATTTGATTTCCCGTCCTTCACTAGGAAACATGATTCTTTGCCCCCTGCAAATTACAACGGTGGACTAGCACTTGGTTATGATGTGAAAGACTTGTTGGCTCAGGAAGGCATGATAGTTCTTGGCAAGAAACGAGAGGATAGCTTGAAAAAAATTAGCGGCTTGCTTTCAATTAATTTAGAGAGGAAAAGAATCCGACCAGATCTTGTATTGAGGTTACAGATTGAAGAAAAGAAGCTGAAACTCCTAGAGCGTCAGGCTCGTATGAGGGATGAAGTTGAAGAGGTGCAACAAGAAATAATGGCAATGCCTGATAGGGTATACAGGAAATTTGTCAAGCAATGTGAACGTCAACGTATTGAGCTTATAAGGCAAGTTCAGCAGACACAAAAGGCCTCAAGAGAGAAGCAGCTGAAGTCTATTTTCCAGTGGCGCAAGAAGCTTTTGGAAGCACATTGGGCTATCCGTGATGCACGAATAACTCGAAACAGAGGGGTGGCCAAGTACCATGAAAGAATGTTAAGGGAATTCTCAAAGAGAAAGGATGATGATCGAAGCAAAAGAATGGAGGCACTAAAAAACAATGACGTGGAAAGATATCGTCAAATACTGTTGGAACAACAAACTAGTGTTCCTGGTGATGCAGCTCAAAGATATAACGTTTTGTCTTCATTCTTGTCCCAGACTGAAGAGTACCTTTATAAACTCGGAGGGAAAATTACTGCTGCCAAGAATCATCAACAAGTAGAAGAGGCAGCAAATGCTGCCGCAGCAGCTGCACGGGCACAGGTATTATTGCGTTCTTTGCTTTGGGAAATGGAATTAGCCTTTTCACAATCTCCCTCTGGTTTCTTATTTCTGGGTTGTGAAATTCGATGGATAGTATGGCATGCTTTTTTTATCTGTTAAAATTTATTTTGTTGAAATATGAAACTAGAAATTGTGTGGTGGGATCCAAACCAGGGATGAAAATTGGGGCACAATGCTACAATGGCACCTACTCATGGCAATATTTGGCCTTGGCATGCTGTCAACAATCAGCAGGAGCTTAATTTTCGTTCATGCTCTTTGCCCACAGCTGTATGTTGGCCATTGGGCTAATAGAATGCTTGCCATGTAACCAGAAGACAGATAAAAAAATTATACTGGACGAATCAACAGTTTCAGCCTCAATCAATATCTCTTGCTGATCAAAGAAAATTTTAATGACCAGAAAACTGGAAGTAACTGCAGTGCTTTGCATCTTCCGATGGAAATCAAAATTAGCATAGAGCCTGGCCCTGAAGAACTCATAGCCTTAATTTTACCTTTCATTAACCTGTGTCCTGTGTGTGTATCAATATTCTGGAATTTACTAGGGTATTTAAAAAATGGGCGTAACTGTACTTCCATGCATCGCACAACTGCCACATCTGTGTACTGCACTCTTTACTCTTAGTTCATTGTTAGTTGTGAATAGTCGTATAAATAATGAGTTTGCTAATTGTGTAACAGGGTCTTTCTGAAGAAGAAGTGAAGGCTGCTGCCCAGTGTGCTGGTCAGGAGGTTATGATAAGGAACCAATTCTCGGAGATGAATGCACCAAGGGAAAACACATCTGTTAACAAGTAAGTAATAATGAACTAATGTGAAATGTTGTTCTATTGTGATGTTTTCTCTCAACTTACTAGGGATAAAGTTATGTATGCTACTGACTTCTGAATAAAGTCCATATACAATTATTCAGTAGTTTGGAGCCAGCAGTTTGTTTTATATTTGGGATAATCGTTGTGCAGGTGAACGAGTCCTGCAAAATCTACTTATCAGCCTTAACAAACTTTGACCTGTTTGTAGGTACTATACTTTGGCTCATGCTGTGAGCGAAAGAGTTACAAAGCAGCCCTCACTTTTGCGATTAGGAACTTTGAGGGACTACCAACTGGTAGGTCATTTTCCCTTTACCCAACTATTCACATGTAATAGTAATACTAATATACTTGGGACATGTCGGCCTGTCATCTTCATTTCAATTTTGTTTGTTGGTTACCCAGGTTGGCCTTCAGTGGATGCTTTCGTTGTACAATAACAAGTTGAACGGCATTTTAGCTGATGAGATGGGTCTTGGCAAGACAGTACAGGTGTGCCTTTGTTACTATGTTTCACCTGCTAGACTTTTGTTATCTCACTAGGATTGATTTCTCCACTTTCAATGCCATGCTACTACGATTGTATTTTCACAGTTGCACCTTTTGCTTATACAGGTTATGGCATTGATTGCATACCTGATGGAGTTTAAAGGGAATTATGGACCACATCTCATTATAGTGCCAAATGCTGTCTTGGTCAACTGGAAGGTGCTATTTCTTGTTATGTTATACTCCGCAAAATCTTATGTGTTGTCTATTTTGTGGTACACATTTTAGAAATGTAAGTTTCAATATCATTTCTATTCTATGTTCAGAGTGAACTGCTGAACTGGTTACCATCTGCATCTTGCATCTTTTATGTTGGTGCAAAGGATCAAAGGCAAAAGTTGTTCTCTCAAGTAAGTAGTTTCTCTGTTATCTTATTTTATTGTAAGCAGACATATTCATCTTCTAACAGACACAACAGTCCTAGCTATAATGTTTACTGAACAATATTCTCTTAAGGGGTTGGATACTCATAAACCATGCACAATCTTATTTTGAAACAACCTGCTTACTGATTAGTATCATCATTTCAGGCTTGTCTTCTTTTATGTTATTCTTATTGCTCTGAAGCATCTGTGCACTTGGTTTTACTATAAATGGTGAAAAGTGACTTACACCAAATGGGTTACCTGCATGAAAATAAACTCCTTCGCTAAGCTGAACTCTGACAACAAAAATACAAGATACAAAGTCATCATCTCACATGTCTCCATTTTTATTTGGAGTAAATGAAATTGTGTAGCACATAGTGCTGTTCTAGTTTTCAATTGTCGATGTATGCTCTAGGTGCTGTATAGAAGTGGAATTTTCTCAATTTAATGGATCATCAGTATATCCCTGTTTATTCCCAAACTGAACTTAATCCTTGACGTGTTCTGTTATTTCTCCTAAATAAGCTTATTTGGCAGAAAATGTATGTGAAGTTTGTTTAGTCCTTTGGTTTGGCTGGAAGTTTTGCTTCTCTGAATCTGATATTTTCTCTGATATCATCTTGCAGGAGGTTTTGGCTGTCAAATTTAATATTCTTGTAACAACATATGAATTTGTTATGTTTGATCGTTCCAAGCTTTCAAGAATTGATTGGAAGTACATTATAATTGATGAGGCCCAACGAATGAAGGACAGAGAGTCAGTCTTGGCTCGTGATCTCGATCGTTATCGTTGCCAGCGGCGTCTCCTTCTCACTGGCACTCCTCTACAGGCAAGCCCAATTAATGTGTATCGCTAATTTTCTACTGATGGTGATATAGCATTACACTGATATGTCGAAGGACTGTTTGTTCCTGGAAGTAGTTTTTATTTGTGTCTATATACTTGTTTTACCACATGAGATTGTTTATGTTTGAAATTATTTTCGGTTGTTATTTAATTTATTTTTTCAATTATTTCAGAATGATCTCAAGGAACTCTGGTCCCTTCTGAATTTGTTGCTACCAGAAGTCTTTGATAATCGTAAGGCATTTCAAGATTGGTTCTCAAAGCCTTTCCAGAGGGATGCTCCGACACCTAGCGAAGAAGACGATTGGTTGGAGACCGAGAAGAAAGTGATTATTATTCACAGGCTGCATCAAATTTTGGAACCTTTTATGCTACGTAGGCGTGTTGAAGATGTTGAAGGGTCACTTCCACGGAAGGTACCTTCCTTTTGCCCTTGTCACTCAATGTTAATGTTAATGCTTCCAAGGTAACAACATACCCGTTGGTAACTTGGTTGTTTAAGTTTGAAGCATTATTAACTTGGCATGTCATTTGCAGGATTCTATTGTTTTGAGGTGCAAAATGTCTGCAGTTCAAGGCGCTATATATGACTGGATCAAATCCACTGGCACCATTAGGGTTGATCCTGAAGATGAGAAAATACGTATTCAAAGGAATCCAATGTACCAGCCCAAGACATATAAGAATCTCCAAAACAAATGCATGGAGCTGAGGAAAGTTTGTAACCATCCTTTGCTGTCATATCCTTTTATGAATTACTATGGGAAAGATTTTATTATCAGATCTTGTGGGAAGTTGTGGAATCTTGATAGGATTCTCATTAAGCTTCATAGGTCTGGTCATCGTGTACTCCTCTTTAGCACTATGACAAAACTTCTTGACATTCTGGAGGACTATTTGCAATGGAGGCAACTTGCTTACAGGCGAATCGATGGAACAACTAGCTTGGAAGACCGTGAGTCAGCAATTGTTGATTTCAATAGGCCTGGTTCTGATTGTTTTATATTCTTGCTTAGTATCCGTGCTGCTGGCAGAGGTCTGAATCTTCAGAGTGCAGACACTGTTGTAATTTATGACCCTGATCCGAATCCACAAAATGAAGAACAAGCAGTTGCTAGGGCCCATCGTATAGGGCAGACTAGGGAGGTAAAGGTTATTTACATGGAGGCTGTTGTTGATAACATCTCAAGTTATCAGAAAGAGGATGAGTTAAGGAATGGAGGAAGTGGAGATCTGGAGGACGATCTTGCTGGAAAGGACAGATACATGGGTTCAATCGAAAGTCTCATCCGCAGCAATATCCAACAGTTCAAGATTGATATGGCAGATGAAGTCATTAATGCTGGTCGTTTTGATCAGAGAACGACCCATGAGGAAAGGCGTATGACTTTGGAGACCCTACTGCATGACGAAGAGAGGTATCAGGAAACTCTTCATGATGTTCCTTCGCTACAGGAAGTTAATCGTATGATTGCTCGGAATGAAGATGAAGTCGAGCTCTTTGATCAGATGGATGAAGAATTTGATTGGACAGGAGATATGATGAAACATAACCAGGTTCCAAAGTGGCTCCGTGTCAATTCTACAGAGCTTGACTGTGTTGTGGCAAGCGTAACCAAAAAGCCTTCCAGAAATGCGTCTGGCAGCAGTGCTCCTGGCACTAGTGAAAAACTCGAGAAAAGAAGGGGGCGACCGACGGAGGCTGGTAAGTACTCCATCTACCGGGAGTATGATGATGATGAAGATGACGAGGAATCTGAAGAAGAAGATGAAGAGAGGAACACATCGCCTCTCCCTGAAGAAGGTGAAACAGGAGAATATGAAGACGACGAGGAAAATGATGATTCAGTACCTGATGATAACAAAGAAGATCAATCGGAGCCGGAGGAAGAAGAGCATATCAATGATGATGGATACGGTTTTCAACATGGGCTGGGGAGCGGAAAATCTCGTAAGTCTGAAGAAGCTGGTTCTACAGGATCTTCATCTGGAAGCCGGAGATTACCACCACCTGCCCCATCCTCATCTTTGAAGAAGTTACGGTCTCTGTCTGCATTAGATGCCCGGCCAGGCACTTTTTCGAAAAGAGTATGTTGAGTCCTGGCACTTATTTATCTCTTCTTTCTTTTCCACTTCCAGTTTCTTCATGGAAGTTAACGTACAATTCTCTTTTTGCTGATGATTTGCAGCCAGATGACCTAGAGGAAGGAGAGATTGCATTATCTGGGGACTCACCTATGGATCTACAGCAGTCAGGCAGCTGGAACCATGAACGAGATGACGGTGAGGATGAACAGGTGCTGCAACCAAAAATAAAACGAAAAAGGAGTATCCGTTCTCGGCCAAGACCTAATGCAGAAAAACAGGAAGATAGATCTGGTGTAGATGGCACTTTCCCCCAACGTGGTGCTCGCCTTGCATTCCCAGGAGATGGTGATTATGATTCACAGCTGAAGTCTGAGCAAGATGCCCATAATTTTGTGGATCCTACTTCCAGGCAGCAAGACACAGTTCATCCGATAGTGAAACAGAAGCGCAATATGCCATCTAGAAAGGCCTCTCCTGCTACTTCTAGGGCAGGGAAATCCACCCACTTGTCTGGGTCTGGCAAGGTCAGCGATTCTAAGATGTCTGACAGTACGCAAAGAAAGGTTAGCATAAAACCTTCATTTCTTTCTATGCTTCAGATGGTTTACTTTGTTAAAACTTATTAGTTCCTTTTCCTTAAAAGGATCTAGGACAACAAGGTTAACTTCCGTGGTGAATACTCGTATATGTAGTTTATTGTAGTGCACTCTTAGCAAACATGGCTTTTGGGCATGTCTGGATCTCGTGCCCAGTGCCAATACCTGTTTGGTTTGTTTTTTCTTGAAAGGATGAGCACAGAAATTGATTAATGTCTCGCTTTATGTTTATTTTGAACTATTTGGCAAGCAAAACCATAATAATATACTATGAAAAGAAACATTGCCCTTATGAGTGTAAGTTGGCTTTCCTCATCTCCTGAGTTCCGCTCGTGTTTGCTTTGCAAGCAAGGTCTTGGAAGTCTCTGATCACATCACCTTCGTAGGCAATGCTAGATAAACTGTTGTCTGGTTTAGCAATAGAACCAGACATGCCTTCCGGTTCCTGTGGCACTTCAGCAAAATTGTTCTATTCTGTGACCTGTATCTTTGTTAAGATTTAGAGAGCTGTGATCTCTCGAAGAAATGAACATTAATTTTCTATCCTGTACATACAGAATTTATCACCAGAGCTTAATGATTATGTTATCTGGAACTTGCGGTTGCTTCTGTTTGGTGTTTGTTTTTGCTCACATCCTATGACCTTCTATAAGTCAGCTCTTATTGCTGGGTATAATTTATCTCATCTTCAATCTCTGCAGTGCAAGAATGTAATAAGCAAGCTTTGGAGGAGGATTGACAAAGAGGGCCATCAAATCATACCCAACATAGCTTCTTGGTGGCGAAGGAATGAAAATCCCTCATCCAAAGGTGTGGCTGGCAATACCCTTGACCTACAGAAAATTGAACTGCGAGTTGATGGTTTCGAGTATGGCAGTGTAGCTGAGTTCATAGCGGACATGCAGCAAATGTTGAAAAGTGTGGTTCAACATTTCAGCTACAGGCATGAGGTAATCTATATGTAGATTATATTTATCTTATCAGCAGCATGTTACTTTTTTTAACTGAAACGGGCGAGATGAGTCAAAAACAGTCAGAACCGCACCTTTTGTTTACCTTTTGAGAATACCCCCACCTTTTATTTCATAAGAGCTAATTATTGACCTGATACATGGTGTGTTAGAGTAAGCACTGTGATGTAGAATCATAAACACTAGCCAGACATGCCATCAATCTACTCCTATCAACATGTAAAAAGTTAATCCAAAGACAAGCTATAGCTGTGGTACCATGGCCTCAGAATTGGCACCATGGCCTCTGAGTTAACTGCCTGTCCATTTTATTAGTTGGATTACTACTGATTTGCCTTTTTATTGCTGAAAACTAATACGTAAATTTGTAGTTGCATATGTAATCTTAAAGTCATGTAAATTGTGACGGTGTG
The DNA here is from genome assembly GCA_910589765.1 of Avena atlantica. Classification (NCBI taxonomy): domain Eukaryota; kingdom Viridiplantae; phylum Streptophyta; class Magnoliopsida; order Poales; family Poaceae; genus Avena; species Avena atlantica. The sequence goes on from OU342733.1 coordinate 528,339,356, forward strand.
ACTTGTGTAATAGAATCTCAATTTGCTCGGTTGAAATGCAGGTCCGGGTAGAAGCGGAGACTCTCCATAACTTATTCTTCAACATAATGAAGATCGCTTTCCCAGATTCTGACTTCCAAGAGGTCAAGGACGCAATGTCGTTTGCGAATCCTGGCGGAGGGGCAAACAGCAGTGCAGCAAAGCACTCAGCTTCAGGCCATAAGCGACGTTCTGCTACCACTGAAGCGGAGCCGCATGGTTCTGGTAGTGGCAAGCATAGCCAGCACGCGTCGGTCGGCGAGGCTCCTAGTCGGGTCAAACCTGAGAGGCATTCTGGACCAGGTAGCAGGGATCTGAACCCGGACACGGGTGGGCTGTTGCTGCCGCACCCCAGCGATCTGTTCATAGTCAAGAAGAAGCGACAGGATCGGCTGAGGACAAGCATCGGGTCTCCGTCCAGCTCAGGCCGAGGACCGCTCTCCCCTCCAACCAACCCTGGTCGGATGGTCCCGTCGCCCTCCCCCAGAGGCGTGAGGACGCCGTTCCAGAGGGACCCCCACCCGTCCCAACAGTCCATGCCTGGATGGGGTGCACATTCCGACCGTGGTGGAAGCTCGTCGCCTGGCATCGGAGACATCCACTGGGCCAAACCTGCCAAGAGACAGCGAACCGACAGTGGGAAGAGGCGGCCGAGCCATCTGTGATGTACATTCTCCAGCATCCCCTGACTGGCCCTACCTACCCTTGTTACTTACAGGCTTGAGACGAAAAATATGGGGTAGGAGTATTTCTTGTATGTTGGGTATTTATTTGTTTTACTGTAAAGAGGAACTCTTTTTAGCCTTCTTGTTATGTGGTAGCTAGTGCAGCTAGAGAAATGCATGCATCCTCATGTCAAAAAGAACAGTGAAATGAAATAGTTGGCTTTAATAATTTACTAGTGGTGTAGATTAATTATCCCTTGTTGTATGCTCCCATACCCAAGTTGTGACCAGAAACTAATTAACGCGCCCCGTCTGCTGTATTGACTTGATCTGCTGGAACTGAAAAATTCTCTCGAAGCAGAGGATGTCAACTTGTCATTTGATCATCTTGTATGAAGATTGAAGATAGACACGCTACATATGCATATAAAAAATGTCTGATCATGCAATGCATAATCTATGTTCATCTGTAGCTGAAAGAGTATGTAGTTTTGTATATGTATAGTCCACCCAAGTTGTTTCGTACTACTAGAATGGATTCAAAGGGTAGGGATTTCTAGCTCTCGCTCTCCAGTAATCCTTTTAAAAAATAGAAAATCATGTTTATAAGTTAGAAAATGTAAAAAAAACATTTCTTGATTTACACAATGATATAAACTACAACCTACAATGCGTATTTTGAAAACTTCAAAACGTATCAGATTTTGTCATTTTAGTGTAGTCCAGAACTCAAGGTATTTGGCATATCGCAATTTGACATGCTTGTACAGGATATAGCATTGACTACATCCAGATTCTTTTTGAAACTTGTAAATTTGATTCCCGAATTTAAAATAAAATATAGGGATCATTGGAGCTTGGGAGCAAAAGAGAGACTATATATACAAGTGCAGTAAGTACAGTACTTAGACTATGTCACAAAAATTATATCGTTGCAAGTTTCAAAAAGAATCTGAATGTCACAAAAATTATATTTTCGGGAATCCAATGGTATATCGTTGCAAACCTTTTTTTAAATATGATATGAATCCAATGGTATATGTTGATATGTTGCATTGTAATAGTATAGGCTCAAGCCGTTATATATATACTAGCAAAATACCCGCGCGTTACGGCGAAAGAAGAAATAATATGCTTATATACCTTTTTTTTGGGCGAACACATGTCGTTTGAAAAGATATTTTTTATCCAAATACTTCAAATTTTGCCCTAACATTGATTACCCGCATATCTTAGACTTTATTTTGCTCTTTTGTACCTTTAATCATTTAAATTTAATCTATATTACCATTCATATAAAACATGTATGTACGTTGCTATGTAGCTATGTACTCCCTCTGTTCGGGATTATTAGTTCCGAGGACCAAATTCGCAATACCAAGGCGTTTGCATGCAGAGTCCTCGATTACAGTTTAGATCCTCATTAACTGCACCTTAAATCTCTCCACTTAATTAGGCCAGCGATCTCCTCTTGCTTCCTTCCTTTCTATCGCATGGCAAAAACAAGACGCGATCCACGGGAGCGTAATCTCGCCAATCCATCGCGAGGAAAAAAGCCCCGCATTGGGTAGTCCCGTTTGACATGGATCGCGTCCTTCCTCCTCTAGCTGAACACCATGGCCGTCGGCTGCATGCTCCACTATATAGCTCGCTAATCCGTCTTCTCCTTCTACATGCACCTGAGAACCTGTTTGGAGATGGTCGTCGTGTTGCACAACGTCCACGAACAGAGTGTCCACGCCGCCGGTCAGCACCTCCTTGTCCTGTGTGTCCTCGCCATTGAGCTGCACTGACGCCACCACCAGCTCGTGTTCGCCATTGCTCTACACGCGCGCCGCCACCAGCCCGTCCTCGCCATCGCGCTGCACGTGCGCCGCCACCTGCATGTCCTCACCATGGTCGAGCTCTGCCTCCTCTGTCCGGACAACGGGCACCTGCTCGTCGACGGCGATGGACTTGATCCCCTACCTTGCCATCGTGTCCCTCCATTAGTTCACTAGTGGAAACGAGGTCTTTTGTTGATCCCGAAAAGGGGCTTTAACACCGGTTCTTCTACGAACCGGGGGGCCGTACCAGCGGCCCCTGCGGTATTAAAGGAGCCCCTCCTTTAACACCGGTTCGTGTAACCGGTGTTAAAGGTCTCAGCACCAGTGGCCCGCGCACCCCCCCTTTAACACAGGTTCGTGGTGGTGGTGGTGGTGGTGGTGGGGGGGGGGGGGGGGCTATATAAGACACCACCCCAGCCCACACACACCCCACTCTTTCATTCTTTCACATTTTGGAGCCTAGCAAGAGGGTGTGAAGAGTGCTAGTTTGTGTGTTTTTCATATGCACTAGAGGTGTTCGGTGAAATGTCCGAGAGCTCAAAATAAGCTTTCTTGTTGCTCTTTCCGTCTCGGTCGAGGTCGGCAACTATAGTTTCATGTGTCATTGATGTACTATATATATAAATGGTCATCTCCCTATTATTTTTTGATATATACTACATATTAATGCAGATGAATCGGCAATGGATGTACGGTGACTGCCGCACTTCCGAGTACATTACGGGCCTCCAAAATTTCATCGTTGTGGCTAATGCAAACCGTGGTCACAATGGTTTTATGTGCTGTCCGTGTGTTCACTGTCAGAACAAGAAAGACTACTCAAATACCAGAACCATTCACGCCCACCTGCTTCGATCCGGTTTCATGCCCAGCTATAATTGTTGGACCAAGCACGGAGAAAAAGGGGTTGTGATGGAAGACAACGAAGAAGAAGAGGATGATGAAAACTATCATAATATGTATCCTGAATATGATGATAATGCAACGGAGGTAGATAATGAAGATCAAGAGGGAGCAGATGGGCCCGCTGATGACGATCTTGGTCGGGCCATTACTGATGCAAAGGAAGAATGTGAAACTGAAAAGGAGAAGGAGAAGCTGGAGCAGATGTTAAAGGATCACAAAACATTGTTGTATCCAACTTGCGAAGATGGCCACAAAAAGCTAGGTGCCACACTGGATTTGCTGCAATGGAAGGCAGAGAATGGTGTGACTGACAGCGCATTTTCAAAGTTGTTGGTAAAAATGAAGAATCTTCTTCCAAGAAATAATGAGTTGCTTGACAGTACATACCAAGCAAAGAAGGTTGTCTGCCCTCTAGGATTAGACGTGCAGAAGATACATGCCTGCATTAATGACTGCATCCTCTACCGCGGTGAGAAGTACAAGAATTTGGATGCATGCCCGGTATGCACTGCACTGCGGTATAAGATCAGACGAGACGATCCTGGCGATGTTGAGGGCGAGGCCCCTAGGAAGAAGGTTCCCGCCAAGGTTATGTGGTATGCTCCTATAATACCACGGTTAAAACGTCTCTTCAGAAATAAAGAGCATGCCAAGTTATTGCGATGGCACATGGAAGACCGTAAGAAAGACGCGATGTTGAGACACCCCGCTGATGGGTCACAGTGGAGAAAAGTCGAGCGAGAGTACCCGGACTTCGCACGTGACGCAAGGAACTTAAGGTTTGGTCTAAGTACAGACGATATGAATCCTTTTGGTGAGCAGAGCTGCAGTCACAGCACCTGGCCTGTGACCCTATGTATCTATAACCTTCCTCCTTGGTTGTGTATGAAGAGGAAGTTCATTATGATGCCAGTGCTCATCCAAGGCCCGAGGCAACCCGGCAACGACATTGATGTGTACCTAAGGCCATTAGTTGAAGAACTTTTACAGCTGTGGGCCAAACCAGGTGTACGTATGTGGGATGAGCACAAAGGGGAGCCATTTGACCTACGAGCATTGCTTTTCGTAACCATCAATGATTGGCCTGCTCTTAGTAACATTTCAGGGCAGACAAACAAGGGATACAATGCATGCACACACTGTTTAGATTATACTGAAAGTGTATATTTGGATAAATGTAAGAAGGTTGTGTACCTAGGGTATCGCCGATTTCTTCCGAACCTGCATCCAGTAAGAAAGAAAGGCAAGCATTTCAAACGTCTGGCAGAACCCCGGAGGAAGCCTGTCCTCCGTACCGGTGAGGAGGTATTTGGTATGGTCAAGGACCTAGAAGTAATCTTTGGAAAAGGTCCTGGCAGTCTATCTGTTCCGAATGACGATGCCGGACACGCGCCCATGTGGAAGAAGCAATCTATATTTTGGGACCTACCCTATTGGAAAGTCTTAGAGGTTCGCTCTTCAATCGACGTGATGCACGTGACGAAGAATGTTTGCGTGAACCTGCTAGGCTTTCTAGGAGTGTATGGGAAGACAAAAGATACACCGGAAGCACGACAGGACCAGCAACGTCTGAAGGCCCCTGAAGAGCCTATGCATCCTGAGAACGAGAAGGGTAAACGATGCCACTTAACTCCTGCCAGCTACGCTCTTACCAAAGCAGAGAAGGAAATATTTTTTGAATGTCTGATCAGTATCAAGGTCCCGTCTGGCTTCTCGTCGAATATAAAGGGAATAATAAATATGGCAGAGAAAAAATTCCAAAACCTGAAGTCTCATGACTGCCACGTGATTATGACACAATTGCTTCCGATTGCATTGAGGGGGCTTCTACCTGAAAATGTTCGATTACCCATTGTGAAGCTATGTGCATTCCTCAATGCAATATCTCAGAAGGTAATCGATCCAGAAAGCCTACCAGGGTTACAAACAGATGTGGCCCAATGTCTTGTCAGCTTTGAGTTGGTGTTCCCACCATCCTTCTTCAATATTATGACGCATCTCCTGGTTCACCTAGTAGAAGAGATTGCCATTCTCGGTCCTGTATTTCTACACAATATGTTCCCCTTTGAGAGGTACATGGGAGTCTTAAAGAAATATGTTCATAACCGTGCTAGGCCAGAAGGAAGCATCTCCAAGGGCTATGTAACAGAGGAGGTCATTGAGTTCTGTGTTGATTTTATTCCTGACCTTAAGGCGATTGGTGTTCCAGAATCACGACATGAGGGGAGACTGCGTGGAAAAGGCACCCTAGGATGTAAAGCAATGATATGTAGGGACGAGCATTCTCTCAATCAAGCACACTACACGGTTTTACAAAGATCTATCTTGGTTGCCCCGTATATCAATGAACACAAGAATTTAATACGCCTCAAACACCCGGGACAATCTGATGAATGGATTATAAGTGAACACATGGCGAGTTTTGGCGGCTGGCTGCAAAGACTTCTCACGAATAACACCACTGTTGGGGATCAGCTATACTTGTTGGCCAGGACACCGTCTTCGACTGTATGTACTTTCCAAGGGTACGAGATAAATGGGAATACATTTTACACGATAGGCCAAGATAAAAAGAGCACCAACCAAAACAGTGGTGTCCGCTTCGATGCAGCAGAAGACAATGGGCAAAAGACCACATATTATGGGTTCATAGAGGAGATATGGGAACTTGACTATGGACCTAATTTTAAGGTCCCCTTGTGTGGCATCCCGCAAAACCACTACTAGAAAATCGCGTTGTTTTTGTGCATTGCATCATCATGACCGCATGCTCATGTCATCATGCCACATTGCATTTGAGCATCGTCATCATCTTGCATTTGCTGGCATAAAACTATTTTCGGAAAAACCTATTTTGTTTTCTAAACGCCCCGTCTTTGTTCAAACACAAAACCCGGGTCTCCGGATTATTTTGTTTTGTCTGTCAACGGTTTGCAAAAGCCCCGTTGTAAATAAATAAATTGTTTAATTATTTTAGGGGGGCAGCCGAACTGGGCCGATCCGACCCAGTCGACCACCCCCAGTACAAAATCGGTCCACCTAAAATCTTTTCCTACCTACACCTAGTCTAACCACCCTACCTCCACCTCACCCCTCCAATCCCCTCTTGCCACCTCACTTTTCCCTCCACCTCATCACAACCACATCCACATCACCAATCCCTGCTCCACCCCCTCTCCCTTTGGGCCCACCTCCCCACCTGCCTATCACACACGCAACACACACGCCACAGCCCCTCCTTCTCCCTGCCCCGGCCCCACCACTCCCCTGGACCCACCACCGACACCCACGCCCGCACGCACCACCCTTTCTCCTTTCCCCCGACCCCGCTTCTCTCCCTCCCCACCAGCCGCGGCCGCCTCGCCCTCCTCGGCCACCAGTACCCTCCCGCCGCCTGTCTCCCCACGCTCGCCCCGCCCTCCTTCCTCTCCGACGGGTCGCCGACACGCCAAGCTCCGCCCCACCTCGACCTCGCCGTCTCCGCCCGGCCCCCCACCTCGCCGGCCGCCCGAGGGCGCCCCTCTCCCCTCGCGACGCCACGCCGTTCCCCCCACCAACCACCGCCCCCCGCTCGACCTCGGCTCCCTGCCAGGCGCGCCCTCGTCCTCCGCCACCGGCGCCTCCCCGCCGCCCTGTTCCTCCTCCGTCAGGCCACGACCTCGCCCCGCCGGAGCCGCCTCTCTCCCGCCGTCGCCGCTCTCCTCCTTCAAGCTCTGCCGCCGCCGTGGGCGTCCCTCCTCGTCGTGGGCCCAGCTCCGGTCGCCCTCCGTCTGCTCGGCTCCCTCCTCTGGACTGCCGGACCTCCGCCTCGAGCGCCCCAGCGCACAAGCTTCTGCCCGGCGACCCGTGCCCTCCACCTCGTCGGCGCCCCTTTGCGCGCGCCGACCCGAGCTCTTACCACCGCCGGCCATCGCCCTTCCTCCCATCGCCGAGCCTCGCGTGCCCGCTATCCGCTGCCGTCCTGTGCGCCTCGCCCAGCTTCGTCTCTCCTCGCCAGCGTTTGAGCTCGAGCCGGCCGCGCTCTCTGCCCAGACCTGTTCCGCGGCCTCGCGTCGTCTTCCCCTGGCTGCTTTTGCAAGTGCCTGCCTGTTTGTGCTAGGACGGGGACGCTTGAGTACCAAGTCAGACCCAACCACCTACGCCTCATTCCAAGATCTTCGCCGGGAACCACAAGACCGACGCCACAAGAAGAAACCGCCACGATGCCCAGTTCGGCTAACGACAAGACCGACACGAGTCGAGAACCGGGGAACTATGCAATACCACGGCGCCGGAACCGGAAGCCGAACCTCGACACGCCAAGTTCGCCGAGACCCCGTACCCGAAGGCCTTCGACAGGGAATTGATAAGATCATCGCGGAACTCCAAGGTCTACTTCGGAGGTTGCCGAATGCCAAGGTCGCCCACCCGGAACGCCAAGTACTCACTCGAGGACGCCGAGTACTTCACCCCGGACACCAAGACCCTGGACGACAAGTTCTCCTTCCCGGAAGCATTGACGCTCGTGCGACAAGACCTACTTCCCCGATCCGAAGACCCTAAATCCCGGAGTCCGAGAACGATCCCGTCGAACCCTGAACCCTGAGACCGAACCCCGAACCCCCGGAACCAAGATCTTCGCAACCCTAATGTGTGACCCTGATCCGAGCCCCTATTTTATAAATGCCATCTATATAAATTGTTGCATATTAAATTGTCATACTCGCATGCATATTTGTGTGGTTTGGGGGCCTTATGCCGATTCACCATATAATTAAATATGGGGCCCATATGCGGGCAAATCTAGTCTTATATTGGCCCCATTTAAATTGGTGTAGCGAACCGAAGCCATGTTTGGTCTTGCTAATTCAACATTTAATTTGCGGGGTAGATAAATAACTTGAACCGTTTAATTAATTTTCAGGACCCCCAGTTCCGCTTAATATGACCTAATTGCATCGCATCTTTGCCACGTCATACATCATACATGCATCATGCCCGGTCTTCTGCCGTAACCTTAAATACTGCATCCGGTGTTTATTCTAGTGTTTTGGTTCTTCGCGGATAAGTCCGTTGAGTTGATGCGAGTGTCGACCCGATCTTCGGATGAACCTTCGACAATGTTTTCAGGCGAGCATCTTCCCCCTTTCTACCTATCTTACTTTTATAGTATTTATTCCCTCCTGTTGATCTATTGCTATCTGTGTTGCGATGCTCTAGTTTCCGTACCCGTGATATCCCTTGCAGCCTTATATTGCCTTGGACACCTCCTATTACCTGTTGTTTGGTAGATAGTTGGACCTGCGCGTCGTAGTCGCTTGCTCAAGTGCTGTTGCGTGTCGTCAAGTACCACAGTTGTTGGAGCCTTGCCGCATGTTTAATGTTGGAGATGATCATGGCTTTAATTATCGTTTACTTTAATTACTGTTTAACAACTAAAACTGAAGTAAGTAAGCAGAGGCACATGTCGGAAATAGATGTTATTTGGTTGTTAACCGTCCACTTGTGTCCCGTAGGACCCCGAGTACTTGATACCTGTTCCTTGAATATTCGCGCTATCCACATCCGGGAGGATTATAGGACCCCCCTGAGCCAGAGCTTGATTCATTCTTATTTCTTGGGGCCACAAACTAGTTTGAGGTTTTATTTACTATCCTGTACTTATGCCATGCTTTACTGCTTTATTACGATTGTGCGAGGATCACCTGTACTGTTTAGGATCGGGACACGATTTCGCGGTATCGGCAAGCCCAGTTTTGGGGTCCCAGTCGTTTACAGCCGTCCACCCAAACCTTGAGTCCGTCTCGGAGTCAGCTAGCTTCGTTGCGGGTGTACTCAACGGGGTGGCCCCCAGAAATATTTCTGAATCCTATGATTGCTTTGTCGTGAAGGCCTCGTTGGGTTTTGATTTGGTTTTTCCGAGGTTGATTGAGTGTGTGTTGCTATTTGTGCACCCCTGCAGGGTAAAACTTTCTGAAAGCCGTGTCCGCGGTTATGGACGACTTGGAGCACAGTATCTCGATCATAGACAACTATAACTAAAGTAGTGCTATAAATTTGACTTTATAATGACTAGTAATCAGCTTCACTATAATGGAATGGCTAAATAAAACTGCCAACAATTGCTTGTTTGGGTTGCCGCTGGCCACCATTATATCTGACTAGTAAGTATTGCAACTATAACGGAATGGCTAAATAAAAGTACCAACAACTGCTGGGTTTTGGGATATCTCATGCTATTTGTATCTGACTAGTAAGTGTTGCAACTACAATGGAATGGTTAAATAAAAGTGCCCACTGCTTATTATATCAGGATGATTATCTATACTTGACTAGTAATTGCTGCAACGATAACTGAATAAATAAAACTGCCAACTGTGTGAGTTCCTCGGTTGACTTCCTCGTTTGGTCTCGAGGGGGAAACACCAGGATGGGTTTGTTTGGTGTTAGAATCAGGTTGGTTTCGGATAGGTCTTTCTTATCCCTTTCTGATGGCCGACAGTTATATCGAGTCTCTATAGGTTGTTTAGTGCATGTTGCGCTGCCGCTCAGTCCACCATACCTATGTAGGCGAGGACCGCCGAATTCTAGCCTCGCCGTGTACTGGCCTCAGTACTGACGCTCCTCTTTCTCCTTTGCCCTTTGTCGGCACCCCTTTTTGTTTAAGCAGGTTTTGAGATCGACGTCGTTAGCAGGGTTACCCTTCCGGCTTGGCCTGGGCAGGGTTATGGACGCCATTGGTTATTCTTTAGGGCTCTTAGCCCCATTTGCATCTTGTCCGTAGTCGGACGCTCTATCATTTTCAAGGTGATTTGGATCTTTGTATATTATATCTGTATTCTTGACTCATTGAGTCGCTGCTGTATACATATCTGTTCTGTGGGTCCCATCGAGGACTGTTGTGTAATGTTATTACTTTGTTTTCCACCCGCACGAAAGTGCCTGGTGAGCACCTTTGAATCGTTTCTATGCGAGTTTGGCGGGAATCGCTGAAACTTGCATAGGGTCGATTCTGAGGGTGTTACACCTTGTTTCGATGCAAATGGGTCAAGCTAACAGGAGGAGGGGTTGAGGTAGACAAGAAGTACGGAATGACAACGGTGGATCTCAACAATCTTATGAAGAACTTAGACGAACCATTCGTCCTAGCCAATGATGTGGCTCAGGTTTTCTATGTGAAGAACATGTCCTCCAGACCAAAAAAAAAGAAAAAATATGCAAACGAATACATCATATGATGAGCCAAAGCGTCACATAGTTCTTTCAGGGAAAATAAACATCGTGGGAATCGAGGACAAGACAGACATGTCAGAAGATTATAATAAGTTTGATGAAATTCCGCCCTTCACAGTGAAAACTGACCCAAGCATTCCGTTAAGTAAAGAAGATGCTCCATGGTTACGTCTGAAGCGATCATAAGGAAGGGCATATGCCAAGAAGTTCATGCTCATATTATGTAACTCTAGTTCATGTTTTTAATATTAATACATGTCTTGAGTGTTAGTCATGTTTTGTGGATGGACCGGAACTATGAGAAGAAGTTGTCCCGATTCGTACTTACCATTAAGATCTGATCTCCAAACGCGCGCGGTCACATATTAGGGAGTGCCTCTATGACCAGTTTCTTGGATATGCCGGAGGACTAGGCTCCATCGGCATCTCCCTGAAACTGGCCGTAGTGGTGTCCCTGCTCTCGAAAACCATCTTGCAGCTTTGTAACTTCTCTAACTAGATCAATACACCAGGGATCTAACTAATTTCACATATTAGGGAGTGCCTCTATGACCAGTTTCTCGGAGATGCCGGAGGACTAGGCTCCGTCGGCATCTCCCTGAAACTGGCCGTAGTGGTGTCCCTGCCTCAAACTGGCTGGAGGACTGGACTCACAAGGATGCCTATTTATAGTACAAGCAGCTCGACATAGTGTTGACACTTACAAAATAATGTCGACACTCACCCCTATTATTAGTGCTGACTCGTGTTTTGTGCCGGATGGTGTCTACAACCGGGACTAAAGGTTCATCTTTAGTCCCGGTTGGTGTCTCCAACCGGGACTAAAGGTTCATCTTTAGTCCCGGTTGGTGACACCATCCGGCACAAGGTACACGCCGCACGACATAATGTCGACATGCACTCACCCCTATTATTAGTGCTGACTCGTGTTTTGTCCCGGTTGGTGTCTCCAACCGGGACTAAAGGTTCATCTTTAGTCCCGGTTGGTGTCTCCAACCGGGACTAAAGGTTCATCCCGCCATTTTTTCCCGCCATTTTTCTTCCCGCCATTTTTCTTCCCGCCAGTTCTTCCCTCCAGTTCTTCCCGCTAGTTCACTATATATATATGTAGGGGGTTGGCCTCCATTGTCATTGCACATCTCTAGACTCATATCTGCAACCTCATCACTCTTTCCCATGGCTTCCACCGTAGCACTAACCCCTAGGGAGGCGGAGGCGCTTTGCGCCTCGAACTACCCTTTGCCCGCCGGGCTACTGTGTCCTCGTCGGCTGGATGCTAAGCGTCGGAGGCGTGCCGGTTCCTCCTGTCCCTCTAGGTGTGGCACGTCGGATGGCCATCACGAACCACTACTACTTCGAGCTCACGCCGGAGCAGCGGAGGAATCCCAGATGGCATCCCGACTATTTCCCTCGTTGGGAAGCCTTCTTCGTGGATCGGCATGAGAGGGCGCTCGCCAGGCACGAGGAGGACGACCCACCTCCTCCTAACTTCAACGAGGCCGGCCGTCGGCTATGGTGGCGCGGTCGGACTCTCCAGAGCGTCATGGCCTATGACACTGCCGCCGACTCTAACCCCCGTCTGCGCTACCCTCAAGTCCAGTCCACGCGCTACCCTCAAGTCCAGCCCACGCGTACTCTCCAGAGGTTCAATTACGGCGACCCCGACGATGATAGCGATGACGGCGGCGGCGAGTACGACGACTACAGTGGCGAGTATTACAGGTGTAGGCAGGAGCATGACTGAATCACTCCAACATTTCTAAACAAGTTCGGCCGATTGTTACTTAATCTGGCCATGTATCTTAATTTTCAGTTCTTTTATGTATCTTAATTTTCAGTTCCAGTTCGGCCGATTGTTACTTAATCTGGCCATGTATCTTAATTTCCAGTTCTTTTATGTATCTTAATTTTCAGTTCCAGTTCGGCTTTATGTAACTGTCTCAAAATGACCTATCTCATTCGAGGTTTCTTGGCTTTCGGATCAAATGACCAATGTTATGGCTAGAATCAAGGCATAGTTTGCAAGAGGAGTTTTCCTTTTTATCGCACCAAAAAGGCATTTTCCATTTTCCGAGCATAAAAAACGGACGGTTTTGTGAAGCAACCACCAAATGGCTAATTCAAAAAACCACCAACACATTTTTAGGTTCACAATATGCTATTTTATCAAAAAACAATGCAAGTTGAGCGAGGCTTGGTGAGATTCAAGTGTATACAAAAGATGCGACATTTAAATATCCAATCAATTCAAAAATGTTAATACAAAAGATGCGGCATTAAAATATGTTTTGATCTAATAAAAATCATTTTTTAGATGCTTAATATTTCTTATGTTCAAAGTTTTAGGATTTAACAATTTATTTTTGTTTGAATTGAATAATCAAAATTTATATGTAAGTGTTTTAATTATTTTAAAAATTTTCATGTAAAGTAAATATAAAATGATTTACATGAATGGATAGATATTATTTTTCTGAAAATTATGATATATTATTCATATTTTTCTGAGTTGAAATGAAAAAGATATGAATTTTCTAAATTCATATCATATTTTTTGAATTAAAAAAGCCCCTTTAATGCATGAAATAAATGCCCCCCCTTTAACACCGGTTCCAGACAGGAACCGGTGTTAAAGGGGGGGGCATTTATTTCGTTTCCCGCGCGCACCCCCTTCCCTCTAACACCGGTTCATGGTTGGAACCGGTGTTAAAGGGGGGGGGGGGTAATAAATACGCGCGCAAACGAATTCCCCCCCCTTTAACACCGGTTCGTGGCTGGAACCGGTGTTAAAGGGGGGGGGGTAATAAATACGCGCGCAAACGAATTCCCCCCTCCTTTAACATCGGTTCCAGCCACGAACCGGTGTTAAAGGGCGGGGGTATTAAATTCACCTTCCCCTTCCTTTCTTCCCCCCAGAGCAGCCAGATCGCCACCGCCACCGTACCGCGCGCGCCATCGGAGCAGAGAGAAGCGCCGCCACCGCCACCGTCCATCGGAGCAGAGAGAAGCCACCGTCGGCCGCCACCGCCCTCGGCGAGTGAGGGAGGAATCGTCCGTGGGTGCCCTGAATCGTCGGCCCTGTCACCCACCTCTGTCCGCCGCTCGCCATCGACAACGCCGGCGTCCCCGACCTTCCCCGGCCTCGTCGACCCCACAATCGGCTTCCTGGTGAGCCTCTGGTGCTCAGGCACATCTTCTCTTCCTCCCTCACGGTCTATATCGCCTCCGCATCGTGTAACCGCCGCCAACCGCCGCAGTTCCTCGTCGTTCTCTGTTCTCCGGCGACCAAAAAGGGGAGGCGCCGCCACTACTAGGTCCGCCTCGACCTCCTCTTTCCAACCAGCCCAACCACAAGTCCCCGCGTGTAGCAGATCGACGGGAGCAAGATCGACCTGAGAGGAGCTCCATTGCTGACGTCAGCGTGATGCAATATTCTTTTTCTTTTTCTTTTATTATTTCTGTAATTATTTCAGTGAAGAAAATACCTGACCTGTGGGCCCTATCTGTAAGCGACAAAAACATTTCCATAAATGTTTTCTAATTAAGAAAATTGTTTATGTAAATTCCAAAAATGCAAATGGTTTTATAATATTCCAAAAAATAATTTAAAATGAAATAATTGAAAATGCAATTATTTTATAATGCATCCGCGCGCAGAGAGCAGAGAGCAGCCGCGCCGGCACCGCGTCCAGCCCTCGCCGTCGGAGCGGCCGCCCTTGCCCTCGGAGCGGCCGCCCTCGCCCTCGCCGTCGGAGCCGCCGTCCACGCCTCTGCGTCTGGCAGTCGGCGGCGGCACAATGTGAACAATGTGTCAAAGTTGGCGGCACAATGTGAACAATATGAACAATGTGGGGAATATGTGTGACGTATAAAATATGTAGTCGTGTATTCATATTTGAGTAAAGTTTCTGATGTTGTAACATCGATAATATTGTTTACTTAGTGTTGGTGGTGAACTTGATGGTCAAAATTGGGAAACTCGAAATTAAGATGACATGTAATTATGGAGGGAGTAGTAGTATAGATAGTGTGTCAAGCGGGGCGGGTTCGCAGGCAACATAGTTTCACCGGCTAATATAAATTGTACTACATGCATAGATTAAAACTTGTATACAAATTGGACCTCTGACTCATCCTGATTAGGGTTTCGACCCCTCGGAACTCGTTTAAAATGATCAAGAATCCTTAGGGTTTTAATTTCATTTGTATATTTATTTGTGTATTTTGGTATGAATAATATGTATATTTGTGTATGAATCCAAGTCCACTTGAATGTTTACACTCTTACTCTAGATAATATTATTGTTTTAGAAACTATGGATCCACTTAGTAGAAACCTTGAAGAAGAAGAAATAATGGAGAACATTATTGATGAGGACACCTCACAATATCTGAACTTGGAGGGACATGATGACGACAGCTCAAGTACTAGTCATGGAGAAGATGAAGACTCCGGTGAACGCAATTTAATGGTTACAAAGTCCGGCGAGGTATATGCATTGATTAAGCCTCTGCTGACTTCCACCAACAATCTTCTTCTACATGTATTAATTAACGCTTCTTTCTTCTTTTAGCCCTCTGGATCGACCAGCCAGCAACCATCTTCTTCTACGAAAAAGAGCAAGCGAGGCGCGAGCCAGCGGTTGAAAGATCGTGCAAAGTTCACGATCGAAGCAGTCCGTGTTGATGGCAGGCCGATGGAGCCCAAGAAGGCCGCAGACAAATTTGTACGTCAGGCTGGAGTTCTTGTTAGGGACCAAATCCCAATCACAATTGAAAATTGGAATAAGCCAAAGAAGGGCGACGGTACCTTTGTCGATGACAGATCCAAAGAAACGCTTTGGAATTCGTTGTTGGTAAATTTCACCCTTCCGCTAGAGGAGGATGAAAACAACCCAGTTATAAAGGAAAAGGTCAAAGAGTGGACTCTAAAGAAGATGGCTGACGCTTTCCGCAACTGGAAGACAAAATTGAACAAATTTGTCAAATCTGGCGAGACTCTAAATTTTGAAGACGCATATTATGCGAAGATAAGACCTCACTGGCCCGAATTTGAGACATATAAAAAAAGTGCTATAGCTAAAAAGAGGTCAGAAACCAATACGCTTAATGCCCTGAAGAAGGAATATCACCAGAGGACGGGGTCAGGTGGCTACATATCTCAGAGGCCTAAGTGGGAGGAAGCTGAGAAGGCCCTGCGCGAGAGAGGGATCACACCCCAGACAGATGGGTGGGACCTACGTGCAAAGACTTGGTTCTACGGAATCGGGGCAAGGTTGGACCCAGAAACAGGATTGTGTATCTTCCCAACCATCCTTGCCAAACCCGTCACTGAACTCATCACGGCATACGAGGAAACATCCGCCAGGACCTTCCATTCCGACAGAGAGAATGACCAGCTCACACGCGCCATCGGTAAAAAAGAACACCCTGGACATGCACGAGGCACAGTGGGTATGACATGGAAGGATGGGTTTGCCGACTAGAGCGACTCTTACAGATGGCGCAGTAGAAAGGAAAAGAGCGTACAGAGCGGATGACACAGATAGTACATGCACTTGCGGCGCTGCAGGCGCAAGTGAATGCACAACAGAGCCATCAAGCTACCGGCCCATTTCAGCGGCACGAAGAGCCTGCATTGGAAGCTGCCCGCGGCCCAGACTCTGCGCGGAAAAGCAGTGTGGCTTCCACGGAGAACGTGCAGCCCACGCTTGAAATGACGGGTCCTCGATACCCCGTGGATGAGATCACGGAGAGCGAACACGCTGAGCTGCATGTGAGATTAATGGGCTTATCCATTAAGGTGGCTGTCGGCTATGCCTTACCTCCTGTAGCTGGTGGAACTTACCACTGCCGACCGATTCCAGATGGCTATGCTATTGTCGGGGTGGATGAGGTTGTGAAGGAATATGAGGAAGCACAGCTTGACCATGCTACAGGTGAAGGGGAAACTCAACTCAAATTTGCAGTGAAAACAACCATTCTTTGGAAGAAGGAACACATTGTGCTTCCAAATTGGAGGTCACTGGCACCCCCGCCGTCTCCGCAGCGTCAGCAGTCTGAGCCGCTTCAGCTATCTCCTGCGTGGCAGCCATCTCCGGCCCGCCAGCCATCTCTTGCGCGGCAGCCATCTCCGGCCCGTCAGCCATCTCCTGCGCGGCAGCCATCTCCGGCCCGTCAGCCATCTCCGGTGCTTCATCCATCTCCTCAGCGTAAGCGGAAGAGCACTGCCACGAGGAGCATCAGTAGCACTGCCACAAAGAAATCCGCAGGAAACTGTACGCCAAAGAGTTCAAAAAACTACGTCCCGCAGCCTTCCGCCAAGCCATTGCCGGTTTTACCGTGGAATCGCAGCGACGAGGAGACCAATAGGATCTCGGAAGAACAGGTCAAGAAATTCTTTGCACCTAGACGGGCCGAGCCAAAGGAGAAAATAGATCCGGCGGTGGTGGAGAAGTTTTACAATAATCTTTTGAAACCTGAAACCCCACTTGTGCCGGACTACGAGCGCCAGATTTTGAAGGCGGATGCAAGGCGCCGTAGGGAGATTGAAAGTAGCAGTCGTGAGGCACCCCAGAAAACAGTTCCCATGCTCGGAGAGCAGGAAAACCAATCATGTGCCCCGCTCCAAATGTTCGACACACGAGACGCTCCTCCCGTAAATGATTACGAGGCAGAGCTACAAAGAAAGGCCAATGAGATGGGGATGACTTACATTGCATACTTGAACGTCATGGGAGACAACTTGCCCAAATGCGATGCCAACCCCATACAGCCATGGAAGTATGGGAAGAATCTCGTCAAGAAAGAGGAGCTCAAGACTCTACCAACAAAGATGCGAAAATTGCACAAGTGGTACCTTGATTTCTGCAAGACGAGAAAGGTAGAATGGATCACGGCGCATAGAAGAGATCATATTTTCTTGTGCGAAGACGACGCAATCGACTTCAACATTCAAGACTTGCATTTTCTATTCAATCAGAAGGAACTCGACAAATCAGCCATCAGCCTTTATTGTGTGTAAGTACTATTTCTGTAATTTTTATCTCATCTCATTCACTTCATTAATTGCATGTATATATATATATATATATATATATATATGCTCACCATATATGTATATACTATTATGCAGGAAAAAGGTTATGGAATGCATGAAAGGAGGCCCTTTTGACATTGGGTTCGTTGACCCAAATAGAGTTCATGAACAAGTGGTAAGAGACAAACCCGGGCAAACAGAAGATTACTTGCTAAAGTCTTTACTGAGACAACAAACCAAAAGGGAAATACTATTGCCTTACAACTTCTCGTGAGTACTGTTACCCTCTCTCTTGTACACATTCTGTTTCGGCTTACTCGATGTTAAGTGTAATTGATGATGAGTTATGCGTGCATAGGTTCCACTTTATTCTGCTAGTCATTCAACCCGACTCAGGAAAAGTCCTTGTCATGGACTCGTTACGAAAAGAAAAAGAGCTATGGGCAGACTTTAGAGAGATGCTCCAGAGGTAATTTCAATCATATTATCGCACTAGATCGGCAACTTTCGTAACAATAAGTAATTAATTACTCCTTTATCCATTTTCTTTGTCGGACAGGGTTTGGAAAAGGTTCACGGGCAGGGCCGTGGGTGAATGGTCAGAAGAACTAAAATTTGTAGACCAAAATGTAAGTAATACTAGCTAGCTTCCAATTCCATTATATCATGCTTTATTGATTATTATTTTGATTGAACTCTCTATTCTCGTAAAGTGCGCGCATCAGGGACACGGCAATAACTTATGTGGGTACTATGTTTGCGAATTCATTCGCAACACGATATGTGCGACGGGCCAAGCGGCACTAGAACAACTTAGAGTAAGTAAACAAAGTCCACAACATTATTTTATTACCATCAATTGTGTTGAGTTTTATTCTTATATATATATTGACGGCCCATTCTTCATATATATTCAGATCGAACGGATGCGGGACCAACTCCTACCATTTGAACGCATACGAGCCATTCAAGAGGAATTGGCGGGGTTCATACTTGATGAGGTCGTCACGCCTGGCGGAGAACTCTTTAGATATCCACTAAAATGAACGATGACGATGTATGTGCCGATGACGATGTTTGTGTATAATAATAGTTGCTTAATTATTCATGTACTCGTATGTACCGATGACGATTTATGTGTATACCGCTCCCGATCGATTCCCTCTCGCTCCCTCCCTCCCGCAGAAATACGCCCAGAACGGGGCAGAGGCAGAAGTCTGCCGCGGCAGAGATTTAGGCCGTTTTCCTGCCGCGGCAGAACTCTGCCGCGGCAGGAAAACGGCCTAAATCTCTGCCGCGGCAGAAGAACCTTTAACACCGGTTGCAGATACGAACCGGTGTTAAAGGGGGGGGGGGGCTGAGGCCTACGGCAGCCCCACGTGCGCCACCCTTTAACACCGGTTCGTATAAGAACCGGTGTTAAAGGCCCCCCCCCTCTAACACCGAACCCTCAACAGCGGTTGGGGAACCGCTGTTAGAGGGCCCTCCCAACCGGAGTTAAAGGGGGGACTCTGCACTAGTGGTTCTGACTTTGGATGCTTTTCCGGCGATGGACTGAGGGAAATCCGTCATGGGGCTTTAGTTTTTATCTCCATATCCTAATGGTCCTTGGGAGGAAGACGAAGAGAGAATATAATTAACTCGGCCAGTAGTAGTTAGCGAGAAAGAGGAGACGAGGAGTAGAGAAAGGGATCTCTTCTTTGATGGGAATTATGGAGACTTATGTCACCGCTTATAATTTGGAAATATCTGGAAAAGCGCCGCTGCATCTAAGAACGCTACAATTGGGCCAGGAAAATAAAGACCTGATTTTTTTTTCAAAACGTTTTTTTCACTTAACCGTGGCATTGGTGGGTAATTTGATGTCTAATAGAAGGGAAAATGCCCGCGCGTTGCAGCGAAAGGGAAACAATATGCGTATATATCTTTTGTACGTGTAAACACATATCCGTCGCCGGCCAAAGGGATCTGAAAATGTGCTGGAGACCGAGCTTGTATTCAGCGTCTCTACTTTTCGCGCCGCGGACAACCTCTTGATAACCTTTAGATCACCATTGTTATCCCCATCTAGACTTGCGGCGGTAAAACAAATGTTTGTGCAGTTGTGCATCATGTAGACATAAAGTTAAGTATTTTATGAATTTATCTTACATGTACCGTGATTCATTGTTCATGCATGTGTCTAGAGTATATCACTGTAAGAGAGGATAGTTAAACGTTTGTGTCTCCGTTGCCAAGGCGCTGCTTAGTAGTATAGACCCGTTATAAAATGCAAGTTTTTATAATAAACAGCTAAAAAAATAAATGTACCTTTAGCAAAATATCGCAAGGGAAGCTTCGTCTGCAGTACTTCAATAACGCCAATAAAATATGCCTCTAACTTTGATACCATATGCAACCATATACATCCAATACTCAAGAGAAATCCTTTTTCTGTTTAAAACAGTATAGCTGGACATGATCTCACAGTGACGTTGACACAAGGTTCAGTTGGATCGTGCTCGACCAAAACTGCTAGGCATAGCTGCGGGACTTTGCACCGGCGGCATGTACCGTTGAAGCTCTTGTTAGTCTGCCATGTTATAGAGAGGCAACTTTTCCAACTTGTGTCGGGGCAACATGAATAAATCAAAGACGTCTAGGGAGGTGGGATACCTGCCGGATGGCCGAGGAAGATTGTTGCCGCTAGATCGGTTGAGGCCACCAGTTGGATGTTTCTGTTTTGTGTTGTCGGTAAGAATACACTCATGTGTTCTCAGGAACACCCTAGTTATCCTCTATGATAGGTTGTGTCGACTTGATTAGTTCCGTTGAATTTGGCAGTACGGTGTGATCGGCAGACTCGAGTCAGCAAAAAAAGCTCTGATGAAGTTCTCTGAATACGCTGGACTGGAGTAAGATGAAGAGTTCCGGCAGGCGGCCGGATCGACTGAGACTATGGACTCACGGTGACTCCGATGAAATCAGCAGAGATCATTGAGCCTTCTAGCTAGGGTGTCAACCACGGTGGAGACGACGGTAGTTAGGGTTAGGCGAGCGCTCCATGGATTGGGAATCACGATAGACAATTCCTATCCTTTTATATCGCGTTGCTTTGGTCTTCATATCGATTAGTATCAGCACGTTAGGTTTTTTTTTTTTTGACTTACACGTCACCATTGGTTTTTTTAGATGCACGTCAGGTTAGTTTACCAAGGATCGAGCGTGGCCGCTGTTTTTTGCCTGTATTTTTTTAACGATCGATATATTTCTTTTTTTTAAGTGATATGTTACTTACGGGTGGTAAGATGGGATGTTATTTACAATTTTGAGGGCAAAACGGTCTAAAAAAGTGTTGGACCGGGAGAAACATTTCATGCTTTATTATTACTAGCAAAATGTCCGCGCGTTGCAGCGGAAGGGATACGATATTCTTGGTGGCCTCACCATTGCAAGCTGGTTAGTCGCGCTCCCTTTGCATCTTCAGCAACACCATATTCTCAAAGGATGATGGAGACGACAGGCAATCCATCAATGCGTTAAAATCGGCTGCGGAATAGATCGGACGCTGCAGAGACTTCTATCAATGCGTTAAAAAAGAGCAGTAATAAGTTTGGCTATGGACCACCTCTTGCCTCTTTAATCTGTGTTGTGTAATCCCTCCATGTTTAGCTTTGGAATGGGCAGCTCCGGTGTCTTCCCCAGTCAGATTTGCATGCCTTTCGGCCGCCTCTTGCCTCTTTGATTTGTGTTGTGTGATCCATCCATGTTTAATCAGCTGAGGCCAATAATCCTCCTGGTGCAATCAAGGTGGCCAACCCAATCCCTTTCCTTTAAAGCTAATCATGCACCATGTGTATCACACAATGGCCCACCAATCCATCTTCCCTCTTGTTCTCTTGTTTATAATTAGAGAAAGTCCGGTTTAATTATCATGTGTCCGTGTGTTGCATCTCGACGAGGGTTCTGATTGTAGGCAACTTGCTTGTCTATTGTTAGATAGAGTCTCTATTTAGCTTGGTAGATTTCTTTTTAATTTTTCAATGTGGGACTAAAAGCTGGAGCTGACTAATGCACAATACGTATTTGGTTTCTAAATGTAGCATACACAGATTTAGGCCTATACACCAATGGGTTAGGCCCATAGACCCGTAAAAAAAACTGGAGCGATCGTTCGCCCCTCTGGGCGTGTGGGGCTGGAAGCGCTCGACTCGTCCGCTTTTCTTCTGGACGCTGCCCCGAGCGAGCGCTTCGATCAAGGTCCTCCAGGTAGAAAAAAAACAAAAGAAACGAAACGGTACGGGCAGAGTGAATAATATGTATTATGGTGGAAGGGCAAATCGGTCTAAAAAAAGTGTTGGACCGGAAGAAACACTTCGTCCTTTATTATTATAAGGTATAGATATATATTAGGTATATATATAGATATAGATTATTAGGTATAGATATAGATAGATATAGGGTACACACATAATAAGTACATAGTAATATCACCAAATTAATCATGTGTATGGTTCATCTCTCCTCTTCTTCACTTGTTGTATACTACTGTATTTATTATCGGTACTATAGCCAACTAGCCATGTCCATGAACCATGTAGCAAGAACATGGTGGCTGCAGGTGATCAGATCCTGAAGGCCTTCTCGACGCTCTCCCGGCGAGCCCCGACGGTCTTGTAGACGCGCATGAAGTCCCGGAACGCGATGCTCCGGTACCTGGCCGGGCTCCCCTCGCCGACGAGCTCCTTGGCGGGCGCCACCACGCAGTCCATGGTGGGCATGATGAAGGCCGCCACCGACGTCCTGGCGACGGCGGCGTTGGCCACGGCGCGGTGCTCCACGCTCCGGAGCAGCCCGTTGGTGGCGATCTCCAGCTGGTGGCCAAAGTTGACGACGAGGGCGCCGGGCACGGGCTCCACGTCGATCCAGCCGCCGCCGTACGACACCTGGAGGCCGCAGACGTAGCCGGGCTGGAGGAGCACGGTGATGAGGTTCCGGTCGCAGTGCGGCGGCAGGCCGAGGGTGAGGCCCGGGTCCGGGCAGGGCGGGTAGTGGTTGGCGTTGACGATCACCTCGCCGCCGCTGAGGTCGCCCTCGAAGTAGTCGGGCCGGAGCCCCACGCCCTCGCAGAGGAGCCGCAGGAGCTCCATCCCGACGCTGCGGGCCGGGACGATGAAGTCCTCGAGGGCGGGCCGGAGCGTGGCCGGCTTCTCGGGCCAGCCGGGCTTTGTATGCTCGACGGGGTGGCAGGCGAGGCGGAGGCAGTCGCGCCAGTAGCTCTCGCCGGCGCCGGACTCGTACATGGTGCTGGAGAAGAGCCGGTTGGTCCGCTCCGTGTCCTCCGAGTAGAGCGAGGCCTTGTCCGCCGCGGGGAGGCGGAAGAAGTCGACGCACGCCGCCTCCAGCTCCCGCAACGCCCGCTCCGGCACGCCGTGGTTGATCACCTGGAAGAAGCCGAACTCCTTTCCCGCGCGGAGCACGGCGCTGCGGACCTCGTCGCGGCCGCGGGTGAGGTCGATGACCGGCAGGGACACGGGCGCCGCGGCCAGGGCCGGCGGCCGCAGCTCGGGCGGCAGGTGGAACCGCTCCGGCACCGTGCTGTGCGACGACCGGGCAGAGGACAGCAGCTTCTCCATCGCTACCAACCGTGCGTGCGTCGTCACAAGCTAGCTTGCTTCCAGGAAAATTCCATGGCCGGGTAGCGCCATTAATAAGCTAGCTGAGCTGAGATGGATTTCCGTGGCGGGAAGGAACTCTCGCTCTCACTCCAGTGAGATCGCTGCGTGCCGTCCGCGTGTTGTCGGCGCGTGCGCGAAATCGGCAGCCGTTGCCGCCATTGCCGATTGCTTGAGGAACGTGGGCTCCTTCACTTGTGTCCGATCTTGGTGTAGGCGCAACGGCAGACAAGGCAACCTGCACACGCCTGCTCTGTCTGCGCTGCACGACACAAGACATTTTATCGACTACAACAAGACCAATTACAGTGACATAGTAACGCGGCAACGGCGACCCAGGACGAACACAACCGTGCTATTCTTTTTTTTAAAGAGCATATATTAAAATCAAAAGATATCAATTACATTTGATCTTTGCAATAATGCAATATTTTATTGGTATTACGGATGTACAATACTAATAACAAAAGATAAAAAACTAAGAAAATAAAAGACCCGTTACAGTGATCCGGTTCTAGCAGCAACAGTACAACCACCACCAATACAATACCTAAACTTCAGCTCTTCAAAAGTGACGCCTTCAAGAAAGAAACAGTGCATAATCGCCGTCGTCGTCCAATCAAAGATCTAGATTTTTACCCTGAAGATAATCCTCACTCTTAAAACAATGCCTTCAACAAGGTCCGCCCCCACTTACATACGGCTGCTGTGAAGCCCAGAACATCAAGCAAGTCCCTCAACAGTACGATGACTCGAACCTCCATAGATAGATCTCCAAACCTGGCATTCATGAATTCTCCACCTCTCACTTCACCATGGATCGAAAGTTATCTGGTGGCAACAAAGGACAGAGCTTTGCGACGCTCCCTCCTAAACCAAACAGTCGGAATAAAACATGGGTGCACACGACCGAATACCACCTGATCCAGCGAACTGCAGGCATAGTAGCGCTGGTACATTCGCCGGCGGAGCCTTCTGGAACTCCCTACTCCGGTCAGGGAAGGTGATCATCTCCACACAAGAGGGACCCTAGGTCGATCCACCTTTATTCGACCGGCGGACCAACTCCGACGGGGGAGAAGGCCACCACCACCACCACCATGCCCAGGCTCGCAGCCCTAGGTGACATCGTGAAGCCGGACGAACCCAGAAGCCATCACGTTGCCAGCGGCAGCAGATCCGACAAGAAACGGTCGAGATCGGGCTCGACTCGCTCCTGCCCTCACCATCTGGAGGATGAGGCCGGGAGGACAGCGCCGCCCTGCCAACAACCTCCCACCGCCGACCGTCTAGGCCGCTGGCCGCCGTCGTCCGCCATCACCGTCCTTGACGAGGGCGAGGGGGCGCCGTCGCCGCCGTCCAGATCTCGAACGCAAGGACCGTCCGCCGCCGCCGTGCCGCCGAGACTTTGCCTGGCGACGGAGCCGGCGGCGGCGGGATGGGAGAGGGGTGGGGCGGAGTACCCTGGTGCGGCGCGGCGGCTACACCCCGGTGCGGCGCGGGTGCCGCTGCACGGGGGTCGGGAAGGGGTCGGATTCACTTTACCGTGCTATTCGTATGATCTCTTGCACATAATAACCCAAACACACACACACACACACAAAACAATGGAACATATAGGGCCCCTAGTAACAACCATTACACATACTAGCAAAGTTGCATCAACATCACGTCAAGGATGTATTTGAACCGATCGGCAGTTCTTTATTACATGATTGATCTCATCCAATTTTTTTGCCTGCCTGATGACCCACAAGAGTAGGGGATCGCAGTCTTCACGGGTAGTATTACCCAATTTATTGATTCGACACAAGGGGAGACAAAGAATACTTGCAAGCCTTAACAACTGATTTGTCAGTTCAGCTGCACCTGGAAATAGTTCTTGTTCACAGAAGTTTATTAGCAACAACAGTTTGTAGTAGCAATAGCAAAGCAACAGCAACAACAACAGCAACAGCAGCAGTGAAACAGTACCAATAGTAACAGTAACGGTAACAGTAGGATTCGAATGCGGTAGGCATTGGGATGGATGGACGGGCGTTGCATGGACGAGTCTAAACATGTAACTTCAAAGAACTAGGGCATTATAGATAAATAATAATAAGCATCCAAGTACTAAACAATCCTAGACATGTGCTCCAAATATAGTCATACGTGCTCGCAATGAGAACTTGCACAACATCTTCTGTCCAGCCATCCCGTGGCAGCGGGGCCTCTAGGGAACTACTGGAAATTAAGGTGCTCCTTTTAATAAAACACCGGAGCAAATCATTAACACTCCGTGAACACATGTGATCCTCACACCACAGCCATCCCCTCCGGTTGTCCCAATTATTGTCACTTCGGAGCCTTTGGATCCGGACAGTGATATGTGTACACAACTTGCAGATAAGATCACAAACAATACTATCATAATGATTCAATAATAAGTACAGATCTGAGATCATGGCACTCGGGCCCTAGTGACAAGCATTAAGCACAAAAAGTTGCAACAAAGTCAAATAGCACTAATAGAGATACTAGGCACTATGTCCCTAACAGATCTTATTCGATTACATGATAGAACTCATCCAGTCCCTACCATCCCCAAGCCTACAGCGGGGGATTACTCACTCATGGATGAGGGAAACATCGGTGGTTGATGGAGATGCGTTGGTGATGACGATGGCGATGATCCTCTCCAAATTCCCCGTCCCGGCAGGGTGCCAGAACGGAGTTTCTGGATCCGAATCTTGGTTTCTCATGGCGGCGGCGGAGCGGAACTCTTTCTGAAAAACTATCGAACCCCCTCAGTTTTTAGGTCAGAAGGCAACTTATATGCGCGGAGGGAGGCCGAGGAGCTGCCTGGGGTGGCCAGACCTCCCCCAGGCGCAGGGTCAGTGGTCCCGTGCCTGGGGTGGGTCTGGCCCCCCCAGGCCTCCCCTCTGTCTCCCCTTCTGGCTCCGTGGATCTTCTGGTGAGAAATAGTTTTGGCATATTTTCCGGGATTTTTCCTGATAGTTCATTTTCTGCACAAAAACAAGACACCAAGGTAATTCTGCTGAAAACAGCGTCAGTCCGTGTTAGTTGTATCCAAATCACACATGTTTAGAGAAGAAACAATAGCAAAGTGTTCGAGAAAGTAGATACGTTTTGGACGTATCACTGCCCCATACGAATACATATAAGTACTAACACATGGCGCAAAAGGACGAACACATGATGGTGAAAAATGTCTGGACGATGGTGCCAAACTGCCGATTGAGACGGTGCTGAAAACCCCCTCTCCGGCAGCGAGGAGAGAGAGAGAGAGAGAGAGAGAGAGAGAGAGATGAGAACTACAAGGATGAGAACTACAAAATGTTGAAGGTTGAAAGGTACTCATTGCATGTTGCCATCTATGAGGGGAAAGCCAGTACAAGGATGAGAACTACAAAATGTGTACAAATAATCGTCGTATGAATGATCGCCCTTATACGTGGACTACATGTCATTGAATACCATGAAGCTCAACACAATACTACAAAACATGGATCGCATCTTGAATACTACATATGACCAAGCTAGCATCTGATCTACAACATCCTCAACGAACATCGTCAAATATACTAGATCTACCAAAACACCTACAACATCATTAAACCTAACAAACGAAACCTATCATACTACCAAGCCAACATTTGATCTACTACATCCTCACAAAACATCATCAAGGAAAACTTGCAAACCCAACATACTACCTTCAGAACAACTCAGATTTACCCAATGCTAAGAGATCCAAGTTACCAGAGATAGGGTTTTATGCTACCTACACCCATCAGAGGAAGTGAGAAGGCAGATAAAAGCTCGGAGAAGACTAAAAGTAAGCTCGAGAGGAGGGGAGGAGGGGAAATCGCACGTCGAGCCATCTCCATGCTCGCACGAGCTTGGTACTGCGTCACCCTCCCTACATGTGACACACCATCCTTCTTGGCTAGGTTGTGGAGTTCTTTAAGTTTGCGCTGGGCCAGACTAGGTACCAATATATGTAAGAAAGCAGCGAATTCTAGCACACACCGAGCCAAAATGGAGGTGTTGGAGGCATTGAAACACGTCCTAAGTGCAGAACACACACATTGATACTACAACTCAGCAAAGCGATCCATCAACTCTAGTAAGTTCCAAGATAAAACAAGTTGAGAGTCCTAAAGTTTTTATATCTCCAAACTATAGTACCATCATTTTAGTATTTTAGTTTGTTCATGGAAAAAAGTGTTTTCATGATAATGTATATAGCTGCAAAAGGCGCGTGAAGCTTTCCTGCCATTGCCTCATATCCGGCTAATCAAATTAGCCACTTAACACAAGTTTCAAACTGCTTGGGAAGGTAATTATGATGATTAAGAACTTATTTTCAAGAATACTAGGCTTCAAACTCAGGTTATTCATCACAAGGCACCTACTGCCCCCCTAGGCATTCAAGCAATGGCAAAACATAAAATCCTGTAAGCTCTAAGTTTACTGTTGCCGTATACTTCCTCCGTCCACAAATAGGTTTACTTCTAGGTTTTGTCCTAAGTCAAATATTTTTAACTTTAACCAAATTCAAAGAAAAAAATATAAATATCCGCAACAACAAATTAATATCACCATATGAATCTTAAAATATAGTTTCAAAATAAACTAATTTCATAGTATAACCAATATTCCTAGAATTTTTTGTAATGTCAATCAAACATAACAAAGTTTGAGTTAACATAAAACATGGAAATACACTTGAGGGAGTAGTTACTACTACTCAGCGTACTCTTGGGATACAATAGACAACAATTCAAGATACTTGATTGATCATGAAAACCGAAGTCTTACTCTACTCCATACACCAGGACCCCTATAGATATATCCGTGGCATTCACAAGTGGGAGGAATAATAATATGCTAGACTCATGAGAGAGGGTTTTCTGATAAAGAACTAGAGAAAACTATCTAGACATATGAAGATAGAATGAGAGGTGCTTAATCATGACTGGTAATTCACACGCGATAGTTACTCTGAATAGGATGCACCGAAAAAATTTGACCATGACACTCTGATCTAGACTGCTTGTTTGGCTTGCTAATTGGGACGGTCCTGGTGTGTGACTTAGTAGCCACATGCAGGTTGGCATGGCTCGTGGAAATGTTATACCGTGGTACCATGTTTGCCCACTTGGGGCCAGGATCCTGCACAAGATCGATCTTCCATCCGTGTACAATTTAGTTTTTTGCTGTAATTTATGGGGTTAAGCTTTTGTTTTCCTTCCTTTTTCATTTCCAGTTTG
Source organism: Avena atlantica (assembly GCA_910589765.1). Taxonomy (NCBI): domain Eukaryota; kingdom Viridiplantae; phylum Streptophyta; class Magnoliopsida; order Poales; family Poaceae; genus Avena; species Avena atlantica. Next base: position 528,367,955 of record OU342733.1, read on the forward strand.
TCCTTGTAAATTATTGGACTGGTTATGCATGTCTTCATGAAAATCTGTTTAGGCTGCCTTTTGCTAGCCATAGTCCCATAATAAGTGTACATGTTGCATCCACATGAAGTGTGTCATTAATTAATCCTCACAAATCATGGAGAGTGATGAGCAATTCAGACCCACTAGGTTACACTTCGCATGTGACCACGACACGAAAAAGTGCATGTTCTCACTTGCAGTTGTGCTGATCAACATGATGTCATGTGCAGTAGACAAAAGATAAATAATCTTCGAGACACAAATACAACGGATTGGATCAGAATACAACGAACTCAAATACAGTACAATACAATAAATTAGAAATCTCCATTTTTTGGGCTTCAAAATTTGAAAAGGGCTTACCGGTAGATGTCTACATGTACATACAAAGTTTGAAAGAATTATGATTTCATTAGTGGCCTACACAAAAAAGTGAAATGCGAAGGCCAAATTTTTTTTAATGCCTACTAGAGTGTGTAGCTCAAAGTATAACGTCAATATTGTAGGCATGAGCATAAGATTTATTTAAAATGTCTTATGCCAAGATCTCATTGATTATTTGTACCGATATGTAGACTTTAGCATAAGTTTTTACTGAAAATACGTCATCGCAAGACCACATTGATCATTATTTACTAGTTTAATACTTTTTACTCCAAGACCCCACTACTTATTGTTTACTAATATCGTATATGTTCCCCCTCCCTGCATGTAACTATAGCTCTTAGGAAATGGCCAATTTAAGCATTCTTCCTAGGCCAGGCTGTGGTGTGCTTTAGGGTTCGCGCTGGGCCAGACCAGTCACTCGTGCATATAAGCAAGTATAGCACCGCTAAACCTAGATGCATGTGATGGGGGAGACAACAGACACCCTAAGTGGAGAGCACACACATTCAGTGTATAGCTTAGCAAAGCGCACCATTCTCTCTATTAAGTACCGAGAGAAAAAATACGGTGTGCCAAAAGTTGTGATATCTCCAAACTATAGCACCATCATTTTACTACTTCAGTTTGTTCATGAAAAAATTCATGGAAAATAGTGTTCGTGATAATATATATCCACAAAAGGTGCGTGAAGCCTTTCGAATATTACCTCATCTTTGGCTAATCAAATTAGCCATGTAATACAAATTTCAAACTGTCTAGAAACATATGATGATGATTCATAACTATTTGAACTTCTTTTCTAGAATACTCAAATTCTCAAACTCAGGTTACTGATTACTAGGCACCTACCATCCTCTAGGCATTTAATTAAGCAATGTTGAAATATAAATTGTTGTAGGCTCTAGGTTTATGGTTGTCATATATACCACTACGTACTCAAATAACATACTCTCAGAACATATCAGTCCGCAATTTCAAGATAGTTGGTCAACTAGTTGGTGAAAACTGAAGTTTAACTTTACTCCATACACCAAGACCCGGTAGATATATATCTTGCATCCATCTCAATAGGGAAGAATAATCATCTGCTAGACCAAAGGAAAGAAATTACTTCCTATCAAGAGAACAATTAGCTAGATATATAAAGATAGCATGATAGGAGTTGAATCACGCCCGGTGATTGACCCGCCACAATTACTAAGAATAGGATGCATCGGGAAGAAATTTGACAAGACACCGTGATCATCCCTGCTCTTCTATCTTGCTGATTTGAATAGTCCATGTGGGTGACATAGTTTCCTCATGCCGGTCGGCATGGATCGATTCACGATACCAAAGCCGCAGGGTTAGAAAAGGTTGAGTGAATCTTTCTAATTTTTTGAGTTTCACATTGTTGTCCCATCCGAGGAGGTTTGGGGCATGCATGGTGGTTGGTTGACTTGAGCTTTAACGGGAGCCTGGAGCTTCAATTGGAGATTGGAGCCCTGGAGCTTCCTCTAGGCAATACGAGCCGTGAACCTAGCTCCTAATAAGTCATGACTGTTAGACTGAGGTGTCATGTTTGCCCACTTAGGGCTGCTACACAAGATCTTTCATTTCTGTACAGTCCAATTTTTTGTTGTAATTCGTGGAGTTAAGCTTTCGTTTCTTAATTTGCATTCCTTCTTTATCCTTTTCTCACCTGATGTTTTTGTCCTTGTATATTGTTGGACTGGTTATGCCTTTAGAAAAATGTGTAATGTGTTTAGGACGATTTTGTTCGGCCGTAAATTCATAAATATAACATGTTTCATCCACATATAGTGTGTGATAAATTAATACTCAAAAATCAAGGCGCAAAGTCATCATATTTTAGAGCCACTAGGTTACGCTCGCATGCGTCATTGACGTGGACAAGTGCATGTTTTCACCGACAGCTGTGCTTGATCAGCATGGTGTGAGGTGCCATAGAAAAATATAAATAATATCTTAGACTTGAATGCAAAAAATGGATCTCAATACAATGAACTATGGTATTTTTTTGAAATAACATTTTTAGGCAAAGAAAATCTTTGTAATGCATATAGTCTACATGTACATACAAAATTTTGAAACATTTATTATTTGATATGTGGCCTACATAAAAAATAATAACGTGAAGACCAAAATGTAGTTTTTATGCCAACTTAGAGTGTGTAGCTCGGAATATAATGCATTTTCAGCAAAAATTATGCATGGAAAGAAATCGTCTTCATGTATCTATACAATAAAAATCTGAATCTTGTTGAAACCTCGAAATTCCGTTGCTAATGCTTGTTGCAAATACTTTTTATTTCAAGACCTCACTTCTTATTGTTTACCGATATCATAGGCATTAACATAAGTTTTTATTTAAAATACATTATGCCAAGACCTCATTGCTTATTATTTGCTGATATTATAGGTGTTAGCATAAGTTTGTTTTGGAAATATGTTCTACCAAGACCTCATTGCTCTGTTAAAAAAAAGACCTCATTGCCTATTTTCTTACCAATACCGTAGGTGCTCCTGCTCCCTGCACATGACTAGCTCTAAGGAAACGGTTGATTCAGGCATTCCTCCTAGGCAACGCTGTCATGTGCTTTAGGGTTCACGCTAGGCCAGGCCAGACACTCATGTAGATAAGCAAGCAGCACAATCTCGCACCCGCTATGCATTGGATGGAGGTAATGGCTCCATGTGGGCAACCAAACACACCATACTGACTCTATAGCTTAGCAAAGTGTTCCTTTCGGTCTAGTAAGTACCAGGAAAAAAAATGTTCAAAGTGCCAAAAGTTGTGATATCCCCAAATTATAGTACCATCATGTTACTATTTCAGCTTTTCCATGGAAAAGATTTATAGACAAAAGTGTGTTCATGCATATAATGTATATAGTTGCAAAAGGTGCATAAAGTCTCCCCTTCATTCCCTAATATCCATCTAATCAAATTAATTACATAACACAAGTTTCAAACTGTCGGGAAACATATTCTGACAATTATAACTTTTATTCTAGGTTACTCAGGCACCTACCGTCCTCGAGACATTTAGGCAATCTAGAAACATAAAAGGATTATAAGCTCGAAATTTACGGTTGTCATATAATTGCCAATCATTAGCGTACTTTTAGAACGCAACGGTCAGCTTTCAAGATTGTTGGTCAATCGGTTGGTAAAAACTGATGCCTGAGTTTACTCCATGCACCAAGACCCTATAGATATATATCGACCATACATCTGAACAAGGAATATCCTCTAGATTGAAGAAACAACTAGCTAGATATATGAAAGTGCATGATAAGACCTAAATCATGGCCAGCGATTCACCCACAACAATTAGTCTGAATAGGATGCACCGGAAGAATTTGGCCAAGACCCTCTGAATCAAGTTGCTCATCTAGCATGGTAATTTGAACATCACTTGGTGGCTTAGTTGTTGCACGCAAGTCGACGTGGAGCGTTTCATGGTACCGGCCGTGGCTGAAGAGTAAGATAATGTTGAGTGAGCGTTCCTAATTTTTTCACATTGTTGTGTCGTCTAAGGAGATTCCCCTCGGAAGCTAGCTTAGCTGTTAGCTGAGCCGCTGTCTGACGACGACGACACCTTGATTTCTGTTGGGAATGTCTCGATCTGTTTGCTCCAAAAGAAATGCCTTGATCTATCACTCCACTGAGCTGAGCTCGCCGGATTGCTAGAGAAGCGGCCTAAGATACTGTGTCTGTCCGTTTCCTCTGTCTGTCTGGTTTTCCAAAAGAGCGCCAAGCGATACGCACATCCTACGCACAGCTGCTCGGTCTCCTTGACCTCGCAAATTAAGTGGTTATTGGTCTCTCCACGTACGATACTGCCAGGAAAACCATTTTGGTGTGTGTTCAGGACTCCAAGCTATCTCTCTGTCTTCAACCGCTCTCGCCGCGCCACAAATGGCCGTCGATCAGCGATTGGGGTGTTCCTCCTCATTGCTTATTGTTTACGGTTTTTAATACCTTTTACGCCAAGACCTCATTCATTTTTGTTTACTGGTATCATAGGCATTCATCCTCCATGTACGTTGCACACCCGATTCTAGGCTAGGCTCTCGTGTGCTTTAGGGTTCGCGCTTGGTCGGGCATGGAACCGGCATGTGCAGGTAAGCAAGAGGTAATATCTCACACTCGCCAAGGTTGGATGGAGATAATGGGGGCGACCAAACACGCCCTAAGTGCAGATCACACAACATTCACTCTACAACGCAGCAATGCGCGCATTCGCTCTAGTAAGACGCTGCGGATATATATCCGGCATCCATCTCAGTGCCTCAACAGGGAAGAACAATCATCTGCTAGAGTGAAGAGAAAAACTCCCTTCCTTTCCAGAGAACAATTAGCTAGACATATGAACATAGCATGATACGAGCTGAACCACGCCCCGTGGTTCACCTGCGGCAATTGCTTTGAATAGGATGCACCGGGAGAATTTAGGCAGGACACTCTGATCAAAACTGAGCGTCTAGCCTGCTAATTTGAACAGAATCCCTGGGAGTCCTAGTTGCCATATGCAAGTCGGCATGCAGTGGATCACGGTACCATAGTTGACCAGAGCTTTATAGGTTTGTGAGTTTCAAATTGCTTTCCCGTATAAGATCGAGGATATTGCTGTTTTGTGCATGCATGGTGATTTGTTGATTCGAGCTTCATCGCGGAGCCGTGAAGACCATTTTCAGCAATATTTCATGCACCAACGGTGATATGGTGATACGAGATGACGGAGAGTACATGTACGTGCAAATATTTAGTGGACATAAACGTGATGGGAGAAACACTAGAATCCTCGACAAGTTCAGAACGCGGAAAGTTGTGATATCTTAGAACTAAAGCACAAACATTTTCTATTACAGTGTGTCTATAGAAAGTATTAATGGAGACAAAAAAAACGTTTATTCATGATAAAGCATACATTAGCTGCAAAAGGCACCTCAAGACTACCCGTTAGATTGCGTTATGTTCAGCTACTCTTTTATTTTGGCCATTAAACATTTTCGAACAAAGAAAATCAGGCGTGGGTGTTAGACTGCGGTATCATGTTTGCCCGCTTGGCGGTTCCTGCACAAGCTCGTTCATTCCTATACAGTTCGGTTATTTGCTGATATACAATGAACTGAAATACTACATACTACAGGCAAAAGCCTCAAAGAGAGCCCGGCCAACATGTAGCCTGGTTTCTAAAAGAAAGAAAAGACAAATGTGAAGACCAAAAATAAACTTTTAGTGCCAACGTAGACTGTGTAGCCAGTAATATAACATATTTTGAACAAATACATATACGTTGGCAGAAATCATCTTCATATTTCATATGTCTCCAAACCAAAACAGATTTTGCAACGTCATCCTACCATTTTGAAATTATGAAAACCTAAATGCTTCCCTTCTTGTATGATGCGCGACTGAATGGGCTTCCAAATCCTTTATCGGTAATTAAGTTCGTTCAGGTGAACGAGTGGCAATATCGTTGCTCAAGTCCAATTACATTCTCTTTCCCTGGAGTCTTTGGCAATATTTTTTACTTGTGAAGATTGATATTACGGAGAAGATGTCTCCAAGAGATATAAATGCAGTTCTTAGTTGTGGGAGTTACTTTGTAATTTCTTAGAAAAATAGAGCCAAAACAGTGCACCTATAGTGATTATGAGCATGAGCAAAGTTAGACGCGTTTCTCAAAAGAAATATTTATTGACATGATTTTCTTTTTCAGGACAGCGAAATTTGGTGGATGTGCGATAAGTCATGGTTTTTGGTGTCTCTAGAAGTTTATTTTGTAAGCTAGAAATTGGTACTTCTTCCGGTTTATAACAAGGGTTGTTGAAGTAGTACATCTTGAATGGTCTCTGATTTTGTACAACTTGAAGTTTACTACACTTATTATGGATCTGAGGGAGTAATACGGTTTGATCTTGTACCCTTCTGTTGTTTGCCATCTTAGCCTCTACCCACCTAGGGGTGGACTTGAAGCTCGAGGCTCGGCTCGGGCTCGACAAGGCTTGGCTCGGGCTTGACTCGGTTCGGAGGTCAGACAAGCCAAGCCTAAACCTTCTGATCAAGGCTCGAGGATCGATAAGCCCGCTCGACGAAGCTTGCAAGCCGGCTCGAAGGCTCGATGTAATACAAAATTTGCCATGACCTTTGCTAAAAGTTGTAACATTCACAATTATAAACAACAATTCGACAAGAATACATTCAAACAAGTTTCACAAAGCATGAATAACAACATTAATAGCATGTATCACAAGTTCAACAGCATGAATGCATGCACATATGCACTTAGTTCAATAGAGTGTCATACATCTCAAACACATGCACTTAGTCCGATAGAGTGTCATACATCTCAAGCACATGCATTTAGTTCAACATATTACATATACTAAGAGTAATAGGACAAGTAGAACAGGAGCCGTAGCTCAATCAAACAACAAGTCTTTGTAACACCCTCAGAATTGGCCCTATGCAAGTTTCAGCGCTTCCCGCCAAACCCGCATAGAAACGATTCAAAGGTGCCCACCAGGAACTTGCGTGCGGGTGGAAAACGAAGTAATATCATTACACAATAGTCCTCGATGGAATCCACAAAACATATATATACAACAGTGACTCAAAGAGTCAAGAATACGGATATACAATACAAATATCCAAATCACCTGGAAAACGATACAGCGTCCGAGTACGGACAAGATGCAAATTGAGCTAAGAGCCCTGAAGAATAACCAATGACGTCCATAACCCTGCCCAGGCCAAGCCGGAAGGGTAACCCTGCTAACGACGTCGATCTCGAAACCTGCTTACACAAAAGAGGTGCCGACAAAGGGCAAAGGAAAAAGAGAGCGGTCAGTACTGAGGCCAGTACACGGCGAGACTAGAATTCGGCGGTCCTCGCCTACATAGGTATGGTGGACGGAAGCGGCAGCGCAACATGCACTAAACAACCTATAGAGACTCGATACAACTGGCGGCTATCAGAGAGGGGTAAAAAAGATCTATTCGGAACCAACCTGATACTACCACCAAGCATACCCATCCTGGTATTTCCCCCTCGAGACCAAACGAGGAAGTCAACCGAGGAACTCACACAGTTGGCAGTTTTATTCATTCCGTTATAGTGGCGGCAATTACTAGTCAAATATAGTTAGCATGAGTCATCCTGATATAATAAGCAGTGGGCAGTTTTAATTAAACATTCCGTTGTAGTTGCAACTCTTACTAGTCAGATACGATTAGCATGAGACATCCCAAACCCAGCAGTTGTTGGTACTTTTATTTAGCCATTCCGTTGTAGTGAAGCTGATTACTAGTCATATCGGATACAAGTCAAATTATAACAGTAAAATTTAGTTATAGTTGTCTATGATCGAGAACTGTGCTCCAAGTCGTCCATAACCGCGGACACAGCTTTTCGAAAAGATTAAACCCTGCAGGGGTGCACCAAAGTATCCACATGCACTTCGACCCTTTTTGCCAGATCAGTTAACATACACCCATCGGTATGTCGGCGGGGCCTAAGTCATGACGTTTCCCAGACCCAAAGCAAGTACATGGGGGCCACCCCACTAAGCTACCCGCAACAAAGTCGGCCGGTCTCCGAGACGGACTCAGGGTTTGTGTAGACGGCTGTAAACGACTGGGAACCCGAAAGTGTGACTGGGCTTGTCGATACAGCGAAAACGTGTCACGGTCCTAAACAGTACAGGTGCTCCTCGCACAATCGTAAATAAAGCAGTAAAGCATGGCATAAGTACAGGATAGTAATAAAGCCCCAAACTACTTGTGGCCCCCGGTACAATGCTTTGAAATCAGGTACTAATCGATGGGGGTGCCCATACACCCCACCTGTGGTTAGCGCGCTCGATCTCGGAACAGGTGTCAAGAACTCGGGGTCCTACGGGACACCAGTGAGCGGTTAAAATTCAAATATTGTCTATTACCCACCGGTGCCTCTGCATTTACCTACTACAATTTTAGTTATTAAACAATAATTAAAGCCATGATCATCTCCAACATTAAACATGCGGCAACACTCCAACAACTGTGGGACTTGACGACACGCAACAGCACTTGAGCAAGCGACTACGACGCGCATGTCCAACTATCTACCAAACAACAGGTAATAGGATGTGTCCAAGGCAATATAAGGCCGCAAGGGATATCACGGGTACGAAAACTAGAGCATCGCAACACATATAGCAATAGATCAACAGGAGGAAATAAAGACTATAAATGCAAAATAGGTAGAAGGGGAAGGGATGCTCGCCTGAAAACATTGCCGAAGGTTCATCCGAAGATCGGGTCGACTCTCGCATCAACTCATCGGCCTAATCCGTGAAGAAGCAAAGCACTAGCAGAAACACCGGATGCAATATTTAATACTACGGCAGAAGAGCGGGCATGATGCATGTATGATGTATGACATGGCAAAGATGCGATGCAATTAGGCAATATTAAGCGGAACCGGGGTCCCGACAATTAATTATTAAGTTCATGTTGTTTAGATACCCCGCAATTTTAAATGATGTCTTAACAAGACAAAAATTATATCACCGGTCCGATGCACAAATTTAAATGGGACCAATATTGGACTAGATTCGCCCGCATATGGTCTCTATATTTAATTTAGGTGAATCATCTAGATACCCCCAAACACCCATAATATGTATGCAAACATGACAATTTAATATGCAACAAGATCAATATCATATATTATAAAAAAATATAAGGGGTCTCGGATAGGGGTCACACATCGAATGGCGATCTTGGGGTTCCGAGGGTTCGGGGGATCAGTCTTCGGGGTTCTGGTCACCGGATCCGTGAGGGAGAACATGGCGTTCCGGGAAGGAGACCTTGGCGTGTCGAGTGTTTAGTCTTGCATCTCCGGTGGCGATGAGAACCTACACATAGTCGCGTGGTCTTCAGACAGCATCACACCGATTCTTGGGATGTGGTAATAGCCGATGTAGCCAAGATCACCACAATGCTACCTCATTTAGGTACACAACTAGTGCCATTCGTCAACATACATCGCAACATCACAGGAAACAAAGAACCAACAAGGCATGAGCACTACATCAAGGATACGCTTGGCATGGGGTTGTCCTGGTCGTCCGAAAACGGAAGGCAGGCTCGAGCTGAGGCGAGTCTTGGATGGCGACGAGAAGGCACCGAAACAGGGCCACGCCGGGGAGCTCGTAGGAGGCGTCGCGACAGCGGCAGGAGACTTGCAGGGTAGGGACGATAGAGGGGCGTCGAAGGTGAAGGCACGGAGCGAAGTTCGGCAATGCTAGGATTGCGGGCCACACGGGGCACCAAGACGAGGCGGGGAGGAGGCAGGCGAGGTCGGCGTGAGGGAGACCGAGGCCAGGGACAGGGCGCCAGGGCGTGGGCGCGCACAGATGGGGTCGGCGACGCTGCTCGCGGAGCAGGGACGGCCGGCAACGTCAGCGGCTCGGAGGGCGCGGCCTCGGGTGTCGAGCGGGCCGGTAAAGCGGCGGCGGCCGGAGGGTGCCGGGACGAGCGCGGGGTGGTGTTCGAAGAGGAGAGGCCGACGACGGGTAGCACGGCAACACTGCGGGGTGCCGCGGCGAGGGGGGGCCAGGGGCGAGGATGACGGCCGGTCGCTGGGCAGGGCCCCTGCAAGCGGCGCCGCGGTCGATCGAAGGGCCCGCGAGCGGTGGCTCGGATTCCGGCAGCGGTGGGCTTCAGGGAGAGGATGGAGAGAGAGACGGGGCACCGGTTGCGGTCAAAGGAAAGGGGATCGAACGCGAGGTGGGGGCCAGCGGGTGGGGCTGGGTTCGATCGGTAGGAGGGGTGGGGCTTGCGCGGACGCGGAGCATACACGGCGCTGGCTGCGTGCGGGTGGAAGCGGCCAGGGCGTGTCCTAGGGGTGGCGGCGGCTGGGTGAGAGAGTGGGGAGGGATTAGGCAGGGTAGATCTAGGTTTTTGCTAGGGTTTCTTTTGGGCTGGGTAGTAGGTAGTCTGGCCCGGCTGGGCCTCTGGCCTAACCGGCTGGACTGCCTCCCCGGACAAAATAGGTTTTATTTAATTTATTTAGTTTTAAATATCTTTTTGGTAAAATAGTTTAGGCAAACAAAAGATCCGGACGGACCAAGGGTTTTACATTTGAAATAGAGAGGGGATATTTTAGAAACAAATATAGGCTTTTAGCAAAATAATTTTAGGCAAACAAATGCATGCTGATGTTATGATGATGCACATAATAAAAACAATAGCGATTTTCTAGTAGTGGTTTTACCCGGGGTGCCACATCTTAACATTAACTTAAACCACAAAAGAACCACCACTCCATCATTTCATCTTCCTCGACCAACATTGCCTATCACTTTGTAAGTTGTAACCCACCATGTTAAATCTTCACCACGCAAACAAAAGAAAATTAGTTTTGCTTCAGTTTGATGTTGTAATAGAGATATTCTAGCAACTAGAGAGATAAAAAAAGCACTAACAACTCAGTTTTGATGATGTACCAAATGTTCCAGCAATTAAATGGACCAAAAAATCACTATTAAGTCAGTTTTACTTAAGTTTTAATATTGTACAAAACATTCCAACAACTAAAGTGACCAAATAGACACTAACTAGTAACTTTTACTTCACTTTGATGTTGTACAAAATGTTCCAGCAACTAAATGGACAAAAAAAAGCACTACCAAGTCAGGTTTGCTTCAGTTTTGATGTTGTACAAAATGTTCCAGCAACTAATAGACCAAAAAGCACTACCAACTCAGTTTTGATGATGGTAATTGATGATGGCGACGACAGAGGAGGACGATGATGACACACCAGCTGGGTTGATTTTTGTCTAGGGTTACTTGCCTGCTTATCCGTGGCGTCAAGCAAGGAAGCAGCGTCTCGGTCGAGCGACTGAGCTCGGTCGGTCGGCGCGTGTGCTCGTTTTGCTCCTCTGGAGGTCACGCATTCGGTGCATTCCAGGCAGCTAGCAGACTTTGAGGTGTACACGCCTGCTAGATCGGTCTCCCTTGGCCGGTGGTCGTCGTGTCCATCTCAAGCGTGCACCCGCATCCATGGTTCTGAAAAGTATCTTGAGAGTTGAGATACATCCTAGTTATATTACCGGCAATTGTTAAAACATAGAGAGAAAAAAGAAAATCATAATTCAGAGCCATTCCATTCGTGTAGCCGGAAGTAGTTTTTGTAAGCTACAAATAGTACTCCATAATAATTTTGGTCAGATTAGAAAAATTCCTCCCGTGTCGTCGCACCCTAGGGCACGCACGCCGCCGGCTCCCTTTGCGTCGCTGCCGCGGGCCATCACCGGGGTTGTAGCGGGCTCAACCACCAAAGGAGAACTGGGGTTGATGGGCGAAGGAGACGCACACTCGGGCTGCTGGGGCGGCGATGGAGGGCACATCGACGCGTGGCAACCAGGGCGGCACCCCTGGTCGGGATGGTGGTGGTGGAGGCCTGCTTCAGATAGGGGCTACTAACAGCGGCGCATGTGTGGGGATAGGGCCGGGTCGGTGAAGGGTGAAACCCCGCATCGTCTGATTTGGATGGATCTCCTGCATCGCCTACCCATATCCTCTCCGCTGCATAGTTCGGCCATCGCCAGTGGAGGGTCATCCCTTCTCTGTCGACACCCTCCTCACTACTCTTCACTGCTTCCCTTCACGGGCTAAAAGTGAGATTTGGAGCGGCAGTCTTGTAGGGTGTCGGCAGGTGGCATGAGGGCTACTAGCTTGGCTTGAATAAATGAGGTTTTTAATTTGCGTCCCAAAAGTTGAGAGGCCAAGGCATAGCAGGTCCGACTTGCTTGTAATCACCACGATTCAAAAAGTTGGGGGAGGGCGAGGGTAATTGCCAAGAGAGGTATTTCGAGTGAATGGTGGCCAAACCAAATATTTTCGAATTGTCGTAGTTATGTGAGGATATTCCGTTACACTAGTACCTGTCGTGCCCCTTCAAAGCTCACTACACGTATTGTAGGGGCAAATCCATTTCTGTATTTTCCTAACCCCCGACACTGAATCCGGCGGTGACGATGGCGGTCCTTTTTCTCCCTACCCTCACACTGAAAAGATAATTATCTTCAAGACATGCATGAAACGAATTGATCAGGGTACACTGAATGGACTGGAATACAATGAACTGAAATACAGCATACTAGAGGCAAAAGCCTCAAAGAGAGCCTGACGGGCTACATGTAGCCTGGTTTTCAAAAGAAAACAACAACTGTGAGGACCAAAAATAAACTTTTATTGTGTAATGAGAATGTGTATCCCGTAATATAACATATTTTGACACTGGTAGAAAACGCCCCATGCGTCCCGGTTGGTAAGGGTCATTAGTCCCGGTTGCCCAACCGGGACGGGGGCATCGGGACTAAAGCTCCAATCATTAGTCCCGGTTGCCCCACCAACCGGGACAAATGGGGGCACACGTGGCGGCATCAGAGCGCGAGGGGGGTGGAGCATTAGTACTAATAACCTGCTGCCGCGGCAGAGATTTGGCCCATTTCTCTGCCGCGGCAGAGAATTCATTTTGGCACATTTTGTTGCCGCGGCAGCATTTTCGCCACTTTTTGTGCCGCGGCAGAGAATTCATTTAGGTTGTTTTATTGTTTATTTAGTGTTTTTCACTTATCAATGAAGGAACCTTATATTACACAAGATCATCATGACAACATTACATTCAATACACAGATCGAGTTCATGCACTACATACAAAAGTTGCTATTCGATGCTACCGGCCAATTTCTTGAAAGTTGCTATTTTTACAATTCCTATTGTCTATACACAGCCGAGTAGTATTCCCCTTGTGTGTTTAGTACTTCTGCATCCAAGAATCCCGCCAATTCCTCCTGTATTGCTCGTATGCGATCCTTTGGCAGAAGACCGTCCCGTAGACGTTCGATCTGATTTAAAAAAGGAGTCAGCCTATATGAATATGAAACTAAACACAATTTGATTGTAATTAAAAACTATAGAAATTGCTTACGTACGTGGAGTTGCTCTAAATTCCTGCCCTTCTTATCGCACGTCTGCCGGATGAACTCGCATACATAGTATCCACATAGATTGTTACCTGGTCCCTGCGTCAGGCACTTTACGACAACAGAGTTCAATCAAAATAATAATCAAGCATGATAATAACTGTATCAAAACTAGAATCAAAGAGATGCGCGGATATAGCTAGTGGTGCTTACATCTAGTGGTTGAAATGTAAGCTCCTCTTTCCAAACACCCCTAGCCTTCTTGGTGAACCGTTTCCAAGCGCTGCCCGGCGTAGAAAACGAATAAAATAAGTTATTAAGTACTTGATATCATAAAATTCACGAACGTTGCCGATATAGTGTCGTAATGATTAGAATTACCGCTGGAGAAGTATCTGCATGTCCTTCCACGTCTCAAGGGGTTTATGTTTCGAGTCCATGACTAGTACACGCCCTTTGTCAAGTTGAATGATTAACAGAATATAGTGGTACCTGCGAATGCAAAACTAATCAATTATATACTTAACATCGAGTAAGCGAAATAGAAAGTGTATACAAGACAATAACACTCACTGGAAGTTGTAAGGAAATAGTATTTCCCTTTTGGTTTCTTGAAACCTTAACGCGTGTACTATATTATCCTCCGTATCCTGGGGGCTTATTTTGAGATTAGCTTCATGAACCCAATATGGGTCAATGAAGCCAATGTCATAGATTTGTCCTCTGCTGCATTCGAGAATCTTCATTCTGCATATTAAAGTATGATTATATACATGCAATAAACAAAATATTATAGATGGAGACTAAATTAATTACAGAATTAGTACTTACAGACAATAGGCACTCATGAGAGATTTGTCCAAGGCGTCTTGATTGAATAATTGAAATAGTTCATCAAATTCAATGGATATCATGTCATCGTTTTCTTTCCCATGATGCTTTTTTGTAACCCTCAGCACTATCCAGTTAGCCCCGGCCCTTGTGGCATGCATGTACCAGTTATGCAATCTTCGCATTTTTGTTGGAAGATTGTTTACCTCCTCAGGTTTGACGAGAGGTTTTCCGTACTGGTATTGGTATGCTACTTCACTCACGGGGAAGAACTCTAACTGGGATAAGTACTGGGCAATACTCATACCTTGAGCAGCGGCAGCTTCTCCGTATTGTGCAACTACCTCTGGATCATACTGCTCTTCGGCCCCATATTTGCTCGACCCCACATTGGTTTGAGAAATCACCTTGAGAGGGGCGCAAGTCTGTTTTGCTTGTTCTCCGAGCTGGGCAACAGATTTCCCGCTTGCATCAGTACTGCTCTTCGAGGCTTTTTGTGCTGCATGTGACTTGAGAATAGAACGCTCATAGTCTGATGACAGCTTTGGCTCGGGTTGATGAAGAGTCTTTAGCATTTTCAACACTTTGGCTTTTTCTTCTTTGGTGCTGGGGAACTCTGGCTCTTTCGGCCGCCTCAGCTTAGCGAAAAACGCTGTCGTTTCCGCATCAACGATCGCCGCAGTCTCCTCTTCAGTACAGTCATAAGCTCTCTTGGGAGGAACCGTTGGTACTTTTGGAAGAGGCTCTTGTTTACGTTTCGGCGATCGCTTACGACGCACAGTAGCGGTACGCTTACGCTTTTAATCCTGAGGCGCCGGCGATGGCTCCCGCGGCGATGGCTGCACCGGAGATTGGTGAGGCGACGGAGCCGGGTGAGGCGACGGAGCCGGGTGAGGCGACGAAGACGGCTGCCGCGGCGGCGACGACCTCGCTGGAGACGGGTGAGGCGGCGGCGAAGATGGCCTTGGCGTGTGATTTCGAAGCACGATACAATCCTTCGGCCATAGAATGGTGACGTTTTTTGCGTCACCCAGCACAGTCACATCCCCTTCACCAGCAGGGTAGTGAAGATCCAAAACCTCAAAGGTGGGCATGATTTCATCCACGCCGACAACAGCATAACCCTCTGGAACCGGACGACTGTGGTAAGTTGGTGTGGGTCCAATTGGTAAGGCATAGCCGACCGCCACCTTCATTGATATGTTCACAACTTTGACATGTAGCTCGCAGTGTGTCATCTCTGTGATATCATCCACTGGGTAGCCAACAGGAGCCATCGTCGGTGCATCATCGGCATCGCCATTGTCATCACCCGGGACCTCGGTGGAAGCCACACTGCTTTTTCGATTATTCGATAGGCCGGTAGCATCGAATGCAGTGTGCTGCTGAGATGGGCCGGTAGTACTTTGCTCTTTAAGTGAGTTAATTTCATCTTGTTGTTGCTTTAATCGTTCTTCAATTAAACGCATTCGCTCTTTCTGACTTTCTGCTTCAACTTCCGCCTTGTCCTTACTCCTCTGACGGCTTCTATCAGGATATTTCTTCCTCTCTTCGAGAAACCCAGTCCTCCATGATTGGGAGCCTATTGTGCCTCGTGTTCGTCCATCATGTTCCTTATTTCCAAGGGCGAGTGTGAGCTCATCATTCTCTCTATCGGGAATGAAGTCCCCATCTTTAACAGCCTTTACTGCTTTTCTCATCCTCTCGATTGGCAAGGGGTCTTCTTTATGTCGTATGTTATATATACACCTCCCTTCCGAGTCCAACGTGCCCCCATGCCCGTAAAACCAATTCCTTGCACGTTCTACCCAATCGTCTGTCTCTGGGGTGATATTTTTATCACGCAGTTCCTGCTCAAGTTTCTCCCACTTAGGAATGCCAACCTTGTAGCCACCTTGCCCCATAGTATGGTGATACTTCTTCTTAGCAGCATTCAGCTTATTCGTTTCAGACATTTTCTTAGCTTTTTCTGATTTCTTGTATTCCACAAACTCATCCCAGAATGGTTTTATCTTCTCAAACTGAATATTCTTGAAATCGGGAGTCTTCTTTTTCACGACATAGTCAAGGTGCAATCTTTTCTTCCAGTTGGTGAAACACTGGGCCATCTTCTTCAAAGCCCACTCCCTGACCTTAGCCTCCATGGCTCTCCCATGTTGTAAGGCGTCCTCAACTGGATCCTCCGCATTTCGATCCAGCTCTATCTTCGGTAGTTTGAAATTAACCATGAGCCTCTTCCACAGTAAATCTTTGGCGTGGTTAGGGACAAATAAACATGTTCCCTCTTCATCCGCATTAGCAGGCCTATTCCAATTTCTAATGGTGATCGGGATTAAGTCCCTAACGATTACTCCGCATTGTGCCACAAATTTGGTTGCGACAACTTCGGGAGCTGTCGGTCTGCCGTCTACAGCGACATCTTCGATCCTGAACCTCTCATGGTCTTGCAACTTTTTGGTTGGGCCTCGTCTGCTCTTTTCAGTAGATTCCTTCGATCCGGAGGGCTAAAAGAAGAAAGATCGCCGTTACTATTTCTATATAGATAGCAGATGATTAATTAATGAATTGATTTATATTACATGCACCTTGCCGGAGCGGTCGTCTTCTCGATTACACAAGGCATCGCCTTCTCCCTCGCGGAAGGCAACACCTTCAACCTCAAACAAGTTGTCTACTCCGGTAAAAAGAGGATCACCCTCACCGGAGTTGTTCAGAAATGTTGATACGTCTAAATTATCTTCCCCACGGATCACACCTTGGATCAACTCTTCCTTTTCTTCGTCTCTGACGTGTGGGTCCATATTTTCTGCATAGGTGGAAAAACGAATAAGTCAAAGCGGCTAAAGGAGAAAGTTAAGTACGGTGTTGAGAGATATAAACCCTAATTCAGATAAACCCTAATATATACATACACAATAATAAAAATGAAGAGAAAGGGAAACCGTGTAGTAGATAGGCACATCGTCGAACCCACATGCACCTAAGTTGCTTGACAATGTGAATCGGGTCTGGGGCTACCCACAGTGACTGACCAGTGGGGCCGAAGACCAATAATACCAAAGTAATTAATAAACCTAATAATACCTAACTAATAATAAACCTAATAATCGAAACACCGAAAAGAAAGGGAAACAATCAACACATGGCATCGATGCAATGCTCAAGCAAGTATGATGATATGACAAGTTAATTTGCATTGGAATGTAACCCTAAGACATGCTCGATGATTTAATCGGGGTTCCGAGGGGTGAAAACCCTAACTCGGAGAAACTCCGGAACATATGAGAGGGGTGCATTTGTTCTTCTAATTATACTTGTCATTTAAGTTGTTTAACAATGCATGATTATATGTTAAATAGATAGGTTTCATTTTTCTGAACAATTTGATATATTATTTGTATTTTTCTGACTTATAAACAATAAGTTATTGATTTTACAATATTAAATCATTTTCTGGAATTAAAAACAAAAAGGCAAATAGTTTTTACACCGGGGCGACCCCTAGCCAGTGAGACTGACAGATGGGCCCTAGTGCCAACTCAGCCTCCACGCAAGCAAGCAGGCCCCACCCAGCACAGTCACATCGCCGGTGAGCACTGTGCGGTGGCCGGCGACGTTGCTAGAGGGCTCGGGAGGGGGCGTGCGTGGGTTTGTTCGAAAGAGGGCGTCGAGGCAAACCTAACTAGTAGGGCACCGCCCGGATTTGGTCACCGGAATAGGGCACGTGACGACATGCAGCGGCGGACGTCGCGAGAGAAGGACAGAGCGCTAGGGGAGGAAAGAAGGGGTCCCAGAGAGTCACAAGCTCACCCTCGACCCGTGTGTAGCCTTGGCGGGGACGGAGGAGATCGGCAGCAACGGTGATGGCAAGGCGGAGCTCGTCGGTGATGGGGAAGACGCGGTCGATTCCAGTCGCGCGGCTTCGATTCCTTCGGCGAGGAGGATAAGCACAGCGAGGCAGCGCGTGGAGGCCGACGGCGGCGTGACGGTTGGGCAGCCTGACGGCGTTCGAGCGGTTGTCCTCGCGGCGGCGGCGATCTCTGTTGCGGGTGAGTGAGAAAGAGGAACGGGGAAGAAGGAGAAGGGGCATGGTTAACTAGTAGGGGCCCTTTAGTCCCGGTTGGTGGCTCCAACCGGGACTAAAGGGGCATACGTCCCGGTTGGAGCCACCAACCGGGACCTATACTCCAATATTTTCAGCAGCCCAAGCGTTGGCGCGCAGGGGGTCTTTAGTCCCGGTTGGTGGCTCCAACCGGGACATATTCCCCTGATTTCAAATTTTTTCAGGTATTTTCTCTCTGTTCCCGCCTTATTTTTTATTTTGGGGTTTAAATTTGTATTGTTTTTTAAATGATAATTAATTTGGAATTTAGAAAAACTTTAAACATAAAAAGTGTTTGGATTTGAATAAATAATTCAAAACCATTTTCTGTTTTAAAAAATAATTAATGTAACCATTTAAAATATGAACCATTTACAATTAAAAATGAATTAACTTATATTTTTTTAATATCAATTTGGAATTTAGAACAAAATTAAACATAAAAAGTGTTTGGATTTAAATAAATAATTCAAAAACATTTTCTGTTTTAAAAAATAATTAATGTAACCATTTAAAATATGAACCATTTACAATTAAAAATGAATTAACTTATATTTTTTTAATATCAATTTGGAATTTAGAAAAACTTTAAACATAAGAAGTGTATGGATTTGAATAAATAATTCAAAAACATATTCTATTTTTAAAAAATAATTAATGTAACCTTTTAAAATGAATTAACTTATATTCTATTTTTGAATATTAATTTTTAAAACGACCCGTTTTTTTGCGCTCGGAAAATGGAAAAGGGCTTTTCCGTGCGACAAAAAGGAAAACTTCCTCCTGCAACATTGTTCTCCATACCAATGTCCACACACATGCATAATATGGGCACAACATCACAAACTATGCCGTGATTCAGCACATAACATCGGTCATTTGGACCGAAAGCCATGAAACCTCGAACATGATAGGTCATTTTGTGAAGGTTTTTTCGAAACATGATCAATATACCAAGTCTGGTATTTTTCCTTTCAACTATGTAACATAATATGACACCACGCGAAGGATTTTCATTGTTCGGATTTTTTTTGAATTTATTATGCCCGTTTTGAATTATCTGAATTTCTAACTATGGTCGAACCGGTGTGCATGAAGATAGGGGACGGGCATCGTTAGAACTTGCATTGGATCTCTGAAGAAACCACATATTGCGAGTCTAAAAATGATTTTTTCAAAAAATCACGGGCGATAGATCATGTACCTGTAGTACAAACCGGACCCACTTCTGAAACCGGGACTAAAAATATTTTCCGCCATTTCCCACCTCTTCCCGCCAAGTTTTCCCGCCCTTTCCTTTCTACTAGAGCTTTTAGTCCCGGATGTAGTCACTAACCGGGACTAAAGATATTTCCCGCCATTTCCCAAAGCTTCACGCCAAGTTTTCCCGCCCTTTCCCTCTATATTTAGGGTGATCGTGTCATGGCTATCCACACATCCACACCTTCCTCTCTTAGAACAATGGACAACGCCTACTGGGCCATTCTGACCCTCGAGGAGACCGAGGCGCTGTGCGCCTCCAACTACCCTTGTCCACCGGGGTACCGCCCGCCCGCCGGCTGGATGCTGAGCGCTGGAGGGGTTCCTGTCCCTCCTGTCCCTCAAGGTTCCGCACGTCAGGCGGCCATCACAAACCACTTCTACCACGAGCTCACGCCGGAGCAGCGGATGGATCCCCAGTGGGATCCCGACAACTATGACACCTGGAATGCCTTCTTCGCTAATAGGCGTGAAAGGGAGCTCGCCAGGTACGACGGTGATGGCCCGCCACCGGTGAACCACAACGAAGTCGGCCGTCGTCTGTGGTGGGAGAACCGTACTATCATCGAAGTGATGCGCTACATCGCCGGGGGAGACCATCCTCTCCTACGGTGCCCACGAGTCCACCCGCCACAGGCCCCACACTGTCCCGGCGGTAGCGGCATCGTCTTCCAGGAGACCCCTCTCCCACCCGCCGTGAATCCGAGGCTGGAATGGCCCCTGGTATATGCCATGGATGGGCTGAGGATCCCCGGAGTGGCAGGTGACGATGATGATGACGACGACGATGAAGACCCTGAAGCTGCGTACTATAGGACTAGGCATGATTATGACTAAAGGGGGCGGCTTTAGGCCTGAGTGTTAGCTAGTCCCGATTTGTCCCGATTTTTAATATTAATAAATGTCTTAAGTGTTACCTAATAAATAGAGGGAAATGCCTATATAAAGAGAGGGTTCATATTTAGTCTCGGTTGGAGAAACCAACCGCGACTGAAGGGATTGCGGCATAGTGGGCCAGACAACACTAATAATAGGGGTGAGTGTCGACATTATGTCGTGCGGCTTGTACCTTGTCCCGGATGGTGTCACCAACCGGGACTAAAGATGAACCTTTAGTCCCGGTTGGAGACACCAACCGGGACTAAAGATGAGTCAGCACTAATAATAGGGGTGAGTGTCGACATTATGTCGTGAGTGTCGACATTATGCCGAGCTGCTTGTACTATAAATATGCATCCTTGTGAGTCCAGTCCTCCAGCCAGTTTGAGGCATCTCCAAGATGGTTTTAGAGAGCAGGGACACCACTACGGCCAGTTTCAGGGAGATGCCGACGGAGCCCAGTCCTCCGGCATCTCCGAGAAACTGGTCATAGAGGCACTCCCTAATATGTGAAATTAGTTAGCTCCGAGGCGTATTGATCTAGTTAGTGAAGTTACAAGCTGCAAGATGGTTTTCGAGAGCAGGGACACCACTGCGGCCAGTTTCAGGGAGATGCCGATGGAGCCCAGTCCTCCGGCATCTCCGAGAAACTGGTCATAGAGGCACTCCCTAATATGTGAAATTAGTTAGCTCTGAGGCGTATTGATCTAGTTAGTGAAGTTACAAGCTGCAAGATGGTTTTCGAGAGCAGGGACACCACTGCGGCCAGTTTCAGGGAGATGCCGACGGAGCCCAGTCCTCCGGCATCTCCGAGAAACTGGTCATAGAGGCACTCCCTAATATGTGAAATTAGTTAGCTCCGAGGCGTATTGATCTAGTTAGTGAAGTTACAAGCTGCAAGATGGTTTTCGAGAGCAGGGACACCACTGCGGCCAGTTTCAGGGAGATGCCGACGGAGCCCAGTCCTCCGGCATCTCCGAGAAACTGGTCATAGAGGCACTCCCGGTCCAGCCACAAAATGGGACTAACACTCAAGACATTTATTAATATTAAAAACCGAGACTACAAAACCGGGACTAAAGGCCACAAACCGCGAAAGATATCCTTCGGTCAAGCCACAAACCGCGAAAGACATGAACTAGAGTTACATAATATGAGCATGAACTTCTTGGCATATGTCATTCCTTATGACCGCTTCAGACGTAACCATGGAGCATCTTCTTTACTTAACGGAATGCTTGGGTCAGTTTTCACTGTGAAGGGCGGAATTTCATCAAACTTATTATAATCTTCTGACATGTCTGTCTTGTCCTCGATTCCCACGATGTTTCTTTTCCCTGAAAGAACTATGTGACGCTTTGGCTCATCATATGATATATTCGTTTGCATATTTTTTCTTTTTTTCGGTCTGGAGGACATGTCCTTCACATAGAAAACCTGAGACACATCATTGGCTAGGACGAATGGTTCATCTCTATAACCAAGATTGTTGAGATCCACTGTTGTCATTCCGTACAACTGGTCTATCTTTACCCCTTCCCCATTCAGGTTGACCCATTTGCAGCGAAACAAAGGGACCTTAAAAGAGACTCCATAGTCTAGTTCCCATATCTCCTCTATGTAACCATAATATGTGTCCTTTTGTCCATTCTCGTCTATTGCATCAAAGCGGACACCACTATTTTGGTTGGTGCTCTTTTTATCTTGGGCGATCGTGTAGAATGTATTCCCATTTATTTCGTACCCTTGGAAATTCAATACAGTAGAAGATGGTGACGCGGCCAACAAGTATAGCTGATCTCCAACAGTGGTGTCATTCAAGAGATGTGTCCGCATCCAACCACCGACAGACTTCATGTGTTCATCTGTAATCCATGATTCAGGCTTCCCCGGGTTTTTGGAGCGTACAATATTCTTGTGTTCCTCCATATACGGAGCTGCCAAGGTGGAATTATGTAGAACTGTGTAGTGTGCTTTAGTGAAAGAATCCCCGTCCCTACATATCATTGCTTTCTTTCCCAGCGTGCCTTTTCCACTTAGTCTTCCCTCATGCCGCGAGTCAGAAACACCAATCGGCTTAAGGTCAGTAATAAAGTCAACACAAAACTCAATGACCTCCTCTGTTCCATATCCCTTGGAGATGCTTCCTTCTGGTCTAGCACGGTTATGAACATATTTCTTTAAGACTCCCATGAACCTCTCAAAGGGGAACATATTGTGCAGAAATACCGGACCGAGAATGGCAATCTCTTCCACTAGATGAACCAGGAGATGCGTCATAATATTGAAGAAGGATGGTGGGAACACCAATTCAAAACTAACAAGACATTGTACCACATCCTTCTGTAACCTTGGCAGAATATCTGGATTGATTACCTTCTGAGATATTGCATTGAGGAATGCACACAGCTTCACAATGGGTACTCGAACATTTTCTGGTAGAAGCCCCCTCAATGCAATCGGAAGCAACTGCGTCATAATCACGTGACAGTCATGAGACTTCAGGTTTTGGAACTTTTTCTCTGCCATATTTATTATCCCCTTTATATTAGATGAGAAGCCCGACGGCACCTTGATACTGTAAAGGACTTCAAAAAAGATTTCCTTCTCTGCTTTGGTAAGAGCATAGCTGGCACGACTTAAGTGACGCCCTTTATCCGTCTTGTTATCTGTATGCATGTTCTTTGGGTCTTTCATAATTTGTTGGTCCTCCCGTGCTTCAGGTGTATCTTTTGTCTTCCCATACACGCCTAGGAATCCTAGCAGGTTCACGCAGAGATTCTTCGTCACGTGCATCACGTCGATTGAAGAGCGGACACGTAGGACTTTCCAATATGGCAGCTCCCAAAATATAGATTTCTTCTTCCACATGGGTGCGTGTCCTGTAGCGACGTCGTTCGGAACTGATTGACCGCCGGGACCCTTTCCAAAGATTACTTCTATGTCCTTGACCATACCAAATACATCATCACCAGCTGGGAGTTCAGGCTTCTTCCGGTGATCTGCCTCACCTTTGAAATGCTTGCCTTTCTTTCTTACGGGATGATTGGTCGGAAGAAATCGTCGATTCGCTAGGTACACAACCTTCTTGCATTTATGCAAATATGTACCTTCGGTCTTATCTAAACAGTGGGTGCATGCCTTATATCCTTTGTTTGTCTGTCCTGAAAGGTTACTAAGAGCAGGCCAATCATTGATGGTTACGAATAACAACCCTCGTAGATTAAATGGCTCCTGTTTGTTCTCATCCTACGCACGTACACCTGGTTTGCCCCACAACTGTAAGAGTTCTTCAACTAATGGCCTAAGGTACACATCAATGTCGTTGCCCGGTTGCTTCGGGCCTTGGATGAGCACTGGCATCATAATGAACTTACGCTTCATGCACAACCAAGGAGGCAGGTTGTAGATACATAGAGTCACGGGCCAGGTGCTGTGACTGCAGCTCTGCTCCCCAAAAGGATTCATGCCATCCGTACTTAGACCAAACCATAAGTTTCTTGCGTCACCTGCAAAGTCTGGGAAGTCTCTCTCGATTTTTCTCCACTGTGACCCATCAGCAGGGTGTCTCAACTCCCCGTCTTTCTTACGGTCTTCTTTGTGCCATCGCAACAACCTGGCATGCTCTTTGTTTCTGAACATGCGTTTCAACCTTGGTATTATAGGAGCATACCACATAACCTTAGCAGGAACCCTCTTCCGGAGGGGCTCTCCCTCAACATCACCAGGGTCATCTCGTCTGATCTTATACCGCAACGCGTTGCATACCGGACATTTATCTAAATTCTCATACTCCTTACCGCGGTAGAGGATGCAGTCATTAATGCATGCATGTATCTTTTGCACATCTAATCCCAGAGGACAGAGAGTCTTCTTTGCTTCGTAGGTACTCTCGGGAAGTTCGTTATGTTTTGGAAACTTTGGCTTCATTATTTTCAGCATCTTTTCAAATGAGGAGTCAGTTAGACCACACTCTGCCTTCCATCGCAACAATTCCAGTGTCGTACCGAGCTTTGTGCTGCCATCTTCACAATTTGGGTACAACAATTTCTTGTGATCTTCTAACATGCCCTCTAACTTCAACTTCTCATTTTCTGTTTTACAGTCTCGCTTTGCATCAGAAATGACCCTACCAAGTTCATCAGCCGGCTCATCTGATGCCCGTTCTTCACCTTTTTCCTCTCCATTGTCTTCCATTGCAGTATCACTGTATTCAGGAAACATATGATGATAGTTGTTATCATCATCTTCTTCTTCACCATCTTCCATCATAACCCCTCTTTCCCCGTGCTTGGTCCAGCAATTATAGTTGGGCATGAAACCTTTCATAATCAGGTGGCCGCGAATGATTTTCGAGGAAGAGTACTCCTTGTTGTTCCGACATTGAACACATGGACAACGTATAAATCCATTCTCTTTGTTTGCCGTAGCCACATCGATAAATTTATCCACCCTTTGATATACCCGGCTACCCGCCGGTCACCGTACATCCATTCCCGACCGTTCATCTGCATCATATAAGTAAGTTTATCAAAAAACAGGACATCATAAATAGTGAAATAACCAATTCACACCGACACATGAATTGTATCAATGACCTAGAAAAGATAAGATTGCTAACCTCGATCGAGGGAAATAAAAAGGAGAAAGCTCAAGTGCGTCTCGAACACCTTCTATATTTTTGTTCTATGAGAAATTCAACGGGATTTTTCACTCAAACATTTCAACAAACACCTTCAATGCATGCATGAAAAAAAACTAGCACACACCCTCACACCTTACACCATTCGAAAAAACAGAGTAGAGGCAGAGAGGGCTGGGGCGTTGCATTTATAGAGGGCAAGGGGCCTTTAGTCCCGGTTGAAGCCAGAAACCGGGACTAAAGGTGCGTGCCAGGCCACGTGGCTGTGGCCAAACCTTTAGTCCCGGTTGGTGGCTCCAACCGGGACGCATGCCCCCTTACCAACCGGGACCCATGCCCCCTGGCCCCGTGCCCGCTCTAACCGGGACGCGTGCCAGCATTAGTCCCGGTTGCTGGCGCAACCGGGACTAATGCTCCGAGGGGTCGCGAACGGATGGCCCTTTTTCCTCTAGTGTGAACAAATATGTACCCATTGGCCGAAATCATCTTCATAGTTTTCTCAAACGTCAACAAAACATTTTAATTTCAAATTATGAAAACCCGGATGCTTCTCATCTTTTTGAATGGACGACTTAAGGGGCTTCCAGAATCCTTTATCGGCAATCAAGTTCATGCAAGTGACCAAGTGGCAGTATCGTTGCTCCAGTCCAATATACATCAACCTCTTTCATGGAGTCTTGGCAATAATTTTGTCTTGCAAAGATTGTTATCATGGAGTCTTGTTGTTGTTGATTGGATCGCCAGCTCGACGTCGACATCTTCATTGTTCCGTAGCATATGTATTTGCCCTAACAGAAAAAAAATGAGGTGAAAACGGCACTATATATATATATATATTATGACACTAGGGATTGGATGGATGGATGCGCTTTTTGCTAAGTAGCATCTCGATGCCCCTCGCAGCAAGCTGTTCGCCAATCGAGGCGCTGCCTGACGATGACACCTTGCGTTGCTGTCAGCAATGAACGTCTCGATCTATTTGATCTAGTTATTACTAGGGGAAAACGTCTCCATCTTATTTGATCCCAAGGAAACGTCTCCATCTATATATCACACGAGTGTCCGTCCACTTAGCTGAGCTGAGCTGAGTTCGCCGGCCGGATTGCTAGCGAAGCCGACCAAGATACCGTGTCTGCCCGTTTCCTCTGTGTGCAGGTTTTCTTTTCCAGAACTGCGTCAGGCAAGGCAACACGTACGTGCTGCTGGGCACGGCCCGTTTCCTCGCTCTCTCCACGAGATACTCATCTGCCATTTTGGCGTGTGGCCAAGGCTCCAAGCTAGCTCTGTGTCTTCCACCGGCCACCGCAAATGGCGACGAGAGAGGAGGAGGAGGAGGAGGAGGAGGATGGCGACACCTGGGTGGTTTTTTGTCGGGTTACTTATCCAAAACAACTTCAGAGTAAGCACCAGAGAAAACAACTTCAGAGTGCCAAAGTTGTGATATTTCCAAACTCCTTTCACAATCTCAATTTGTTCATGGAAAAGATTCATGATAATATATATAGCTGCAAAAACTGCGTGAGTCCTTCCCGTCATTGCCTCGGCTAAACGTAAAACTAGTTCCAAACTGCCTTGACACTTATTATGACGATTCAGAACTTCTACAACTTCTTCTCTAGAGTTCTCAGCTTGTCAAACTCAGGTTACCGGTTAACAATCGCCTATTCTCTAGGCATTTAAACAAGAGCATTGTATGTTGTAAGTTTGCAGCCGTCATATAAAGATAGTGTACCCTCCCAAAACATCAACTAGCTATTAAAGATAGTTGGTCTATGATCAGTTGGTGAAAACTTTACTCCATACACCAAGACCCTGCCGATATATATCTGGCATCCATCTCAACAGGGAAGAATAATCGTCTGTTTCTGTCGTTGAAAGGAAGCAATGAACGTCTCCATGCATCTATTTGATCTAGGAAAAACGTCTGGATCATCTATTTGATCCCACTGAGCTGAGCTGAGCTGAGCTGAGGTCGCCGGATTGGTGGCGAAGCCGCTGAAGATACCGCGTGTCTGCTCGTTTCCTGATCAGTCTGAAGGCTTTCTTTTCTCGAACTGAACTGCGCCAGGCAAGGCAGCACCAGCAGGTGCTGCTTGAGTGCTCGCTCTCTCCACGACCACGTACGCTGCTGCCAGGAATAGAACCATTTTCTGCGTGTGGCCAAGCAAGGCTCCAAGCTTGCTCGCTGTCTTCCACCGGCCACCGCAAATGGCCGTGGATCTCGGTCGAGCGACGACGACGGCGACGCCTGGCGGGTGGATTTTTGTGGGCTTACTTTACTTATCGGTGGCGTCAAGCAAGCAAGCGAGTGAGAGCAACATCGATCTCCGTACGTCGAGCGAGTGAGCTTGGTCGGTCGGCACGGCGCTGCTGAAGATCTCCTGTCTGCCCGTTTTGTTCCTCAGGGTTTCTGGATTTAGCAATCGCTCATGCACCGTCCCAGGATGTGTACATGATCCCATCACTCCCAGGAGCAGAGGATTAATTCCTCACGGAATCTCGCAAGCTACATGCACCGCTAGCTAGCGTCCCGCATATGCTCGCCTTGTCTTTTATGCTAAAAATCTCTCGCAATTTTTTTAGGCCTGCAGCTGCACGTACGGCTGATGAACACGTCTCCGTCTGGCCGGCGACGCTTCCTCGGACGCACGCGGCGCTTTCACGTCCCTGCAACGGATCGGACGGACGGCGCAGATGCTTCCACGTCGACGGCTGCATCCATTCTCCCTCACACCAAGACAACAACTCCCATCCGCCAACAAACTGCCTAAAGCTTCATTCATGGCGTACACTACCTGAAGATTTTGGCACACGTTGTGGGTTTATTTATATATATATACTCCAACCATCTGTTAAAGGTTCACTCCATCCCATCTGCCACACACTCACTCACAGTACACTTGTGAGTGACCGAGATCGATCGGAGACGACGATGGAGCTGCTGTCCAACGCCCTGGCGCACGCCTCCGTGCCGGACAGCTACGTCTTCCCGCCCGAGAAGCGCGCCGCCCTGCAGCTCGACGGACGACAGAACCTCGACCACGACCCAGCTGAAGGCGTCACGCTCCCCGTCGTCGACCTGCACCGCGCCGCGCTGTCGGGTGATGATGGCCTCCGCCGCCGCGTCGCAGCCGAGATCGTCCGGGCCGGCAAGGAATTCGGCTTCTTCCAGGCACGTCGTTAACTCGGCTCTGCGCTTTCATTGTTCCAGCTTCTCAAGTTCTGATTATAATCAGGGGTTAATTTGGTCTAGCTAGGCCCGAGAGTTTCAAAATTCTCTTGTTTTGGTGCTGTGCGTCCATAATAAATCATGACAGGATCTGTTTTCCCGTTTTTTCAGAAGATTTTTTTTTTTGACGACTACTGAAGTTCTAAATTCAGGGTTTGGGTTTCATTCGAAAATTCCCGTGGGATCCCAAATGAATCATAACATGATACTAAATTCTTTTCCCACTAAATCAGATGGTCTATTAAATAAGGAGTAGTACTAGGAAATATGCCCGTGCGTTGCAACGGGGGAGAGAAACAATTAATGTCAGGAAGGTTTCCAATGTAAGTCCTTGTTGATAGTTTCACTTTTGGCATAAGCTAACCAGTTTCTGTGCAGTCGCGCACCCTCACACTGCCTCTGTCCACTGATCAGTCAGACCATCCAATACGCAAATGCTTGCAGAGCCATGTGTCATTATAGTCACCCTAGTTCGCCTCCCTTAGGGCTAGCCTTAGGGTAAGCGATTTGAGATATGGATGCATGGACACGTACAATCATCTGCTAGTACCACGCCAAGGCCTTCCCGACAAATTTCCATTAAATGAAATACGTGATATGTAACTCCGGAAGATCAGTGAAGCAGCAAGATACACAAACCTTGATAATATAAATGAATTTTTTATTAAACGGACTGGTTCTGGTTCACGTTAAATCAAGTATTTTGAATTTAAGAGTAAATCATTTCTGGTGAGTACCATTTGCCATGTACACCATGAAATATTTCCATCGGATATTTAACCTTGGTTATGTACAAAACAACATTGATTTCTCATTAGAGATATTACAACAATATTAAGTGCATTTCAGTGTGAGGACAACTTTATAAGCATCTGATTCAAATCTAAATGTTTTCTCAAGCATAGACAATTCAGATAAATGAACAAATCTTTACACGTGAATGCGACAACCTCTCCAACCTCTATTGACGCCTCTATCACTCCCACTCTTCCTCGCCGCCTGGCTGGATGACGACATTGAGCGAGCACTTGAATGCAGAATCATCACTGAAGAGGCCCGCTCGTTCTTCAAGCTGCTCTCCTTGGTGTTGGTCGCCTGCTCGAATCTGCACTTTTTCCACTACCACCTCCCGACGTTGCGGTGATCTCACCGGTTGCTAGTGGCTTCTGCTTGAGAACATAGAACCAGGATGTTATGGCTTTCTTCTGATGATTATGCCTTATATATATCATAAAAAGCAGAAGTGCATCCAGGCTAAATATAAGGTATATCGGCTCAGCTGCATGTGAAGATTGGCTATGCATCATGCTTCTCTTCCCAAAAACCCAACGAACCTTCCAATGATGAACTATTATAATTGTGGGCGTTGCGCTGCTCTCCTTGGTGTTGGTCGCCTGCTCGAATCTGCACTTTTTCCACTACTACCTCCCGACGTTGCCGTGATCTCACCGGTTGCTAGTGGCTTCTGCTTGAGAACATAGAATCGGGATGTTATGGCTTTCTTCTGATGATTATGCCTTATATATATCATAAAAAGCAGAAGTGCATTCTGTTCACTATGGGTGAAGATTGGCTATGCATTCGAGATGTTATGGCTAAATATAATGTATATCGGCTCAGCTGCAGGTGAAGATTGGCTATGCATCATGCTTCTCTTCCCAAAAACCCAACGAACCTTCCAATGATGAACTATTATAATTGTGGGCGTGATTCATTCTGTTCACTATGGACTATAGCTAAATTATATCAAATGGAGAAACATTATTTCGAGATCTAGAAGTATTACTGTCCAGCAAATGAAAGATAAAATTGATAGCGCCAGGCATGCCTAGGTAAATTTGCATTGTTGCCACAAAAGTGCCGATGGAATTCTACATGCCAAAATTGGTTTAGACACATCAGATTCGATGCTACACATAACCCATATGCATCTATGCGCTAATAAAATACACTTATATTAATCACACAAATATGCAAATACATTATAAAATTAACATGGGATTTTCTGAAACAAACTACACAAAAAGAGATTCAATAGCCTTACCTTGCTCCTCATGATTCCCCTGCCTAACTGCCTTCCTATCCTGCAATCTCCATGAGAAGTAAAATCAAAATAAGAGGCATGTCATTTTGGAAGCAAACAACGGTATGCAAAATTGACCGGCCAGTTACTCTGAGCCAAAGGTTAATTCACGAACAATGACAATTAAAATAGTCAAAATTCATGAACTACTATTGCAAGCAGATGCACTTAAACTTAGTATATTTCAGAAATAAAAGAGAACTTGTACGTGTGTACATATATTACTATTTTTGTCTCCTCAAAGTTCATGTTTTTATTTACTAAAAAGATGTATATGTGTACAATAGGTAAAATCGGACAAATCAAGTTCAAAGAAAAAATATGTCATAAGAGAGAGAGAAACAATAGATACGAAAGCAAGCACAAATATGCCTTCAAACAAAAAAATAAGTCATTCTGCGGTTCCGACCTTACTTCAGGGGTTTTGTTGCTGCTTCAGAGTATCCAAAGAATGCCCGGTCCAAACGAACCTAATACTAAGAATTTTGGCATATGAGGCATCATTCAAACTGACAAGTTTAGATGGTAATATGGGGTACCAACAGAATGTTACCGAGCTCCTATTTACTACCAAGAACACATATAAGAAGACTTGACTTGGTAGGAAACTATTTTTTGTACAAATTCAATTTAAGTATGGCTTTCCAATATTTTCCATATCGAGCCTTGGACTTTTCCAACAAATAAGCACATCAAGCTCTGTCGAAATAGACCGTGCTTCCACATTGATGAATTGGTGAGAAATCCAAAACTATTAGGGATTGGATGTTGAATCCAAAACTATTAGGGATTGGATGTTGAACCAAACAAGGGATTACCAATTCGAATATCTATACCTTCTGAACAAGCCAGGTTGCGGATGCCGTACTCCGTAGTGTACCTCGCCTTCGCCACTTCCACTCCATCCGCAGGCTCGAATTTAAACATGGACATATCGATCAATCAAAGTCAGAGAACAAGTGGTAGCAACACAGAGAAGACATTGAGGAGCCAAAAGCAGACTAACCTTCTACAGCCAAAGATACGGGGAAGGAGGAGGAAGACGTCATGTGCATGCCGTCCGGTCTTACCAGTGAGGGAGGAGCAATATGGACAGTGCGGCAATGTTTCCGGTGGCGTCGACAACGGTTCTGCAGTCGGAGGTATCCCGACGTCGGCAGCTGGTGTGATCGCCATTTTCAAGAGAGCTGACAAAACAATCGAATCTGCTATAAAAATTTCTTACATCAGTCCATATACTGAATACAATTATCATATAAATCCATAGAAAAGTGGGAAAGAAATCTATGGACGTATCAGAATGTATCAAGCCGCTGCCGTTATCCAACCTCTCTTGTGTCCGATTTAGATGGACACAATGTGGATGCCGCCCGCCTTCTAGAAGTCACCCAACATGGTGCCACCGAACAAGTGTACTTCTGCATAATTTCATCGATAAAGGGAAATATTTCATCCATCAACTATATTCTCTTTGTGATTACAGACTTTCCTATGGAGGTGAAATCGAGGTAGACAAAAAAAACTTTTAATATGTCCTATGGTTTTCATGTCATCAATTCAAATAAGATAAAAATTTGAAGTTAGGCAGTTCTTATACCGAACATATGTTATGTTTCAGCAGTTGGCATTACGCAGAAGTAAACCTGACCACAAGGATCTATGTAGATATAATTTTACAACCTGACCACAAGTGTCACACATACAGAGTGGATGGTAGTATTATCATCACTCATAATAATCACTTGTTAATAGTTATAAAGGAGAAGAAGTTACATAATTATATAAACATGTAGTACTCCCTTCGACCCATATTAGTTGACTTAGATTTGTTAAAATTTAGATGAACCTATATACTAAATAGTGTCTAAATTCATTCAAATCTAGACAAATTTGAATCAACTAATATGGGTCGGAGGGAGTACATCATATTATCCGGATTCATGCAAGGCATTATCTGATGCAACTCATGAATCCCCATACACCCGATCTAACTCTTAGCGCCCAGAACAATTCGAGAACAACCCAACAGTTATAAACCGCACAAAACGCGCACCATATATGGCCAAAAGATAGATCTAAGCATAAGGAACAGTAAACAACTAACAACTCTGCGCACGAGCCAACGATGAGAACAACGATGAGATGCACAGGAAGAGGCAGGGGAGGACAGAGATGGATCGTACCCTTTTAATTTCTTTGATCTATGTAGCCCCAACACTTGCAGCCGATGACCATCTAAAGAGTAGTAATTCAGAGGACGTTGCCAGCGGGTAGCATGAGGCCCTTTGGGGCAGAGATCGAACACCTTCTTCGCACAGACGGCCTTCGGGACACGGAGGGCGACCGAGACGCGGGCGACGTCGAGGGCGTGGACCATGGAGGCAGGCGAGGGCTTCTCTGATGCCGCCCGGCCCGTGTTGCTTGTCTGCGATCAGAGGTCGAGCGCCTTCTTCACCCGGATGGGGCAGGTCGGCAGGCCTCCGTCAGAAGGAGGACGAGGGAGGTGCGGAAGGCGTCGAGGACGTGGATGCAGGTCAGGGCCTCCGTGATGGCTCCCGACCCTACTCCAGGCGAGGGCCTCCACCCTCCGAGATGCAAGGCAACTTGAGGGAGGATACACGGGAAGGGAAACCGGACTCCGCGGTGGCGCAGGCGGAAATTACGCTGGCGGCGCGTGTGACGCTTGATGGATAAAATGTAAAACGACGATAGAGAAGAGGCGCGATGAAGGATGGGGAAATATCGAGCGATGCGTGACGAAGGACGGGCGAAACGCAGCCTGGCAGAAAACGGAACGCTAAGTTCTTTTTAGATAGTAGAGATATACTCCCTCCGATTCATATTACTTGTCATTAAAATAGATGTATTTAGACATATTTTAGCGCTAGATACATCCTTTTTAATGACAAGTAATATGGATTGGAGGGAGTAGATGTTGGCTATGCAACATAACATACAATGAATTTGCTTTCGGTTCAATTCCTTCTTTCTGAATCCTAAAAACCTTGATCTTTTGATTCGCGTGCAGGTGGTGAACCACGGCGTGGGGGAAGACGTGGTGAAGGGGTTTCGAGACGCGGCGACGGAGTTCTTCGCGATGCCGGCAGAGGAGAAGCTGCCCTACTGCTCCGACGACCAGAGCAAGCCCTTCCGTCTGGCCTCCAGCACCTCCTACGACAAGAGCGAGACACGGTACTGGCGCGACTACCTCAAGCTCCAATGCCACCCGGTCACCGACGACCTCCTCCGCCACTGGCCACCCGAACCAGCAACCTTCCGCCCACGCCTCGCCTCCTTTTCCGAGGCGGTGCACGAGCTGGCCCAGACGCTCCTCGCCCTCGTCGCCGAGGGTCTCGGCCTCGTCCCGGACTTCTTCGCGGGCGACCTGAGCGGCGGCGAGACGCAGATGAACGTGAACTACTACCCGCCCTGCCCGGACCCGAGCCTCACGCTGGGCCTGCTCCCGCACTGCGACCGCCACCTCCTCACCGTGCTCTCCCAGGGCGACGTGGCGGGGCTCCAGGCGCGCCACCAGGGCCTCTGGATCCTCGTCCGCCCCGTCCCCGGCGCCTTCATCGTCAACTTCGGACACCAGATGGAGATCGTCACCAACGGCGCGCTCGCCAGCGTCGAGCACCGCGCAGTCACCAACTCCGCCGTCGCCAGGATGTCGGTCGCCACGCTCGTCATGCCCACGAACGACTGCCGCATCGGCCCCGCGCCGGAGATGGTGGACGAGGCCGCGGATAATCCGGCCAGGTTCAGGGAGTTCGTGTTCAGCGAGTTCATGGAGGCCTACGACACCGCTGCCGCCAGCAGGGAGGACGTGCTCGAGTCCTTCAGGATCAATTAACCGCGACTAGCTCGACAACAAGAGTGGCATGGATCATTTATATGCAGTATATCTATTAGTAAGAAGCAAATAAGCGGCACTGGAGCAGAAGTGCAGAACCGCCAGAACGATATGCTTGAAGAATACTGAAATTTGTTGTGTTTGGACATTGACACGATGCCCAATATACAACTTAATGGTTACTTCGTATTGTCAATCTGTCACACAATCTAAAACATTACTATTGTGAAGTAAACTTTGGAGAGAAAGTTCTACGTGTATGATTGCCAAGTGTAATGGAAACACTTGTAGCTCACATTATCTCCTCTGCTTTCCTCGACGTAATGAAGCAGAGGATTGACGTCGTGGTGGTGCTGGAGCTATAAAGGATGAATGTCGTTGCTGCAAGTTGATCGACGTCTTTCCCTTCCAGTCCTCTCATGCAACATGCTCCTTGCCTCATGGCGAGGTTGCGCGAGGCGCCTGGTTCGAGTGATGGAGCGGTGGTGTCGTAGAGCTGGAGGCGACGAAAGTCGCGGTGCTCCTTGCGCGTAGGGATAAAAGCGGAGCGGAAAGTTTTTGACTTTTCTGCGAAAAAACGTTAATGGAGTGAAAATAACGGAACTTTGCAAAATGGAAATGGAAATGGAATTGGTTCGACGCAAAAAGAAACAAAAACGGAACAACGTTTTCCGGTGGAACGGGCGCGGAAACGGAATTTCCGTTTGTCTAATATGAAATTTTTGTTTTAGGATTGATGTGCATGGACAGGTCTAACATATTCATTACCTTGTCAAACCAAACTTGCAAAGATGCTGATCCTAGAACCGGCGACCATGTAATCTCTTCATGCATTCGAGTAGGCCTCCATGATTTGATCTTTTCATTGTTCCTTGTAAACCTAGCACCGTGCTATAATCAGGAAACAACTTTGTTGGTTTTTTTAAAAGCTTGAGATTTGTTGCATGATTTCAGAGTTCTCTTGATTTCGGATAAAATTTGCATTGTTCTGCGTCTGCACTGTATTCGGTCTATATTTGTTTCCGACAATATCTGCTTCTTTTTTTGTTTCCGGGATTTCTGTATTCGTTCTCGTTTTCTAAAAAAATATGAAAACAAATATGGCACCACAAAGTTCCATCCGTTTTCGCTCCGTTTTTGCGTGCGGTGGTTAGAGGCGGAGATTTTTCATGAGGGCATGTACAGTGATATACAATCAGCTGTCTGGAAGAGAAGCCACGTCAGGTATTTTCTGAGATGGAGGAGAGAGAAGACGGAAATAGTAAGGGGTCGTCGCTAAACTAGCAGACCGTCGACTAGCGTGAAATCCGCTCGCTCTCGACTCCTCTTTTCCCGTTGTACGGGTGGGCGTCTGTTATCGTGGGTTAGTGGGCTGGAATTAAATCTAGTACAACACGGAAGGCAGTTCATTATTCACGCACAACAGACACCTAAAAGACATTTTATTGTACGAGCTGTCTACACCTGCCGTCTACGTGTACAAATTATACAGACAGAGTCCGTCGAAACTACTGAACATGCCCTGAGGATAAGGGAGAGAAGCACATGGGGGCATGGGGCTGACGGTCCCAATTTTGATCGGACGGCCAGCATGGGTGTAATCGGCGGGGATCGCAGAGATTAATTCGTGGGGGGACGCTTAGCGTTACCCTAAAAAAAAACTGTATAAACTGTTACCAAAAAGAAAAAAAAACTCACGAAGCTGTAGAAAGCATCAGAGTTGGGCCTATGAAATGCCGGTCAAGCCCATACACAAACAACCACGAAAATTAGATTGCAGCCCATTCTCTCGCAAGCCACTCTTCACCGCAAACAAGCAGAGGGCACGCCATTGCAACTGCAAACCCATCGGAAGCCCCTCTGCCGCCGCCGGCGCCACCGCTCGCCGTTGCCGGCGCCATGCTCCGCCTACGCAGCTCCATCGTCTCCAAGCTCTTCTCCCATCCCAGCTCTTCACGGCAAACAAGCAGAGGGCACGCCCCATCGGAAGCCCCTCTGCCGCCGCTCGCCGGAGCCGGCGCCATGCTCCGCCTGCGCGGCTGCATAGTATCCCATCCCTCAACCTCCCCCATATCCCATCTCCACCGCCTCCTATCCGCCAAAGCGCCGCCCGTTTCCCCGAATCCACCCATTTCGCCAAGCCAAGGCTTCGCCGTCGAGGACTATCTGGTCCACACCTGCGGCCTCACCCGAGCACAAGCCCTCAAGGCCTCCACGCAGCTCTCCCACCTCAAATCCTCCTCCAAGCCCGACGCCGTCCTCGCCTTCCTCGCCGGCCACGGCTTCTCCAGTGCCGACGTCGCCGCCGCCGTCGCCAAGTATCCCAAGCTACTCTGCGTCGGCGTGGAGAGAACGCTGGCCCCTAGAGTCGCTGGGCTCACGGGCCTCGGCTTGTCGAATCCTGACATCGCGCGCCTCATCACGCTCGTCGGCACGAATTTTCACCTCAGATCCATCGTCTCCAAGCTGCAGTTCTACCTGTCCCTCTTCGGTTCCTCAGGGAACCTCTTCCGGGTGCTGGAGAGTAACCACTACCTCCTTGGCGCTGACCTTGAAAAGGTGGTCAAGCCCAACGTCGCGCTCCTACGGCAATGCGGGATAAGTACTTGCGACATTGCCAAGCTGAGCATCCTTGTGTCGAGGATGCTCTCCACCAAACATGAACTAGTCCGGGCAATGGTGACGCGAGTCCAAGGACTAGGTGTGCCCTGCAGCTCTGGCATGTTCAGGCATGCGCTGCAGGCTGTCGCATTCCTCAGCGAGGAGAAGATCGCTGCCAAAGTGGACTACTTGAAGAAGACGTTCAGGTGGTCTGATGCAGAAGTGAGCTTTGCTTTGACTAGGGCCCCAATGCTGCTGAAGAGGTCCAAAGAGATGTTGCGGCGCAAGTCTGAGTTCCTGATCTCAGAGGTGGGGTTGGAACCTGCCTACATTGCTCATTGTCCGGTAATGATCTATTTTAGCATGGAGGCCCGCCTGATCCCCCGGTACTGTGTTCTAAAGTTTCTCAAGGAAAATGGGTTCCTAGACCACGACTGGAGGTTCTATCCTGTACTCACAAAGACCCAGGATGGTTTCATGAAGAAGTACATATGTCCTTACAAGGATGTTGCACCGCACCTTGCTGAAGACTATGCAGCCGCTTGCAGAGGGGAAGTGCCGGATAATTTCAGATTTGCATGAACCAAGAACAAGGCTATGAAGATTAGTAAATGTAACCGCATATGGCGCGGCAAAGTTTCTCTCCGCGTAGTTAACTGGTAAACCCTGTTTTGTTTTCCTCTGCCTAAATGGATGCTGGTTGTATTCTAAAGTATGCATGTTGCCTGCAGTTTGGTCATTGCAAAATTCTCCTACAAATCTGACAATTTGATTCCTAAACCCCGATATGTTGAGGTTATCATTCCTTAGAGAATATCTCTGCAAATGAGAAGTCCATTGATATATTTGTGTTTGGAACTTTGCTGAAATCATGAAAAATGGATGTGTGTGTGCACCAATTTTCTGATGAAGCCTGCACCCAGGAAACAAGTAAGCAAAAAGAATTATGCTTTCATGCCGAAGTTTATCTACCATGACTTCCATTTTCATTCCATTGTCCTTTTATTTCCATCATCATATTTATGTTAGTACTAACTTTGCAGTTCAATGTTTAATATTTTGATTATGCTTCAAAATAAATTTGTAATAGGCTTCTGTTTATTTGGCGTTTTTATTATGTAAACTTTTCTCAAGGATTTATTTTCTTTCAAAAATGTACTGCCATAGTTGATCCTACTTTTGTTGGGAATTTTCAATTTTGAAAAGATATCCTACCTGGGACAAATACATGACCTATAAATGAATTAGCCTTATCATTCTCATATGTCATTGATCAACATAACTGAACCTATGGTGGTGCCATTAATAAACAAACAAGTCCAATGAAGGATGAATTTAAATTGTTGAGGGAACATGAAGAAGATAATAAAATGAGAATTGTCCACTGCAAGCTACAAGGATTTTTTTTCCGTTCAAATATATTCACTATTCAGTGCTTGCATATGTGAGATTGCATCCATTCACAAATCCACATGCATTCGTTTTGGCAGCAAAAACACCAATATGAGGGCTTGTTTGATTCATAGGATAGGAAAAGTATAGGAATAGGAAAACCATAGGATTGATATGTCATGCCAATGTGAATCCTATAGGAAGAGGGATCTTGTTTGATGTGGCAAAGGAATTTTTCCATGAGGTGTGACCTAATGTTGTTTTTCTATAGGAATTGCACTACAAGATTCCTAT
Organism: Avena atlantica; assembly: GCA_910589765.1. Lineage (NCBI taxonomy): Eukaryota > Viridiplantae > Streptophyta > Magnoliopsida > Poales > Poaceae > Avena > Avena atlantica. The sequence continues at coordinate 528,406,520 of OU342733.1, forward strand.
AGGATTAATTCCTATAGGATATGTTCCTATGAATCAAACACTAACATAGGAAAAATTCCCATAGGATTCAAATCCTACACAATTCCTATAAATCAAACAAGCCCTGAAACTGTCAATTTAAGAATCGTTTTCGCAAAGCCACCAAATTCAACCCAATCTTTTGCTTTGAGCTGAGCTATAATTTGTTACACGCAACTGACACCTTAGACCATCGTAACATAAAAAAGTGGCAATTGCTGTGTCTAGTGATGTAATTTTGTGTTTCGGTTGTGCTTACTAATGCAACAGGGATAACTATCCCCTCTACTGTTTCATACCATTATATATCATTCTCTGGAGATCGATGTATTAAACATTTTCCCTGTTAAAACACACAAAAGGTCACAGCCATTTCGATCCAACAAAGAAGAGAAAAACTGTAGCAATTTCTTTTTTGCAAAATGCAAATGGCAGCTGCAGCAGATGATCGACAAAGATTAGCACTATTATATGTTCAATGAATACAAAAAATTACAGTAATGTTCATGAATGGGTATAATTCCTTAAGATTGCTACACAATCACAGGATATGACAATGAAAGCAATGATTCACCAGAACAGATAGATTTGGCTCCAAGCAAGTAGTGAGCTCCCGGCAGATATTTTTTTCTTATTTGTACATTATACAAATAAAGGCCAGATGCAGTACTTGTGTAAAGGAGCAGGCCTGCTTGCCCTTCAAATGCCAGGTTGGGGCTCACTAAGATGGTATTTAACTTTTTATGACAAGATGTTTCTGAATATTAAAACCATTAAAAGCGGAAGGATGAAGCTGCCCCTGATGATGGCTGATGGCTTTTTGGCGAGGAACACGACGAATGCGTCGTCTGCTTGGGAAAACAAGGCACTAATCTAGTTCCATTGTCTGTTGTTTATGTCCCTGCACCTCATCTAGGTGAAGGGGCTGAATGAGGTTACTTAGCCCTCAGTCGTTTTGCGTGATGCATGGTCCATTGCTCTAGTCTCCAACATAGTGCTACTGCAGTACTAATATTGTTTTGCCAAATATTATAATCTCCAGGATTATTTTGTACTATATTCAAGTTATGGACTGGTCGTTGAATGGTATATGGTATGGTCTGCTCAGGTTACATGTTTATGCAATTGTCCCATTTTTTCCTGTCAGATTATTGGAAGGGTAGAAGGGATGTATAGGATAACTACTATGTTACCGAACTGCTCAAACTCTAAACAGGTGGACTGTATTATTCACGAGTGTCGGTTAGGTTTTTCATGAGGCATCATCTATACGGAGGGGTATGAGGTTTTCAGTAAAGTGTACTGCCGCCGAATAAAATATTTGACGAGAAGTATTTTGCTATTAGCACGATCTTTCTTTTCGTACATGTAGACCTGGAGACAGATAAGCTTGGACACGAAGTGCATAATATGGTGATACTGGAAGCTTATGAGTATGTCTTTTTTTAGTTTGAAACGATTTGAGATCTAAGCACGGACAGGTGCAAGTGGTTTATAATGTTCAATGCTGAGTAAACAGGTTCTAAAAAAACAGTGATTTTTACTGCACTTGACTGAAGAAAAGGGTCTTTCGACAGATGCATCAGGTCAAATATGCTCATATATACCGCGCTTGAGGTGAGTTCTTTTTTCTCAGGTTCACATTGCACTGATCATTTTTCTTAGAAGCAGAAAACTGAATCTGTGTACTAGGAACGCGCAAGTGTTTTTGTACGACATGGTCACTATAGTTGTTGATGTCTTTTGGGGTGTCATTACTAAAATCTAAGATATGCTTTAGAACTTGGCACTTTCTCTTGATTGTAAGGTACTACTGTCCAATACTGCTATTTCGTTTTTTGTACGGAATTGCTTTCTGATCACATATTTATTGGTTCCATGTACCTGCATTTACAACTCCATAAATTGCTCCATGTCAAAATTACTGGTAACGTCGGTTGATCATGTTAACTGAAGAGTTGGCGATGTTGTGTCCTACCACCGATGTGGAGAGAACATGGGGTGCAGCTTAGTTGGGCTTACTGGTTACCTTACTTTTGGCGCAGAGAGTGCTTCCAGTGCTTGTCCCTCTGCACGGTTACTATGAGGTGAGCACTTCCAGTAACCAGTACTTTCATCTTGTATAGTAACTAACATCTGAGAAACTGTATCTCATTTTCTCATGGCCTGCCTGCCTGCCTTGAAATCCAGCGTAATGTACATGCTTGGTTTTGGTGCTCCACCAAGAAAGTTGCTGGTGTGGTGCGTACCTGTCCAGGCGGCACTCTTCTCCGGGACGTACCTGTCCAGGACGAAGTGGTTGTGGTTGATCGGTGGATCGATGCAGCTTCAGCTATAATTCGGCTGCACACTGGAGTTTGGAGTGATCTGAATAAACTGCAGCAGAGCCATCATCCAGAGTGTCAAGGATGCCTAGAAGCACTAGTTCAAGACAGTAGCTGTCTGCAGGGTAGCCCATGGTTCCTCTGCTCCGTTCTGGCTCCATTGCTTACCACATCCCCGCAGCTTTTCTCCTCTGCAATTAATCAATCTGTGTTCGCTAGGTCAATGATCACCTCTGATGATTGGTATACTCTCCCACTGTTCCCGCTCAGATAATAAAATGCAAGAGGCATATCTTAGGTCAACCAATGCGGCGTTCTCCAAAGCAGACTCGACTTCAGTGTGTACATCTTCTGGATGTCTGGCTAAATCATTGCCTCCTTATTTCAGATTCACACGGATGTGCGGGAAGTAGGGCAGGCACTCCATGCCTACTGCTGTACTCCTGAACTGAACCTCAAAGAGAGGCTTTTTTATCCTGGGCATAGCTAACTCCTGCCTCAAAGTTCAGGTAGCACGCAGTAACATCAGCAGCAAGGAGAGGTCTCGGAGCATTAATTTCGATGTAGGAGACCAAAAAAAAGCATTGGATGCCTTCAACCATCAAGTGGTGACCGAGAGACACCTCTGCATCTTCGGTTCCTTGGGATTGTTCAGCTTGCTAAGGCCTCTGAATTCTGATATATATCCTGCAGGGAATACTACTGACACGATGCGGGGTGCGGACTGAGTTCATCGTGTCCTGGATCCCTTCAGGCAACCCTGAATGTATGACGCTGAAGTTTAAGATAGTACAAGCAGGATAAGCGAGGTGCTCTCATGTTTAATGGAGGATGTAGTTTGGCAACCCTGGTTGGAACGGAGGATGTAGTAAGAGGGATCGTACAACTTTCAACTTAATTATCTCAGGGTTGCCAAACTACTTATATGGAGTAATATAATTGCAGGGCATTAAATGTTGCAGGAGAGTTGACACGGTACGGTTTATTCAATCTGGCAGGCTGTGATGTTGCTAGAACGTACTTGATCCTCGTACAACTGAGTTGACTTAAGTAGGCAAGTAACTACATTCAGATAGCTAATTTATGAATGGTAATTAGTAATTAACTATGTACTAGTGTTACTCGTCCATCCATTCATGCATCATGTAGTTTTTGTGCTGATTTTGACTCAAAAGAGCATAACTCACTTGTGAGTAATTGCGGTTGATTTATACTACAGTCAGCTTGGCAACCCAAGAAATTCATGCATATTATCACTAGTTCTAGTATGATAAATCTTATACAGTACATGGCTGAGAACTTGAGATGAGATAATACTAGGTTCATTGCATCTACAAGATCGAGTGAATTGGTTTTGGCATCGACTGAGATCTATCTAGAGATCAAGAAGAATGGTACTATCTCTCAAGACTAAATTAGTTGCTGGGTTCACTGAATCTAGACAGATTTAGATGGTATTTTGCTTAATCTGCGACAACTGGTTCGGAATGGAGGAGGTATTAGTTTCGTCTACACTTTGTTTGTGAACAGATAGGTGGTGTTAGGGATCATTGACCACAGTTTAATTAGTTGGCAGACATGATCAGCGCTTAATTAGCTGGACCTTATTCTGGTGACTAGCTGATGACTCAGAGCGTACGTGCATTTCATTTGCATGTGTTGCATGTCGTGTAATGAAAATAAACAACTAAGCTGTATACGTACAGAATCGTACTAAGAGTTGACCCGATCGATCTCCAAGAGCACATGCAGCGTGATCCAAAGTCAATGTTGTGCTCCCTATATTTGATTTGCTTTGATATATATATCAAGAGCTATCGACATCAAGTGTAGCTGTCCCTTCGGACTTATCAGGGCTGCTAACCTACTTATACCAGATAAGCTATATAATAAGTATATGAATAATGGCACTTCACATTAATTAATCATATGTGATCAAAGAGTTGACCTAGGATTGATTTCGATCTCTGGCTGCAAGAGTACTCAACCAGGTCGCAATGTACAAAATGTACTCTTCTCCTCCTGCGATAAGTACAAAACCGTACTGATTAAGAATCCAAGAGTACAGTTGTGGTGCCCTGCCTTAATTCTCTATGTTGATCAATTGACATCGAGGACTACCTAGAGACATGATGTGCATCACAAACAAGTTTAGAAGGCTCTTTTTTTTTTCAACACAGAGAAGGTCCTGAAGGACCCCGACTCATATTATATTAAGATAGCACCCGCCGGTACAGTTTACATCCAGGACCAATAAGAAAATAAAATTACAAATTAGTACCTGCAAACTGCAAAGAGGACCCCAGATCAACGTTAGGAAACGTGATCCGGTCCCTTAATGCCTCCTGCAAGATGGCAGCGACATTTTTTCTCGCGGGAACCGTAAAAAAATTATTATACGGTTTTGGCCTTTTCTGGGATCTATTAGAATTGCACTTACCCATGCAAGATTTACGGTCATTGTCGATCGGCACATGTAATAGAGATACATGATTTTCTACCTAGTACTACGCCAGAGAGGGTAGCTATTGGCCGCATACATCCATAGTCCAAAGACTTTTGCGGTAGAAAGTGTGAAGCTATTTTGTCTACCGTACCGACCGGCTACTAATTAAATAATTTTCGATGCATCATCATCAGAAAGTACGAGCTACTATGTATATTAAGTTGCCATATATCATAAGTATTTCGTTCTAGTCCAAAGTGCTCGTGTGCGTTCATGGTTGCCCGATAGCCCGTCACTATCGGACGAGGTGTCTTCTTGTACTGGCCGGTAAATAGTCAGAGGATCTTGGATGGCGTATGGTAGCTTGCTTCCAATTTAGCTGGGACCTACATCGCTGACTACATGTGAGGTGTCGGCCTCGGTTCGTCCGCATGTTATAGAGCGAGAAAGTTACGCTGAAAGTAAAAGCCAGATTGATAAAAGAAATAGTACTCCCCCTAGACATATACTACTCCCTCCGTCCAAGAAAAGATGTCGCAGCCCTCCCCAGCTCTAGTTCATTTTAATTTTTGCAAAAATATCCCTAATATATTCATAACGTTTGAAATTTGGGCTTCAAAATCGAAATCCAAACTTAAATCTTTCCGGTCGCGTCGCCTCCGTCACCGTCCCGCTTCCCTCGCGCTGCCTCCCTCGCCGTCCCGTTGCCCTCGCGCTGCCTCCGGAGCCGTCCCAGTACCCTCGCGCAGCCTGAGCCAGAGTCAAGCAGAGATCCCGCCGGAGTCAAGCAGAGATCCCGCCGGAGTCGGCAGTCCGAGCTCGCGGACGCACAGGAGATCGATCATGGCGCGTAGGAGCTCGCGGACGCCGGACTGGGAGTCTCGACCTGACGGCTCGCTAGCCGCGCTCCGTCCTAAGGGCGTGCCCCTTTCGTCGTCGTTCTCCCCCGCCTCCGTAACTCCCTCGATGTCCGCAGCCGCTCCGCGTAGAGGAAGGAGGTCGTGGTCTCCTTCTCTGAGGACGAGGACCGCACCCAGGAGGCACAGACGGCCGACCACCCGGTCCCGGTGCGACTTTGCAAGGTCTGGCAATCTTCGACCTGGTGGAGCGGCGGGGCTCTGCAGGATGCTCATGGTGACCGCTCCCCTAGGCAGAAAAGGGTTCCCAGAATCTTTCCTGTCATGTATCAACACTTGAGATCAATCTTCTGAAACCTTCAGTTATGCACCGAGTGGTCACACTTTCTGTCCTTGAAACAAAAATATTCACAGAAAGATACCTGAGGCAGCTAACGACGACAAAGATGAATCCCGGGGCGAGGTTCGGCATTGCGGAGGCCGCGGCGGGGGGATTTCTTGTTCATGCCATGCAACATGAGGGCTTTGGAACACAGTCACCCTGTAAAACATACACTCATGATTGGGGTGCAAGATCATGTTCGAAGATATAAGGCAATTGCATTCTGTTCACGAATGTGAATAATCATTTGCTTAGCTTCTTACCCGCCGAGAGCCAGCAAGACAAACTGAAGGATTGCTCAGCTCAGACGGCCATTTGTTCCTGCCACACAAGAAACAGATAGTCGGCGGGTGAGTTAGCATTGGATTCTTCGATGGATGCATATGCGGGATATCGCATACCTCCTGGGTGAGGTGTTCGTGCTCCTGGCCATGTCCAACTCATCAGCGTCCATGTACCTAGAGATGCAATTGAGAAATGTTCTGATTAAATTGATTTGTACAGTCAAATTTATCTGAAATATATAGGTTCAGTTGTATTATCTGAATCTATCAAGTGCTCATTAAGGAAAATGGATATTTATCTGAAATGTATAGGGAGAGTATACTAACTTCTTTGCTCCAGCAATAATGAAAGCTTCTAGTGTCCACTTGGGATAGCACAACTCATTAATAAATTGTGAGATTTTTGCATCTGGCAACCAGGACACCAATACCACATGTAGCAATGCAGAACACTGCAGGAACAAAGTTCATAAAGCCAAATCACCTGCTCTCAATGGATTTTTAATATCATGACAAAGTTTTGACCAAATAAATGTTGAGAGGAAGATAATAGCTACAACACCAGTGTTGTAGCTCTATGAACTTCAAGTTACTGGAATTGGCAGTTTGAGAATACAGACCAAATCAAGTAAATTCAAAATTAGGGCATGAGGAAAAACCTTCTGTCTAATATGAACACCAACAAAGCTAGTGAATAGTGGATAAATGATAACCAATTACAAATGGATAAATGATATGAACGACACCTGCCTCACGTCGTCGTTCTCCCCCGCCTCCGCAGCTAATTATAAGGTTATATCTTTATATTCTGAGATAACCATAAAATGAACTTCTCAGGTTTATAGGTATATATGAGAAGTTGAAAATAAGCAACGGTGCTGATCGTACTTAGACATACAGTACATAGAGATAACTGCAGACAAGTTAATTGTCAGAACCGGTGCTGCTTCAGGGTAATGTCACGTACAGCTATAATTTTGCGCAAAAGTGTCCGTACTGTCTCTGTCTTCTAACTAGCAGAAGTGTCCCTTTCTGTTCAAAAAAAGTGAGTGGAGCTGTGATTAGTGAGGCAATAACAGATGGCTATTTCAGTTTTCTAGAACTAGAACAAACATCATAATACAGTGATAAATATAAATCAACTACAGATCCTGCACCAAACCTAGTTTGCAGTATACATATGATAAAAATGAAATACATATTAAGTTTATCTATCTGTATACTTCAAAAATTCACTGAAAATTGCATTAATTGTCATTCACAAAAAAAAATCCAGTTTTCAGTACCCATTGAGAATCCTACAACATTGATCTCATTGGCACTAGCTACATGGGAACTTGATTGGGGATAAAATTACGCAACATGGAATAAAAGGTCGCAATTTACATAAACGAGATTTCATAGATCCATAAAGTTCCTAATGATGATACACCTACTACAGAGCATCAGCTCCTTATCATCCACATACTTAGACTAATATGTACTCCCAAGCATCAGAGCTCAGCCAATAATTCAACTAAAGTATTGTTACATTTTAAATCATACAATTTTAAATCAGATGCATGTTCTCTTGTTACAGAACTGTTTTTGTTCTTAACTGAAACGACTCAAATCATCTTATTGAATAGAATTGAGCACCATTTTATTGTACATGGCACAGTAGGGAGATCTACACTATTTTGCAACATCAAACCATGTCAGTTTATTCACTCGATTTTGCAACCATCAAAATGCATTTTAATGCTCGGGGGAGAGGTGGCCAGGGACGGGCCGGGGTGGATGATGTGGAAGCAGGCCTTGAGACACGCGCCCAGGCCATGATTCATACAAAGCAGAAGTGGTGGGTGCAGCAGTCGAGCTCGCCTTGGACCGCCTACCGCGAGTCCGTCAGGCAGATGAAATTTAGTTCATTGCAGATATCAAGAGCCTAATAGATAAATCACCCAATTTCATCTACCAGAGAGACCCAATTTCATCAAGAGCCTAACACATAAATCACCCAATTTCAAAATCCTGATTTTAACTTACCACATAAAGCTAGCAGGTTGGGGATGCAGAAGGTTGGGGGCGGCCGTCGGGGAAAGCCGCTAGGCCAGCCCCTGGAGATCCAGGACTCGGGCGGCGACCAACACGCGCACGGGCTCCAGGGCTCGGTCAGCGACCGGATCCAAATATCCGACCTTGGGCAGTAGCTGGCAGGGATCCACATCCGTGGGGGCGCTGCAGGAGAGGAGACGAGGAGGCGGCGGCTGGACCGAAAATCCGACCTTGGGCGTGGCGTCTTCGCCGTCAGCGGCGTCGGGCTAGGAGGAGAGGGCAGCAGCAACGTCGGCCGGCGAGGTGAGGGAAGCAAGCGAGCGAGGGGAGGGGAGGGGAGCGGAGCAGAGCGAGCGAGAGAGGATGACGACCGAGGACTGCGGGTTTGGTCGGAACTTTTACAAGGAAATTTTTGCAAATTGACACCTCCGACATCCTTTTATGGACGGAGGGAGTAGATAAACTCAGGTCACATATTTAGGACAGAGTGAGTAGAAGAAATGAAGACTGATTACGAACGCATCACCATGGCAACGTCTATCCTACTCCTTGACAGCGATAATTGATCCTGATACAGGATACCGCTATAGGACATGCAGGTGCATCTTCTCCAACTCCAAGGTTCACAATGTCTCAGTGAGGATTACCGTTCCCCAAACAAGTTTCAATTCCGCTAGTTCACAAAAAGAATAAAGTTTGAGTCCCGCTTCTGCCCCTGCATTACACGGAGTGTTGAAAAATACTCCCTCGGTCTAGAAATATAAGACGTTTTATCTTTGTGAAACGAATGTATCTAAATGATTTCTGTCTATAGATTCGGAGTGAACCTATAAACTAAAAGACATCTAGATAAAGCAAATGTATCTAAACACTTAGCTTTTTAGTGTGTAGATTCCACTAAACTTGAAACAAAAAAGGACAAATGATGTCTCTACATCGATCTTGACGCCTTATATCAGCTATGGTGTACGATGCGGCCAGGGCCAGAATTAACATTCTCATAACCACCGTACTAATGGGAACCAGATGATCTTGTGAGAGTCTTTAGGCTATAGATCACGGATCAACGTAGCCATAAATTATTATACTACGAACTCTGCGTAGCATAGCAAACCGCCATCCGCTTGTATGTCCAAGATAGACGCTAACCTTCTGGTGGTGACCGATGTGTTCGCAAGAAGAAAAAAAGTGATAGGCTCGTTTGAATCACGTGCAACGAAATCGATGCCAACGACTTGCACGCATGCCGTACGGAAGTTTCTCAAGTATGGGTCATGTAACATGTAACCTTTCCGCTAGCTTGCCCTTATCCTTGGAGATCGGACGACGACACCTTGACTTGTCCGGGAGCCAGTAGTGACGATGACGATGATCTTGACAGTCAGACAGAACACCTTGGACCGACCTTGGAGTACTACGTATTATGATATCGTCACGCTAGATATACTACTAACAAACGGCGCTTCACTATTGTTTTCACCATCGTTGGTCAATAAAACCAATTTACATCATAGTTATAATTATAATTAAGTAATTTATCAAGTCCAAGAAGGTACCATGCCTTGATCGTCACTCAGTAATTGAGTTCCTTGCGAAGAGTTGACCCTAGCTAGAGCTGCAAATTCACGCATCGTGGCTCCCCTGGCACATGGAGAGTACGGTGGTTACGGAATATTAATTCCAGCTAGTACATCGTTGATGCACAATACAAGCCTCGTTAGCAAAACCTCGCAAAGCTAGAGTTGACCCTGGCTAGTAGATGAAAACAAACTCTTTGCTTGCTCGCTCACACATATGGAGTGATACGGACTACGGTTGTTCGCAATATATAGTATGTATTAATTCTGGCAACATCATTGGTTGGATTCCTTTCAAAAAATGAAATTGCACTTCTTCAATTGTACATTCAAATCATCGTGAGTTGATAGATATCGGCTCTGAAAAACTGGGCTTCGGGAAGTTTTTGGGCTCATTGGTAGATCTATTTGGAGCGGAGGGTAATAACCTTATGTCAAAGACTGCTTTCAGACATGACACCGATGTAAGATCTCTCAACTCCCAAGAATTAGAACAAGCATACATGAACAGTTGCGTTACAACTTTTACGGGGCATTAGGACCTACATGAATGTTACTTCTTGGATCTGAGGAAAGTGTTGGATCTGAGGTTGACGCCATGGAGCCCCTTGCTTTTCTCCTTCTTCCTCCACTTAGAGATGCAGTAGTAGTCTTTCCTGATGGCGGCGACTCAACGTCAGGGGAGTAGAGCCCCACCGTGGCACACCATCACCCTGAATCCCATATACCTACTGGATCCCCTTAGCATGTACTACACGGAGTACCGTGAGGGCGTGAGCCCGCCGCGAAGGACGAGAAAATGCAGAAAACAAGCCTCAGTAGCAAAACCTCGCAAAGCTAGAGTTGACCCTAGCTAGATGAAAACAATCTCTTTGGCTGCTCGCTCGCACATGGAGTGGTACGGACTATGGTTGGTCGCTATATATATATATATATATATATATTCATTTTGGCTACATCGTCATGGTAACCTAATGCGTTGGCGTCAAGTGGTAAGTATAGCGGCATATACCATATTTTGTTCGACTTCATAGACGGTGTTAAATTAATTACTCCATTCGATCTATATTATTTATCACTGAAATAGATGTATCTAGCACTAAAACATGTCTAAATAAATCTATTTTTACGACAATTAATATGGATCGGCTGGAGTAGAAAAAGTTGCTAACAAGATGATTCCCTGTGAAGGTAGTAGCCGCCCATGCGTTACACAGTGCGATGATTATTCTAAGCTCATCGGTGCATTGCTTCAACCGCACAAGTTCTCTAGTAGCTAGTCCAAGACGAAGAAACCATACTTAAAAGATGATTCCCCTGTTGCCTTGTTGGCTTGCCGTACATTTCTGTAGAGGAGAGAGACGTGTGCTCTTTATTTTTGTGGCACTTTCCGCCTTGTACATCATCAAACGGTTGACTCCACACCATGTACTACATCGACCAAACAGTTTTGTAGAAACTAGCGATCGAGACAAATTGATACTTATATATATATATATATATATATATATATATATATATATATATATGGGTGCAGAATATTCTTCCTGGGTGCAGAATATATATATATATAGTCGTGCTATTTATCTTCCTGGGTGCAGAATATTCTGCACCCCACCGCACCAGCCTGTCTGGTTCCACCCGCACGCACTTCCGGTCGGCACCACTCAGACCCACCCGCGCGCTTGGCGATGTAAAATTACGTCGCACGCTTGATCCGCAGGCCGGTTGCAGACTCTGTATAGCTATCGTAAGATTCCCAACATAAGAGTACTTGCATGCGCCATAAGAAAAAAACCAAGCCAGCCCGTCATATTATGTCTCCATGACTGATTAGAGAGCATCGATGTAAGAAAAATAAACCTATATAAGAAAGTCTGCTAACGAGCACAAGAAACATGGTCGACTAAATTGATGTGTACTCCATCGCAAAGACTAAATTGATGTGTACTCCATCGCAAAGACCAAACACTCACGTAAACAATCTCAGATGGGACGTATAAATTTGTTAAAAGGCACCATTGCATAAGTCTGTGCAAAATATTTAGTTACATCAATTCAATTAGACAAGCAACCCTGGGATATTGCACTTCTATCCTACTAGGCGGCACAATGCTGAACCACAACATGCGGTACAACTCTGAATTTCACTGTGTATCCAGGAGCAGGACACTTCAACATCACCGGCCATCATGAAAAATAGACAAGAAAACAGGATAAGAATGAAGAAACTGGAGCTAATTTCTAACCGAAGCATTCCTTAGGAGAAAAAACTGAATCATTACGAGGAAGGGATACGAGATACAAGGTGGCATGATCTCAATAAGAGCAAAAGAATGCTCGTTTCACACCATCACCTATTTATAAGAAGATTTAGAGACTATCTATATTCTGTGAGCCCAAAATCATACTAAGGATAGATATACTCTGCTTACAAAATTTCTTAAGCCTGAAATTTATGTGCGCCACTCACCAATTCCTAATCTCGAATAGCTAATCGACTTCTGATGAAGAATAGAGAACACAAAACAAGAAAGAATATTAGAATCTGGGTCTAACTTCTTTTGCGGGGGAAATCTGGAGCTAGCTAGCATTCAGATTACACCAGAATGGAGCCGTCCACCATGAAACAATCTACAGAGTACACCAGGATGGAGCTGTCCGCCGCTCACCATGATGACGATGTAGCCTCCAACGAGGCCCGCAGCCACTACGCTGCTCGGCCAGGATGCTGATGCCACCAGCAACCACTACCCACAACGCTGCCTGACTAATTCTGTTAACACTCAACAATATGTAATTCTTATTTATCTTGTCAAGGCAGGATCATGAAAGAGTTTCCGGATTTCTATCTTTACCTTGGTTCTATACTCCCATGTCATCTTCAAGAACATGACATAATTACCAGCTAGGATGTATTGTCTCCACAAAACCACAACACAAATTCCCTGCAAGAAAAAAGAATGGGACAGAGATTGGTTCTTCAAAAGATGGCATCACATCCAGGCTGTATTGTCTCCACAAAACCACAACACAAATTCCCTGCAAGAAAAAAGAATGAGATAGAGATTGGTGCTCCAAAAGATGACATCACATCCAGGCTATACCAAGCTAACGCTTATGCTTGTTGTTCGTAACTGAAAATAGAAAATAAAGTAGTTAAAACATTTAGTATATATTACATTTATAACATGGAAGGCGACTGTGTAAAATCTATGAAGAGAAGCTAAGCAATAAGGGCACTTCTATCTCATCTCGGTCAGACATCACTTGGAGGCCAGTGTGTGAGCTTTGGGGAGTCCTCTCCCACTGAAGTGCCAAGTTTCTCATGCCATGTCCATTGTATTGAGGTCCTATCAACCATGGAATCTGACCATTCCTTAAACGAACAGTCTCTACTACATTCCGAGCATTCATCACCAACATACATAAAAAACATGTGTGACCTTCATGTAATTCATAATTCCTAACCAGAATTCCATTTATTGAACCTGTATAATTTGCTTTCGATTTGGTACTGTCACATAGAACCTAGCTGAGCATGCCCAATAGCACTAGATTGGAGATACAATTGAAGCCAACAAATTAAAAAAAAGATGCAAAATTACTTATCTAAAGATTCCTATTTTACAGCAACAATATTTACATCGATTAAATTTTAAAATTATGAACCAAGATGCTGCAAAATTATAGATAAAATCGTCACTTACTCGTCCAAGTTGGTAAAGATGGGTACTGAAGAGTACCCGGGGGGAAAGAAGAAGCAGCAAGCACAGTTCCCATGTTACAGACCGGCTGAATCGGTAAACAAGCACACGAGAAGCAGCTACATGTTATGAGGGTACATGATTAAAAAAGCCTTGTTTACAGTTGACCATAAAATATTCTCGTCAAATGTAAAATAATCATAATAAAGTTACATTATAATAAAAACAAACACAATGTGCATAGTTAAATACAAGGTGCTTAAATACTCCTCCCTCTTAGCTTTGTGTATGAACATAGTACACGAAAACAGCACAACATGAAGAAAATCAGAACATACAAGAAGCAAAGCAATGTGCATCTTAGCTTTGTGCAAAAAAGAAAGTGAGAAACATGTAACCTGTAAGATCCTGAATGTCGACAACCACCCCTAATCTATGTTACATCATAGATGTATGCAAGAGCTCCTATGGATGTGTAGAGAAGACATGAAAAAATGTCAAAGCTTGGTGTTAAATGTAGAAATATTAATTAGACTACCTTTGCATAGCTGCAAAAACATATTTTTTGTATCGAAAATAATCTTACATAAATAATAGGCAAGACACTGTAATATTTTTTATTTAGATGGATTTTTGGAATAAAGGAAACTTCCGATGAGTCCTTCACAACTGAACAATATAGCTGAACATCTCTAACAGCAGAAACTCTTGAAGGAGGCATCTGTTCAAGAGAGAGAAATTATGAATACTAAAACAAACTATTGTTACAAGGATATCCACATGAACTGAAAATTTGATTGAAAGGCAATGTAACCATTGATTCCCACATCATGCTTATTTGTTCTCAATCTCGATTTCAGACTAGTCAATTTCGTCTTACATTATTAAATTTGATAACAGATTCATCTCCTCTGCTCTAATCCTAACTTGCATGATGAATGACTAAATGCAAATTACTATTCAACAAAGAATGGATAAACACAGGACACTTGAATTGATCCACCTATCAGGCATGGTCAAAAAAGAAATACTACTCGTCAGGCACAAACAAATAATTTGTAGCAAGGCATGAATCTTGTAGTTAGAGCAATGCACAGTAGAGCCATAGAACGGCATGGGCAGTGGTTATCTGTTGCTTAGTTGGCATTTGATGTAAGAAAGTATGAAGATCAAATATCCATCGAGGTGAGTACTTAATTTATTGGTGCTCTTGGCTATTGGTAAGAATTCAAGCTGGGTTGAGAAAAGAGGCACTATGGAAAAAGCCACTCACAGCAGATAGCTGAGAGGCCGTCACAAACCTTGTCTCAGGGGCATCTATGCTCACAGATGCAAACTTCACCAAAGTCTAGGTGCTCTCCTGCAATCCAGCAACGATGAAGAATTCTACAGATAGGTAACCTGGCAGCATCGCCTCTCCACTTGGGCAGAAGCAACGTCTCTCCACGCTAGAAGATACCGACAACAGCTGCCGAGGATAGGAGTGGAGAGCAGTAATTAAGAGGCCACAATTGTTGAACCACTCGCAGGTACAAACTGCAAAAATAATCCATAAAAGATGAATCAATAAAAAACAATATCAACTCAAATCAAGCAGGTCTCAAACTTCAAGATAATGTAAGCTCCTGAAGGTTCTATTAAATCACATAATTAATCCCTAAGATCACCAGAGACTGCAGACTAACAAGCTACACCAATCTACCAAGAACTTTGATGAATGTTAGGAACAACCGCGCCCACCAAGTAAAAATGCGGGATGAAGGGATGTGGGGCTTGCCGGACGCCGGCGACGAAGAAGAAGATGGGGACGAGCGGCGCCAGGTGAGGGATAAGCAGCCGGAACAGTCCTTTTGGCAAGGAGCGCAGGAACCGCTGCAGACGACGCGAGGGGGGAGGCTCGGGCTAGCAGCGCTCGTGGCTGTTCGCCTAGCGCCTGCCTGGCCGCCTTCCGCTCACCACGTCGCCGATTCGGGCCGCGTGGGGAAACCCGCCGCGAACCCCAGCTGAAGTCACCGCCGGCCGTAATCAATCGCTGAATCAGCTTCCCGGCGGCAACATTACCCAATTGAAGTCGCTCGCCGCCGGCCACAATACCCAGCAGACGCTCGCCGGCCACACCGCTCCTCCACCAGCCGATTCCCAGAACCGCCGCACGCACTGGATTGACAACGATTGTGGGGCAGCTCCCAGCACCCCACGACCCAAAAAAAAACCGAACCGTCAATGTAAAAAAAATACGTAGGACGCGGGTTCTAATTGGGTTCGACCCATTAGGTTCGGTGGAGCCAGGATGAACCGGCTCGTTGAATCGACCCGGGTGCAGAATAACTTATTCTGCACCCAGGGGTATAATAGAGCTTAAATTGATACTTACTCCGTTTTAAAATATAAGATGTTTTAGATTTATAAAGAAAATGAATCTAGACTTCTTTTAGTGTGTAGATTTATTTCAAAGTTGAATGAACCTACATACTAAAACAAGTCTAGATTCATTTTCTTCACAAACCTAAAACATCTTATATTTTGAAACTATATATATACTTCCACTCATTGCGGTCCGTACACATGCATGATCATCAAGTACGGAGTTAGGTACAAGGTGGTTGATAAAAAGAAATACTCCTGTATATCTATCTATCTATATTCTTGCTGCATCGATCGTCATATGTCGATGGCAGAAAGTCTCGATGTAGTAGGAGTACTCCAAATATTTATAGGGCTGAATAGCGACTTGTTGTGGTGTATTTTATGTCAGCAGACATCAGTTGGTAGGTCAATCGCACCGTTGCAAAATTTTCGGTGTTCCAGTTTTTCAGTAGCTAGACGGCCAATGCTGACTAGAAATTAGTGCAATAAATTGAAGGCACTGATAGATTTTCTGATATTAACCTCTTATAACACAGTATTACAAACTACAAACCCCTATGAGAGACTAAGGCCTCCTCTAAGATGCGTCTCGATATGCGCCCACAAAGTCACGTGGTGTGGGATACCACACACCATCCTAAGAGGGTGCATCACGTCGACCCCTAGCTAGGGAATGTACACGTATGTATATACGATTGCACAGTACGGAGGTAAACATAGTCGAACAAGCTTTAGACGTGTTGGGGCGAGGTGTTCGGTGGGGTGGAAGGTACGGCGAGGATGGCGTTTCGTCTACCACGCTCAGAGGTGCTGTTCTCGGCGAACTTGATGCTCGCGCCATGGAGCCCCTTGCTCGTGTCCTCCTCTGACCACTCGGCACCATAGTAGTCCTCCTCGGTGGCACCGGCGCTAGGAGGGAGGAGCATGGAGCCCCACTGCGGGAAGTGCACGAGCGCGACGGGGAGCGTGCAAACCATGATCATGATACCCATGTACTGGAGCCCTTTGCCCGTGGAGTACTGCGACGAGGTGAAGAAGAGAAACTGCGTGAGCCCGCCGCCCACATTACCACCGGCGCCGCTCATGCCGGAGATGAGGCCGAGGGAGCGTCGGGAGACGAAGGGGATGACTCCGTACACAGCACCACAAGCGGCCTCGACGCAGATGGAGTAGAGCACCATGAATGTGACGGAAGTGGGCAGGCTGGATGCACGGCCGAGACATATGCAGAAGGCTCCACCGGCAGTCTGGAGGATCCAGATGTTCCAGAGTCGGGCTCGCATGCCGAAGTAGCGGGCACCAAGGTCAGAGAGGTAGCCACCCATGGGGCGCGCAAAGATATTGGCCAAGCCAAAGGAGGCGGCGATGGTGCCAGCGGCACGGAGGTCAAGGTGGAAACTGTCGAAGTAGTACTCGGCGATGACGTTGTTGGTGGTGAGCTCGACACCCATGCAGTAGCCGTAGATGAAGACGAATATCCAGGTGCGGTAGTTGGTGACGGCGCCACGGAGAACATTGGAAAACTTGTCCTTGTTCATGTCACCATTTTTCTGCAGGCTCCCAAGGTTGCCATCAGGAAGGTCTTGTCCCATGGTGAGCACCAGCAAGCCCATCACCACCAACATCATTCCAGGCACAAAGTAGGCGAGGCGCCATGCAGTAAACTCCGTCGCACCACATGCCAATATGGCATCGAAGACGAGAGGCATGATGAGCTGGGTTGCGCCGCCACCCATATCACCCCACCCTGCCGTCAAGCCGCCGACCGTCCCGATGATCTTACTATTGAACATGGTGCTCACCCAGTACTGGCACGACACGAAGGTGGCGAGCGAGACACCGATGAGGAAGCGGATAGTTATGTATCCGGCAGGGCTATCGATGATGGACATGCAGAACACTGCGGGTGCAGAGAGCATGACGAGGAAGGCGCAACCATAGCGCGGGCCAAGGAGGTCGCATATGGCACCCATGGCAAGCCTAGAGAAGATGGCACCAGAGACAGAGGCAACCCCGGCGTTGCCGATGTCAGCCTTGGTGAGGTTGAGGTTATCCCGGATGATGGGAATGAGCGGCGCGGCGGCGAACGTGGAGACGACGCAGGTGAAGAAGGACATCCACCCGAGGTGGAAGGCACGCATGTGGGGGTTGCCGAAGGAGAATATCTTGATGGACTTGGCCTTGTGCTCGGAGTCCACCGGCAGAGAGAACTGGGGCGACACCGCCGTGGCGCCCTCCCTGCCAACCTCCATTTCCATATTCTCTACTTTTGGGGCTGCTGGAAGAAGGATTCTTCTTCCTTGTTTGGTTGCTAATAAGAGCTAGGCAAGAAGAGCCAAGACCTGATAATCTGGAGGCTGAAATGGTTGGTGTGATTTGTGCTCGAGAGACTACAAGGAGACATGTATTTATAGCCTGCGGGAACTGCTTCGGTTTGGCATATTCGTTGGCATATTGCTTCCTCCGTTTCCATTTGTATAGTTAGGTCGTTTCAACTAATATTCCATGTATTTTGCTCAAGTTAATGTGCACACTGGCCATTAGTTATATGTTTGACGTGCTAGTGCTCTGTTTCTTAATCATTCGATGTGCAACTAATTAATGATGAGATTAACGATGATCGTACATCTGTACGGTTTGAACTTATAAGAGCTGCCAAACTACTTATAATGATGAGTAATATATGTGCAGCAGGGCACTAATTGTTGCAAGTGCTGGACTGTGCGATGAGTTGACACCGTAGGGTTTATTCGATCTGACTGCAACATTTGCTGCTTATTACTTTTAGTACTCCACACGCATATAACGCGTCGATAGGCCGTAACTGCTACTCTGTCCGTATCGACCGTACCTGCCAGTCTCCCACATAACGTGATTAGCTGGATCTCTCTAGCTACGATTGTTTTATCGAAAACGATGCAAAGAGTTGACTCTGAAGAAATGTTAGACTTGCTTGCACATGGGGGCGCTAGAGGTTAACATTTCTTACAACATCTAACAAATTTTACAGGAATTTACAGATTTTAATTAACTAACTGTTCTTTCTAGACTGTTCTGAATCCGTCATAAGTAACTAGCAAGAATTACTTGCAAGTAACGGCGGTAGATTCATCACAGTCAGCGCTGATCGATCGATCTTATCATAATCACCAAGCTACTTATATACGATAAGCTTATAGTAGTAGATGGTTAAGAATTCGAGATGAGAGGTCACAATTTGCACTGCATGTGCAAATGTACACAGGAGTTACAATCAAAACGTCCGACTCCTAAGACCAGCCAACTCGAGTTGACTTTGCGTATGATCGACTTCGATCTGGCTGCAACATTAATTAACCTGCAATATTCGAAATGTACTCCTTCGACAAAGCAGGCAACGCTGCTACGTGCAATTTAAGAATTGACTAGTTACAGCACTGCCGGAGGTTGCACATGCAAGAGTACGGTGGTGGTACACTAGCATCCTTACAATTGGTATATCAAGAACTATCTAGAGAAACGATGTGTGCTTTGTTGACTTCAGAAACACAAGTTTAGAAGTAATTTTATTTTTTCCATGCATCCATATCAGTGGAGCCTTGGGTATTTGGCCATGGGTGCCAAAACTAATTTGCGAAATGTTAAATGGTGCCACAAAAAACATAGCAAAATGCGGCAGTGTTTTGTGTGTTTGAAAACGTGGTGTGTAAGAAGAGTTGAGTTTTGCACCTAGTGTGAAGACAGTTCCTCAGATCCTCCCCCAACTTATGTCTCGATAAGTTTAGCAAGAACAATGGAGAACTGAATTGTAAGATCTTTGCCTGCTTTGTGATGCAAAAAAGAGAGCCGATGCACAACAAAAGGCTGATTTGATACCCAAAGTAGCATCGCTATAGACAATTGGCCCAGTGCGGGAACAAAGTGAGATCCGGCGACCAAAATGTCCTAGCACCGCCATCCAAGAACCAAGAAAGCACAGATTGACATATGCTTAGATTGCTAGGCTACGAAACCCACCTTCCGGTGGTCATTGGTCGATCTTAGCCTGAATGCTAGATCTTTCTACCGAATGTCGGTTCCATCAACTGATGGTTCCATCAACTGACGGTTCCATCAAACTAATTTGCGAAATGTTAAATGGTGCCACAAAAAAACACAGCAAAATACGGCGGTGCTTTGTGTGTTTGAAAATGTGGTGTGTATGAAGAGTTGAGTGTTGCACCTACCGTGGAGACAGTTCCTCGGATCCTCCCCTCGCTTCTGTCTCGATAAGTCTAGCAAGAACAATGGAGAGCTGAATTGTAATATCTTTGCCTGCTTTGTGATGCAAAAAAGCAACATAAGGCTGATTTGATACCCAGAGTAGCATCACTATAGACAATTGGCCCAGTGCGGGAACAAAGTGAGATCTGGCGACCAAAATGTCCTAGCACCGCCATCCAACAACCAATAAAGCACAGCTTGTGAGAGGCCTCTTGTTTGGATCGATTATAATATCCCTAACTAATAGTGATGCTTCTGATGGGCATGTCACATTGTCGGGTACGACCCTATTAAAAGGTTTTTTTAGAGGATGTGGCCGTTAAAAGGATTGGTGTTTCATGGCGCCGAGAGTCTTGGTGCGGAGAAATAATCTTTTGGACCCACGACAGCCATACTTCAAAGGTCTCGTGAGTGTGTTTATGTGAATGATACTAGGGCTCAGGCCAATAGATCATAGATTGACCTGTGTTTACCTAGGTTCAGAACCCCTATCTTATGATAGAAACCCTAGTTTTGCCATTTCATCGTATGAGTATATAAAACATAACTATGATTACTAGGGGGCTTTTGAGAAATTGAAGGACTAACTCATCTAGTATATAGATTGATCTAGGGTTTAGGGTTAATATGGTGTATGGAGTCAATGGCATGGGTGTATGCGTGAATGATCTAATGGATGTCCCTTCTCCTCATCATCGTCCTTCCCCTTATATATAGGCTCAGGGCCGGCCCTGGAGGGGGGCTGAAGGGGTAGCCGCCCCGAGCCCAAAATATATAGGGGCCCCAAAAAATATATGATCCTTACATTTCTTTATATATATCCCAATTTAGACTCTAGAAAAAATAAAGAAAGTATTGATCGGTCATTTCCCATTGGACCATATTATGCCCTAATTCTTGAATTTCTGATTAGTAGTTGTTCTTATTTTTCAGCGTTGGTAACTAGTGATGACACCTGATTCTAGTGCTATGAAAAGAAAAAGAGGAACCAAGGACATAAGCTGATAAAAATCACAAAGAGAATTTCTTCATAAATTTTTGAATAGTAACACGAGCACTTCGAGAAATCCATATGAGTTGGTCCTAGTTCTTGTGGAGGAACAATGTAATGTTGATCTAGAAGATGATATTGGTAGGACAACTTTGATATCAACATAGATGATGAAAATGTGAGTGATCATGAGCATGTATTTTAGTTCATTGCCAGATGCTTAGATTGCTAGGCTACGACACCCACCTTCCGGTGGTCATTGGTCGATCTTAGCCCGATTGCTAGATCTTTTCACCGAATGTCGGTTCCATCTACTCATGGTTCTCTTGCTCACTCTTTCCATCTGGCCCTAGTGCTAGAGGGAGACATTTCGAGTTCCACCAAGTGGCAAAGTCACTGTCCGTCGAGATCTCTTTTCACTATGGCTGCGGTACGTTGCCAACCGCCACCTCCCAGTTGTTCATCCACCGGTGAGGTTGTGTGAAGTTCTCGGGGATGCACGCAGAAAGGGACCGGATCACATTTCCCTTTGTTGACATCGGATCATTTCTGGAGTTTGCCAAGAACAGAATGTAATTTTCCTTTTCCATGGGGACTGGTTGTAAACCGTATCTAGACTTAGTCTTAGTCTGGGTCCTTCGAGACCCTTCTTATATTGAAAAAAAGTATGCAATGCATTAGTTATTAGTTAGATAGAGCTCTCACGACGAGTCGATGCCAATTAATGGGACTTGAGACTTTAGGTCGATCACCGACCCATGTTTTTTTTTGACAGGTAAAACATAGCTTTATTACGGTAAACTGTTGGGCAAATCGCCCATTACAATCACATCGATATTAGACGGTAGATCATCATCCCACACACTCATTATACCAGGATCACATTTAGACCCAAATTGGGCTAACTCATGTTTGTTGCAACCACGTACCGTACCGTACCGTACGTTTGTTGCATGTGCTAGCCAACTGCCTGAAAGGTTCCATCTACTTTGTTTACGAAGATGAACTTAATAGACATTGTGGACTTCGTAACCAAGTATAGCTTCTTAGCATATACCCTGGAATAGTATTGTTCCCTATATGCAAGTTCTTTGGCAAGCAACTGGTCTCCTCCTAGAGTATGGGGGCACAAGTAGTCGCTGCCATGGATTGATTCAATGGGACGGTGACTCAGTGGGCTTTTTCCGAGAGCATTAAGTTAACTTTTGGTCCCTTTATTAGGGATTTTGGGGATTTGGTATAATCACCTTCCAATCCATTTAAATACACTAGTAGTTGGTAAACTCAGAACTAAAACAACACAATATTGCTGTCGCTACCTCTTGACGGCAGCATTTTATTATGGGACTAACGATGCAGCCAACCGTGCATACGCTCTGCTCCTCCATGTGATTGCAGCAGCTAAGGGTCAACTCTTTTGCAAGCCTTTGTACTACTACCGTTGGCACCAGACTAATGATAGCTCAGGCTAGCTATAGATCACGGATTCGGACGCTTATAGCAATATAGCTAGAGTTCTGAAAAAAATCGAGCCCTATTTCGTTTCTAATAGCGCTATACCATATAGAGAGGCCATGCTAATTAATCAGTATACATTATTTTGATAATAGCATGCTATATTGCGTTGTATCACACTAATAATCGTATTTTAAGGTTGACGCTACTTTAGTGTACCATGCTATTTTTTTTTCTTGGCTCTCGAATCAGGCTTTCGCCCCGCTTTATAAATAAAGCCAAACGGCCGAACAGTTACAAAGTGATCAGGGATTCCTTTTACAAGCAGATCATAAGATATACAACAAAAACTAGAAAGCATCGAGCTTGCCACCAAAGACGACGTGAGACTAAGAAAACCTGGGCTCCGCGTCAGCGCCCCCAAGAGGGTGACGACACAACAAGCGTCATCGTCGCCGAGACCAAAGAAGTCTAGGGTGTTCACCTGGAGCCCAAATGCGGAGAAGATAGCCGCAACGGTGCCCTCAAGAGGGTCACGACATCCGCAGGCATCGCCGCCGTTGGCGCCGGAGCGTTGGGATTTCTCCCGGAAAAATCCTTGCCACATCTAGGGCCTCAGACTACGACCATCCCCGAGCTGAGCTTCCACCACACGATCTGGGCATCGACTATGCTAAGACGCCGCCAACACCAGGAATCCCTGACACCCACTCCTCGCCACCCTCATGGCTCCAGGAGACGACCATCACCACCGCCACGTCGCCCGCCGTCGAGCCGCACGTGCGAACCACCTTCCGGGGCCGCCGCCTCGGCATCCGAGATCTTGCCCACGAAACCGTAGACGCTACAACAGAACTTCCATCAAAGTGGACAAGGGACCGAGGCAACTCGACAACACGCGGACAACAGGGGTTCAATTAGCAGGACACACCCGCCGATTGAACACGCAGCACCCGAGAAACAGGTCTGCCAGGCGGTCACCAGAACCAGGCCTCCGGGCCCGGATCCGGCACCCCAACCACTATGTGGCCAGGGGGTAGGCTCCTAGACGCGCTGGATGCCCCTAGAACCTGCGTGGGGGCGCAGGACCGACAACCCAGATCAGGCCCGAAAGGGCCTGGATCTGGGCCAAGGCAGGCCCAGCACAACCCAGGCCAGCTCTGCCTGCCCGCCATCGCTTGGTTGCTGTCCGACCCGGTCCTCGTCTTCGACTCCGGTGGAGGAGACCGCCGTAGGCCCTGCCAGCCCGCAGACAAGGATCTCTTGAAGAAGCTTCAGCGCCGCTGCCTTCGTCCATGGGAGATGGTCGCCGCGCCACAGAGCCCCGCCGCCTCCACCACGAGAGCCCTCCGCAGCCGTAGCTCGCCGGCCCGCCGCGCTGGGGGAGATAGGGCCGTCGCTGAGGTTCGCCGCCGTCTGACAGAGCCGCCCCATGCCGCCCTCCAAGATCCCGGCCAACCAAAGAAGGACCGCCGCCGCCTTTGCACCGCACGGGCTTTGCCCGGCGGCGGCGGGGTGAGGGGAGAAGGTGGGACGGGGGCTGTTAGGGTTTCGAGCCCCTGGTCGCCCGCGGGGGGCGACGCGCCCTTCAATAGTTTTTCAAAGTCTTTTTCCTTGGCTTGTACGGTGTATATATTTGTTCACACGTATAGAAAAAACAAGGCCAGCATCGCCACAATACCTCACGCATACGCCACTGATGACGCTCTTATTGTATGTCCACCGTACCGTGCTGGGAAGCTTCGTCCGGAGTACGTACGGGTCCGTACAAGATGATGCCAGCCTAGGCTTGGTCAGCTTTCTGCTTTAATTATCCTTGAGAATGACATCTTGTTAGGGAGGAAGATTGACTGCGACGATGGACACAAGAGCACCTTGGACTTGGAGTACTCCCTCCGTTTTAAAATATAAGATGTTTTAGATTTGTAAAGCAAATGTATCTAGACTTGTTTTAGTATATAGGTTCATTCAATTTTAAAATAAATCTACACACTAAAATAAGTCTAGGTTCATTTTCTTCACAAACCTAAAATATTTTATATTTTGAAACGGAGGGAGTAGTTACAATATTATCGTGCTACATGTACACAGATCGGGCATATAGATTTACCATACCGCACGGAAGCTTCCGAGTAAGTACTTGTGTGCACATAGAGACAAAGCTAGGGAAAACGTCAATGAGGTCATCTGTGTGTCATCTCTATTGCAGTGTTTTTGTGTTTTCGATTTTCTAAGTTTAAGAGGAGGGGTGACACACCAAAGCAAAAGTGCTAAGTATAATTAGCCATTAGTTACTACTTCCTCCGATCCGTAATAATAAGGCTTTAGGCTTTTGATGGAACATTGTTGTATGATGTTATATAAGCCAAAACGCAAAATCAAAAGCACATATATATTTTGATACTTATGTTCAGGGGCGGATCCAGACGAAATTTTGACTGGGGGCACAACATTTGACCGGGGGCCTGTCTCTGTATAAATTTGCTAAATCTGAACATTTTCTTTAAATTTCTGAACAAAAAATACAGGAATTCAAAATTTTGAGTGGGGGCCTAGGCCCCCACTCGCATGTACTTGGGTCCGCCGCTGCTTATGTTGCTTATATATAAACCAAAAGCCTAGGCCCCCACTCGCATGTACTTGGGTCCGCCGCTGCTTATGTTGCTTATATATAAACCAAAAGCCAAAACTTAAAATATAGCCTAACCAAACAACCACTTAGTAGCGTGCCGCAAATTAGCTCCGTGCATTATGGACCGTACACATGCAACATCATCGAAGTACGGTGGTTGCGATACTATACTATCCGTCTCCATCATCGGTAACCAAAAGTCTAAACCTACTCCGTGTATCGAGCGCTGGCTACCACAGGATCGGAGCCGCTAGCTGCTATTTTATTTCAGCAACAGACTGGCTGGCTATCTCATTGACCCGTATCTCTCTCTCTCGTTAAACAGCAGCTGGTTGGCGAAAATGATGGTTATTAGCTGTTCCCGATTTGTTCTCCTGTAGCTGTGTGATCTCATATATATAGTTGATGCTGACGATCGGTCGCGCAAGCTGTACGGACACAAGTATGATCTCCGGCCAAGGACAGAGACAGGTTGTACTTTTGATCGGTTGTTGTGCAACTACGTCTACGGAATGGCAGGCACTCCCTCCCTTTTTAAATACTTCCTCCGTCCTAAAAAAAAATGATATAGTTGATTTATCTAAATTTAGATGTATTTAGACACTATTTAGTATTATATATATATATATATATATCTAAATTTTGATAAATTTGGGTCATCCTTTTTTCAGACCGAGGGCCGGGGGTATAAAATGTTCGAAATTTATAAAGGGGAACGTGCCCGCACTAAGGACCTGGCGCCATGGAAAACCAAAATTGCCAGGGAAATTTCTTTTTTTTTGGTCCTGGCGACTTTCTCTTTTCTTCTTTCTTTTAAAGCAAAGTCCTGGCCGTGGATGCCTATGATAGGTGGCGCATAGGCCGTCGCGCCGTGGTTCCAGAATTCAAATGTTTGCTTAAGTGTTCTGTCCAAAATATTTTGGGAGTTCAATTTACACTCCCAAAACGTCTTCCAATTAGGAACATATTATTTACTGCATGTTAGTTCTTCGCCAGAGGCATCCATTGCAAGACTTTCCGTCCACCATTACTACTTTGGAAATTAATTAACTGGGCAAATACGATGCCAAGACAAGAACAAACAAAATGAAGGAGAGAACAAGGTGTACGAAAGATACATAATCATATTGATCTCTTCTCATAACATGTTACAATCCCCTGTAGACAGAGAGACTAATAAGGCCTCTCCTCTAAGACGGGTCCGGATCGATAAGCGCCCACAAAGTCACGTGTTGTGGAAAAAAACCACACGTCCTAATAGGGAGCGTCATCTCGACCCTAGGGGCATGTACATGTGCATTTATGACGTGTATATATACGTGTGGATGGTACGGTGGTAGATCAACGAGAGATTTATACGTGTTGGGGTGTGGTGTTCGGTGGGGTGGCAGGGGCGGCGAGGACGGAGTTGCGTCTTCCACGCTCGGAGGTGCTGTTCTCGGCGAACTTGATGCTTCCGGCATGGAGCCCCTTGCTCTTCTCATCCTCGGACCACTCGGTGCCGTAGTAGTCCTCCTCGGTGGCGTCGGCTCTGGGAGGAAGGAGCATTGAGCCCCACTGCGGGAAGTGCACGAGTGCGACGGGGAGTGTGCACACAATGACCATGATGCCCATGTACTGGAGCCCTTTGCCAGTAGTGTATTGTGAAGATGTAAAGAAGAGGAACTGCGTGAGACCGCCTCCCACGTTACCGCCCGCGCCGCTCATGCCGGAGATGAGGCCGAGGGAACGCCGGGAGACGAAGGGGATTACTCCATACACAGCGCCGCATGCCGCCTCGACGCAGATGGAGTAGAGGACCATGAATGTGACGGAAATGGGAAGGGTGGTTGCACTCCCAAGACAGATGCAGAAGACTCCACCGGCTGTCTGGAGGATCCAGATGTTCCAGAGTCGGGCTCGCATGCCGAAGTAGCGGGCACCAAGGTCGGAGAGGTAGCCACCCATGGGGCGCGCGAAGATATTGGCCAAGCCAAAGCAGGCGGCGATGGTGCCGGCAGCGCGTAGGTCGAGGTGGAAGCTGTCGTAGTAGTACTCGGCGATGATGTTGTTGGTGGTGAGCTCGACACCCATGCAGTAGCCGTAAATGAAGACGAATATCCAGGTGCGGTAGTTGGTGACTGCGCTGCGAAGAACGTTGGAGAACTTATCTTTGTTCATGTCACCATTTTTCTGGAGGCTCCCGAGATTGCCGTCGGGAAGGTCTTGTCCCAAGGTGAGCACCAGCAAGCCCATCACGACCAACATCATTCCCGGCACAAAGTAGGCGATGCGCCAAGCAGTGAACTCCGTCGCACCACATGCCAAAATGGCGTCAAAGACGAGAGGCATGATGAGCTGTGTGGCGCCGCCACCCATATCACCCCACCCCGCCGTCAAGCCGCCAACCGTCCCGATGATCTTGCTGTTGAACATGGTGCTCACCCAGTACTGGCACGACACGAAGGTGGCCAGCGATACACCGATGAGGAAGCGGATAGTGATGTATCCAGCAGGTCCATCGATGATGGACATGCAGAACACCGCGGGCGCGGAGAGCATGACAAGGAAGGCACATCCATATCGCGGGCCAAGGAGGTCGCAGATGGCGCCCATGGCTAGCCTAGAGAAGATGGCGCCGGAGACGGAGGCAACCCCTGCGTTGCCGATGTCGGCCTTGGTGAGGTCGAGGTTGTCCCGGATGATGGGGATGAGGGGAGCGGCGGCGAACGTGGAGACGACGCAGGTGAAGAAGGACATCCACCCGAGGTGGAAGGCGCGCATGTGGGGGTTGCCGAAGGAGAAGATCCTGATGGACTTGGCCTTGTGCTCCGAGTCCACCGGCAGCGAGAAGTTGGGAGGCGGCGGCGTGGTGGCCTCCATTTCCATATCCTCTTCGCTTGAAGAGAGAAGGCTTCTTCTTCCTTGCTCGGTTGCTCCCTGGAGCTAGCTCTCTCAGAGTTGTGCCGTGGACTAGGAGGTAGGAAAGAGGAGCCAAGACTTGAAGAGTCTTGAGGTGGCAATGTCTATTGGCAGGGTTTGTGCTCGAGAGACTCCAAGGAGGCGTGTATTTATAGGCTGCAGGAACAGCTTCAGCTTGGCATATTATTTGGCATATGCTCCACTTGTTTCGATTTGCCAAGATCGTCTCGATTAATTCTACCTGCATTTTCCTCAAGTTAATGAGCACTTTAATAATTATATGTTTGACCTTCCCTCTGTTTCTTAATTAACTCTGTCCAACTAATAAAGAGGGTAACATGGATCGTACATCTGTCCTGCTGAACTTATCAGGGCTGCCAAACAGCTTATATTTGCAGGGCATTGACAGTGTTGCAAGTACAATGCAAAGAGTTGACACTCTACGGTTTATTCGATCTGACTGCGAATCTTGCATGTTGAGATATTCCTGAAACGTAATTGACCCTGCAGTACACCTTGGTAAAAAATCAGTGTGTTCTTTTGGTATACCTCCAGTCCAAGAAGATCTTGTTACGGAGAGATGCCGTAAATTGCTCTACTCGCTCCGCGTCTGACAGTATAATTACAGAAGCTCGGCCAGTGCTCCACCTACTACCCACACAACGTGCCTCGATCTCTGTAGGATTGTGTGTTGTCTACAGCCATTCATGTTTGAGTTGACTGTGCAGTTCTAGAAATATTGGCCTAGCTAGCTAGCTCTTGCACATGCAGGAGCTGGAAGTGAATTTAGTTTAAGCTGTGTTACAGCATTAAAAAGTTCAAAGGACTAACTACCAAAGCTAATGAATCAACTACTAGCTAGTGTTATGCTCATTCATGCTCTTAAGTATGCATCATATAGCTTCTTTTGAATCTTTGTTTCTGAATCAGTAGAGTTACTTGCAAGTAATTGTGGTTGATTCAGTACTGTCATGTTTGCAAAACCAAAGAAATCCATACGTCCTATATATAGTATACAGGCCTGCCAAGCTACTTAGATGATTGCAATTTTGAGATGAGATTACCACCAAGTGCACTGCATATGCACACAAGAGTTCGCAATCAAACCGGACAAACGAAACACCTACTCCTACGACTACGAGAGTCTACGACGACCAACCGGGAGTACAAACAAAACCTTGCAATCGATCCTAGAGTTGACTCTGCGTGAACAAAGGACATCTGCACATGGAACAGTACGGAACCATGGTGGTTGCCTCGTCATGGATCGATCAGCCATATATATGTTGTGCACGATAGATCTGCCTACGGTACGGAACATGGTGGTTGCCTCATCATGGATCGATCAGCCGTATGTTGTGAACGATAGATCTGCCTAGAGATCCCATTTACGAGTCTGTAACATCCCCACAAAATGAGCAAATCAGTAAAAGTTTGTTATTGTATGTCCAGTAATAATTCGTAACACACTCTCCCTCCCCGCTCCCGTCTCGTGTCCCCTAGGGCAACAGCGGGGCAAAACCCTACCGCTAGGATTTAGGTATAGGGGGCGAGGCAATAACCGAGCCAAAAAAAATTGTCTCCCAAGCTACATCAGAAGTTTTATATCCAAGTGTTGTTGACGTTTCATTTTGCTCCTACATAATAAACAATTGCGAGGGTGTATAGATATATAAAACAATGGTGAAGAAATTAACATATGCACCATAATGATGAGGTTGATAATCAAACTATGTTATCTGGCACAAAATACCTTGCCATGGAACTTATCATCCAAAAGTTTAAGATGTATTACGAAAATTAATCAGTGATATCTAAATTGTGTGATTTAGCTACAATATTTACAGATTTGGATCATTATTGGTTGAACCAGCACTCAAATTGGCTGTACACATACACAATCAAATAGGATTAATTAGTTAGTATTACATAAGCAGTACCTGATCAATGTTGCGGGAGTACATACCTAGAGAGAATTAAATCCAGCTCATGCTCATCCCCTCTGCAAATGCGTATATTTTGAGGTTGAAGCAGACCGAGTGGTCTTAGGGAAGCCATCGCTAAAGGTCCGAGCTTCCGGGCAATTTTGACTATGCGCCTGTCCATGCCCTAGATCAACGAAAAAAATCAATAGACAAATCAACCGGAATAAGAGATGATAGCCGAAATAGAGTCGACATCTGCGAGGCGGTGGAATTGCACGGCGAACCGGCGCAAAGGCCCTACGGCCCTAGCAGCGATAGAAGAGACAGAGGCGACACACAAGGATGCTGATTCAATCAATTCATTGTGGGAAGAATCCACGACCAGCAAACAATCCAGACTGTCCATGTTCGACAATGGCCTAAACTTGTACAAGTACTCTTTTTTAGAATTACCTGTACAAGTGCATGGGATGTTGGGTATTTGGGCTTCATTTCTTCGGCGTGCAATGGGATATTTAATCAATAATATTTAGCTAATCAAATGATCATTATCATATTTATATACTAGTAGGCCTACTGAATATAGTTGAGGGGCGTCTAGCCCGTGCTAGCCCCCTTGCCTCCGCCCCAGCCGCACCTACCGCCGGTGTGGACCGTGGTGGCGGATGACCCCGCGCTCTGAAGGGGCCTATGAGTAGAAGGTCATAGCGGCGGCCCACGGATGCGGACAGGGCAACATCTGTGGGGTTCGTATGCGTACATGCGGTCGGAGCGGTGCTACCTGGTCAAGCGGCGGTGCCAGCCTCCTCCACGGTCGATGCCGTGCTGCTATGTATTCGAGGATGGCGTAGGCTAGTGTTGTGGGTCTAGGTTCCTACCCAGATCCATCGCCTACACGATCATGGCTGCTTAGTGGCGCGTTGGTGCCTGGTGTGGGACTAGCATGACGCAATGGAGGGCTGGAGGTTGTGGAGCAGTTGCCGTAGGTGCCATGGGGGGCATGATCTGTGCCCGTGCAGGGAAGAGGATCGAAGGCAAGGGAGGTGGTAGGTGGGTGTCGGTGTTCCGCTACTTCGTGTTGTGAGTGGCCAGAGGATGGAGAGGTCACGCTTCTCTAGATTATTGTGATGTTAGCATCCTACATGGTGTAGTGGTGGTGGCGAGGTGTGATCCTTCGGGCGAAAGCCCTATGCCAGTATCTGTTTGGCACTGACGACGGTGACACCTTTGGGTGATGTCTCCCTCATTGGAGGTGTAGCTTGATACGTCGAAAACGTATCTATAATTTTTGATGTTCCATGCTTGTTTAGTAT
Organism: Avena atlantica; assembly: GCA_910589765.1. Taxonomy (NCBI): domain Eukaryota; kingdom Viridiplantae; phylum Streptophyta; class Magnoliopsida; order Poales; family Poaceae; genus Avena; species Avena atlantica. The sequence goes on from OU342733.1 coordinate 528,437,978, forward strand.
CTACTTTGCTTTGCTTTGTCTACACTTTGAGGTGTTTTTATATCTTTTCTGGAACTAACCTATTAACAAGTTGCCACAGTGCCAGTTGTCTGTTTTCTTCTGTTTTTGGTTCCAGAAAGGCAGAAAATAAATATTCTCGGAATTGGACGGGACAAAAGCCAAAGTTAATATTTTACCATGGGCGACACGAAGTCCAGAGGAGAGACGGAGATGCGAGCCAGGGCGGCCAACCCCCCCTAGGCGCAGCCAGGGTGGGCCCGCGCCTGGGCAGGGTGTGGCCCCCCTGGTCGTCTCCTAGCCTCGCATCTTCGCCTATAAGAAGCCCCCGATGCAGAAACCCTAGGCACCCGATCAAAACTCCACGAAACCTTCTGTAGCCGTCGCCACCATCGTCCGTAGATTGGGGGGGGGGGGATCTGAAGTTCTTCCCGGCACCCTACCGGAGGGGAGATCATCCCGGAGGCCTTCTTCTCCGGTATGATGCGTGAGTAGTTCCACCTTGGACTATGGGTCCATGTAGTAGCTAGATGGTTGTATCTCCTCCTTGTGCTTTCATGTATAGATCTTGTGAGCTCCGTTCATGATCAATATCTATTCTATTTGTAATCATGCATGTTGTGTTTGCGGGGATCCGATGGATATTGAGATTACTATGTCAGATTGATTAATGGTTTTGCCTTTATGATTCTATCATGTCTGTTTTGTTTGTGATCTTGCATGCTCTCCGTTGTTAGTAGCTATCTTGGCCAAGTAGTTGCTAGCGACTCCAAGAGGGGGTATTTATGCTCGATAGTGGCTTCATGCCTCTAGTTTCCAAGGGAAGTGACAGAAATCTCTTCGGTTGTAGATGTGTTGTTGCTACTAGGGAGAAAACAACGGTCTCTTGTTCATAGAACAAGTGGATTGTTTACCTTACACACTTTTCTTAAAGCAGTTGTGTGTTGCTTGCAACTTAATACTGGAGGGGGTTCGTATGATAACCCAAAGGTGGACTTCTAGTCATAGATGCATTTGGATGGCGGTCTATGTATATTGTTGTATTGCCCAATCGAATCTCATAGGATATTTTTGTCTGATATTGCATTATTATGCCTTGCTCAGTTCCTGTCAATTGTCCTGCTGTAATTTGTTTACCCTTCATGCCATGTTGTTTATCTAAGGAGAGCACCTCTAGTGAACTATGGACCCCGTTCCAATCTTTTACCATTGATACATCTTCCACTGTTACTGTTTACTTGCTGCAAACCATCATCACCTTCCACACCATACCTTTAATCCTTTGTTATAGAAAATCTGTGAGCTTGATAACCTCACTGATTCGTTGGGGCAAAGTCTTGAGTTTGTGTTGTGTAGGTTTCTGCGTTGCTTGCAACACCTGTGTGACGTTTCCTTCCTCCTACTGGTTCGATAACCTCGGTTTCTTATTAAGGGAAGGCTTGTTGCTGTACTGCTTCACACCTTGATCTTTGGGTTCCCAACACGCTCTACACGTAGCCATCAAAAGCTTTCTAGCGCCATTGCCGGGGAGGCTAAGGACGTCTTCACAAGGGGAGTCCTCCACTTCCTTTCTCTTTACTTTGTTTTTAGTTTGCCTCTTTTGAAAAAACCCCAAAAAATTAGTTGCTGCTCTAGTTGCTGGTATGTTTTTGCCTTGCCTTGCCATGCTTTCTGTCAATGGATGGTTTCTTTGAAACTAGTGCTTATTGGAAGGGTGGGTTCACGGAAGAACAAAAGTATTATTATAAGCAACACCGTTTGTCACAAAAAGGGAAACACTTATGGGAACAAATTGATAACTTGAATACTATTGCTAGAGACGTGTGCTCTACTTATAATGTTACTTATTGCTTTGATAAGTCTTGTTGCTGTAGGAGGTTTAAACACCTTCCTTTTCAATGTGAGTACAATGATAATGTTACCATATCCTCTTATGTTAAAGGAAATTATGACTTTTATGATGTGGAACAAATTGAAAAAATTATTGCCTTCAAGGGTGCATCTGAACTTGCCAGTTTGCTTGAAAATACTGATGATGCACCTTATGAATATGAGGTTTATGAGATACTTAAATTCTGCTTTGATAATTACAAGGAAGAAAATGGCTATATTCTTGAATATTTTAATAGGTGCTTTCCACAAATGGAAGAGACTAATGCCTTGCAGGAGCCTATGGAAGAAGAAATTGCTGAAACTGAAAGCTCATTAGATGAAAAAGAGGAGGGTGAATGTTATGCTCATGTGGATTCTTTTGAAATATCTACTATGGGTAAAACTTGTGATGATGTTCCTATGTCTGTTACCTGTAGTAGTGATCATGATTGGGAAAAGCATACTACTTTTGATATTGAAAATCTCTTTGGTACCAATTTTGAAAATTCTATTGCCTATGATGACACTTTACCTCCAATTTATGATAATTACAATGATGAATATGATATTTTTAGTCCACCTACTATTGAGGATAAAATCAATTATGATTACAATATGCCTCCTATATTTGATGATTATGGTGATGAGAATAATAGTGATAGCTATTTTGTTAAATTTGCTCCCACTACAGTTAATAAGAATGACTATGCTTATGTGGAGAGTAAAAATTATTTTATGCATGTGGCTCATGATAAGAATGTTTTATGTGATAGTTATATTGTTAATTTTATTCATGTTGCTACTGAAAGTTATTATGAGAGAGGTAAACATGGTCTTATGCATCGCAAAAATATTAAGTTTCCCCTCTTTATGTTGAAAATCTTGAAATTGCACTTGTTTTGCTTTCCTATGCGTGTTGCTTTGTGCTACATGACTTGTTTATTTACAAGATTCATATGCATAGGAAGTGGGTTAGACTTAAATGAGTTTTGAATTTGCTTGTTGATGCTCTCTTTTACTTCAAATCATATTTCTTATGTGAGCATCTTCTCTTGCTTCTTGTGCCTAACTTAAAGGCGTTAAAGAAAAGTACTTATCGGGAGATATCCCAAGAGTTTCCTTGAGTCTTGGAAGTTATTACTTCAGTAATGACCTCTTCTTATCTTTTTTGTTTGCTTTTTGTGCCAAGAATGACCTCTAATGAGAGGGAAGTAAGATTTGAGGAGTTGCTGTCCCAAAACAGATTTCTGTCCTCCACCATAACAATTCGCGAGAATTCTCTATAAGTCGGATTGATCTAAAAATTTACGAATAAATCCCCTAGTATGTTAGATAACTTTCGTTAATTAAACACTTTTTTATTTGAGCAACATAAGAATTTCGAAAAAAACGGTTTCTACCTGCTGGTCTATTTTGACAAATTTCTGTCATTATTTGCATTTGCTTCTTATTGATTCCTTTTTGAGTTCTCTTTTGGGGAATTGAGATTTTTAAAGGAGTTGCTATAGTAGCTTGTGTTTTTAGTGAAAAGTCTTGCTGTTCCAAAGTTTTTTCTAAAGGTCTATTATCTTTTGAATACACTAATGTGGCTAATGAAGATTGTGTGAAGTTTTGTAGGAAGGAAGAATTTCAGGTGTAGAGAGAGAATGATGTAATGAGATGAAGAATGGACAAAAGCTCAAGCTTGGGGATTCCACCCCGGTGTCACCCCAAGAAATATCCAAGAGGTACAAGTGTCAAAGCTTGGGGATGCCCAATGCATTCCCTTCCTCATCAATAAAAAGCTCAGGTCTGTCCAGACACTTTGTTTTTATTGTTTCATGCACAGTTGTGTTGTTCTTGGAGCGTTTTAGTTTTCGTTCCTTTGCTTAGTTTGTTTAGTGTGGCATCCCGCGAAACCACTACTAGAAAATCGCGTTGTTTTTGTGCATTGCATCGTCATCATCATGCATTTGTTTGTCTAAAACTATTTTCAATAAGCCTATTTTTGTTTTCTAAAATTACCCCTCTTTTATTTCAAAACAAAGTCTCATAATTATCTGTTAAACTATTTAACTAAAATTTATTTGCTAAAAAGATTTAAAACAAAACAAATGAGTGTCTTACAAAATAATAAACCTAAACCTAATTCCTATTCCTACCCAAACCTAATCTACCCACCAATCACAGCTTGCCATCTCACCATCTCCCCCAATCCCCACCCACCTTGCCACCTCATCAATCCACCCCCACTTCCTCCCTCTCTCTCTCTCCCCAACCAGCCATCCACACACCCCTCTCTCTCCCTCTCCCTTACACCCCGGTCCCACCCCCTGGGCCGAGCCAGCCCCACTCCCCCTGGCCCCACATGCCAGCCCCACCCCCACTCAACCCCCTGCCTGGTCCCACGCCCCGGCCCCACCCCTGGCCCCGCGTCCCCTCGTCTCCTTCCTCCTCCCCTTCCTCACCTTTCCCTATCGACGCCCCGCGGGCTCCTCTCCTCCTCCCTCTGCCGCCTAGCATCTCCTCCCTCCTCGCTCCCTCTCCGCGCCCGCCTCCGTTCCCCCCCGTCGCCGGCCCGAGCCGCGCCCGTCCCCGCCGCCGCTCTGGGTCCCGCATCGCCGTCGCCCTCCTCCGTTTCGCCCGACCCGAGCACCGGCGCCCCCATCGCTGGCCCCGCTCGTCGCCCAGCGGGCGTCGTCGGCCTTGACCTTCAGCGCCTAGCCGCCTCCTTCGGCACCACCCCTTCGCCCTCCTCGGCTCGAGCTCGCTGGCCGCCACCAAGCCCGTCCGCCACCGCTTCCTTCAGCCCCTGACGGCAACCTCCACCGCTCGGAGTCCCTAGCACCACCGCCGGACGTCCTCGCCGCCACTTCCCCGTCGAGCGTGCGTAGCCTGGGTCCCTTCTAGCCGTGCATCTAGCCCCGTGCCGTGACCGCCTCCCTCGCCAAGCTCTCCCCACCTCCGGCCACAGCCACGCTGCCAAGGTTGTGTTGCCCCTACCTGCGTCCGCCCGACAGTTTTTGGCCACCGCTTCCAGGTTGCCTGACCCTCCCCGCTTCTGCCGTGATGGGTCTGGTGTTATTGATTGGTGGACGTGCTTCCGGGCATGACATCCTATATGAATGTCTCTCGTTGGGTTCTCAGTAATGTGCCTATGTTGGTTTTTGTGTGATGCGGTGAGGTTAGTATGGCGATACGCGCATTGCCTCCGGTGCCAACATGACGAGAGACAAACCAGGAAGATGACCGACCAGAACGCCAACAAGTCATCAAGTTTTCCCCGTCGACAAGACCGTCTAGATGACGATGTTTTGAAGAATGTACCTGGCGTACCCCCGAGGACCCTGACGCCGTTTCCAAGATCGCCACCGGTGAATAAGGAGAAAACCTCAAGGACTTCGACACGGAGCATCAAGATCGCCTCACGGATTCCGAAGCGTGGACCCGACAAGGTCTTCGCAACGACAAGATCGACAGCAACCAGGGCGAGTCCGATGCCCCGACGCCAGACCAAGTACTTCCTCCCGGAACGCCAAGATCTCCGCGTGAGACGACAAGACCGACAACATGGCCCGACCACCGCGGATGCGACAAGATCTACTTCTGTTGTCCGAGACCGATCCCGTCGAACCCTGAACCCTGTCGGACCCCGAACCCCCGGAACCCCAAGTTCGTCGAGACCCCCTAATTGTTTTGATTCTTCGCGGATACGGCCGTTGAGTTGATGTGAGCTTCGCCCCGATCTTCGGATGAACCTTCGGCAATGCTTTTCAGGTGAGCATCTCCCCCTTTCTACCTATCTTACTTTTATAGTATTTATTCCCTCCTGTTGATCTATTGCTATCTGTGTTGCGATGCTCTAGTTTTCGTACCCGAGATATCCCTTGCCGCCTTATATTGCCATGGACACCTCCTATTACCTGTTGTTTGGTAGATAGTTGGACCTGCGCGTCGTAGTTGCTTGCTCAAGTGCTGTTGCGTGTCGCCAAGTACCACAGTTGTTGGAGTATTGCCGCATGTTTAAGGTTGGAGATGATCATGGCTTTCATTATCGTTTACTTTAATTACTGTTTAACAACTAAAATTGAAGTAGGTAAGCAGAGGCACATGTGGGCAATAGATGTTATTTGGTTGTTAACCGTCCACTTGTGTCCCGTAGGACCCCGAGTTCTTGACACCTGTTCCGAGATCGAGCGCGCTAACCACAGGTGGGGAGATATGGGCCCCCCATTGATTAGTACCTGATTTCAAAGTATTGTACTGGGGGCCACAAACTAGTTTGAGGTTTTATTTACTATCCAGTACTTATGCCATGCTTTACCGCTTTATTTAAATTGTGCGATGGATAACACACTGTACTGTTTAGGATCGGGACACGTTTTCGCGGTGTCGACAAGCCCAGTTTTGGGTCCCCAGTCGTTCACAGCCGTCTACCCAAACCCTAAGTCCGTCTCGGAGACCGGCCGACTTCGTTGCGGGTAGACTTAGTGGGGTGGCCCCCCGTGCTTGCTTTGGGTCTGGAAACGTCATGACTTAGGCCCCGCCGACATACCGATGGGTGTATGTTAACTGATCTGGCAAAAAGGGTCGAAGTGCTTGTGGATACTTTGGTGCACCCCTGCAGGGTTAAATCTTTTCGAGAAGCCGTGTCCGCGGTTATGGACGACTTGGAGCACAGTGCTTGATCATAGACAACTATAACTAAAGTTTAATGTTATAATTTGACTTGTATCCGATATGACTAGTAATCAGCTTCACTACAACGGAATGGCTAAATAAAAGTACCACCAACTGCTGGGTTTTTGGGGTTATCTCATGCCAATTGTATCTGACTAGTAAGTGTTGCAACTACAACGGAATGGTTAACTAAAATTGCCCACTGCTTATTTTATCAGGATGATTATCTATACCTGACTAGTAATTGCTGCAACGATAACCGAATAAATAAAACTGCCCACTGTGTGAGTTCCTCGGTTGACTTCCTCGTTTGGTCTCGAGGGGGAATACCAGGATGGGATTGTTTGGTGTTAGTATCAGGTAGGTTCCGGATAGGTCTTGCTTACCCCTCTCTGATAGCCGCCAGTTGTATCGAGTCTCTATAGGTTGTTTAGTGCATGCTGCCGCTGCCGCTTCAGTCCACCATACCTATGTAGGCGAGGATCGCCGAATTCTAGCCTCGCCGTGTACTGGCCTCAGTACTGACGCTCCTATTTTTCCTTTGCCCTTTGTCGGCACCCCTTTTGTTTAAGCAGGTTTGAGGTCGACGTCGTTAGCAGGGTTACCCTTCCGGCTTGGCCTGGGCAGGGTTATGGACGCCATTGGTTATTTCTTCAGGGCTCTTAGCCCCATTTGCATCTTGTCCGTAGTCGGACGCTTCATCTTTTCAAGGTGATTTGGATCTTTGTACCGTATATCTGTATTCTTGACTCATGGAGTCGTGTTGTATATATATCTGTTCTGTGTGTCCCATCGAGGACTGTTGTGTAATGTTATTACTTCGTTTTCCACCCGCACGAAAGTGCCTGGTGGGCACCTTTGAATCGTTTCTATGCGGGTTTGGCGGATTTCGCTAAAACTTGCATAGGGCCGATTCTGAGGGTGTTATATTTAGTTTACTTGAATAAATTAGTTTGGACCCCCGTTCTCGCTGTGTTGTTTCAAATAAGTCAATTGGTGTTGGAAAGGAGTAGGAAGTTCCTGCTTAAAAGTGCAAGATGAGCTTGCATTGACTGTGACTTAGACTTTAGCATGACATGCTAGGTATTGTTTTGACCTTATGCTTAGTGATTATTGCTATAGCATGTCTTGTTCCAAACAATTGGGATTGCTTAGTGTGTCTTAAAGAAATTATGCGTTGTTTTAGCATGCGAAAGCATAGTATTGTGGTATTCTTCTTTGATGTTTTGTTTGGGTTGACTTGGCACATGCTCACACCATGTTATGACTATGTCAAGTCACCATAGCCTCTATGATCATTTAGTTCTTGACTTGTAGTACCACTCTATGCTTTGATTAGTAATGTTTTAACGCTTTGCATGATTATGACCATTATTGCTCTCTTAGTTGGTTGCTCCCAGTCTTTTGCTAGCTTCCACTTGTATGAGTAAGCTCTACTCATGCTTCCAACTCCTAAGAAACCAAGTTACGCCAAAGTGTCCACTATAAACTCCTATACATGGTGTGTTACACCATTCCAAGCATATTCTTATTTTCAGCTATCTTCCAATTAAAAACTATTTTGTTATATGAAAACTTAGTGATTAAATCCCTCACAAACTTGATGTCACACTTTATATTCTCTGCCCCTAATAAACTTGAAATATTGTGTCGTCTATGTTGTATATGCTCGCACTTATACGTTGGAATTAGCATAACCATGTTGTCATGGGGAACGTTTTCACAATTGCACTTGTACTTTGTACTCAGTTGATATCATGCTCATTTTTCTATGGATGTCACCGGTGTGAAATAAAGAGGGAACTTGTAAGTCCATGGAGTAAGTATTTTGTGTTAGAAAAATGTCTGGGCCGCTAGCCTAAGCCATGCCTAATCATGGTGGAAACTTGAAGCATCACCATAGTGAGCTATCTATGAAGCATCCTCAATAAAAAGCTATGCACATAGTAAATAAAAAGATCGCTGAGATGCTTATTGTCTGCTTGCCTTGTCATTTTGGTTATGGGATAGCTTATGTACCATGTGCAAGGGGTACCCCGTTGGTGGTTCTCTATGATACGCATGTACTTACAGTGACAGGAACTTACAGGTGATTGAAGTTGAGTAGCATGAGGTGTGGCCCTCGTATTTAAGGGACTTGAGATTGCCAACTTATACGTTATCAAGCATATACTCTATAGTTTGTTCACTTTAACCTTAATCACTTCAAGATGCTTATGATAGGGGCAATGAGGGATGAAAGCTAACGAGTACCATAATTTTTGGAAGCTCTTTTTGAAACTTGAAATCCCTGCTTCCCTTTATGAAGGGACATTCTTCCACTACTATTATTGAGTCTCCACCTTCTACCTTTAGGCACCTTTAAGAGAGCATAGTTCCCATTCTTAGTTCTATGTGAAGTGTCCCAAACCTTATTGATTGATGCATATTGTGATATTATTTGTTCTTGTGCTATTTGTTTCTAGTCACCCTTGTGAACTTTGAAGGTGTCATATGCATCTATTTGCTACTCTATGAGGGACAGGCTGAATGCCACTATGCCATGTTTTCTGTATGTGAAACAAACAAACGTTTTTCAATGCATGTTATTCATGATCTTTGTTTGTAGCCTTTCATGTTGCATGCATAGTTACATTGTATTATTGTTAGAACTCCATCTTTCATGCACATGTTTAGAGTTCATTGATCCCAGCTTTCAATGCTTGCAAATGGTTTGATCTTGGTTTTGATGGTGCATGTCACCTAAAAAATTATTCTTTTTATCACTTACCTACTCGAGGACAAGCAGGATTTAAGCTTGGGGATGCTTGATACGTCGGAAACGTATCTATAATTTTTGATGTTCCGTGCTTGTTTAGTATCTACTTTGCTTTGCTTTGTCTACACTTTGAGGTGTTTTTATATCTTTTCTGGAACTAACCTATTAACAAGTTGCCATAGTGCCAGTTGTTGGAGATATGCCCAAGAGGCAATAATAAAGCAGGTTATTATCATATCTTCATGCTTATGATAAATGTTTACATACCATGCTAAAATTGTATTAACCGGAAACATTAATACTTGTGTGATTTGTAAACATAAAAGAGTCCCTAGTAAAAAGGCTCTTGTTAAACTAGCTTGTTGGTTAATATATGATCATGGTTTCCTGATCATGAACATATAGATGTTATTAACAACAAGGTCATATCATTAGGAGAATGATGTGATGGACATACTCCTATAGTTAAGCGTAGCATAAAGATCAAGTCATTTAATATAGTTCATTTGCTATAAGCTTTCTGATACATAGTAACCTAATTCCTTCGACCATGAGATCATGTTAATCACCATCACCGGAAGGATGCTTTGATGACATCAAACACCACACCGTAACTGGGTGGCTATAAAGGTGGCATTGAGTGTTCGGAAAGTATGGGTTGAGGCACATGGATCAAGAGTGGGATTTGTGCATCCATATGACGGATAGATATACTCTGGGCCCTCTCGGTGGAATGTCATCCAATTAGCTTGCAAGCATGTGACTGGCTCACAAGGGATCACATATCACGGGAACGAGAAAAGAGTACTTATCGGTAACGAGGTTGAACTAGGTATGCAAGAGATACCGACGATCAAAACCTCGGATAAGTAAACTATCGTGAGACAAAGGGAAATTGGTATCATATGTAAGTGGTTCATTCGATCGAAAAGTAATTGTAGAAATATGTGGGAGCCATATGAATTTCCAGATTCCTCTATTGGTTATTGTTCGGAGAAGTGTCTCGATCATGTCTGCATAATTCACGAACCGTAGGGAGACACACTTAAGGATTCGATGTTATTGAGTAGTTATGGAATGATGAGTAAGAGACCGAATGTTGTTCGGAGTCTCGGATGGGATCCGGGATATCACGAGGAGATCTGGAATGGTCCGGAGAATAAGATTCATATAAGGAAAGTCCTGTTTCGGAGTTGGAGAATGATTCCGGTGTTTTCATCGGGAATGTTCTAGAAGGGTCCGGAAGGTCCGGCACTCCAGAGGGGAAGGGTACATGAATGTGTCATAACAAGTTGGAATGGTTGCATCATGTACTAGGTATCATGGCTAGAAAAAATAAAGGGATAAATCAAATCCTAGTTTGAAAAAGTCAAACGCCAATTTGAAAAGTCAAACGGCAGTTTTGCTTGGTGGAGGGAGAGTAGGAAACCTACTTGGCGAGGAAGTCCCACTCCCTCCACCCGCCGGCCAAGGAGGAGGAGTTGGAGGAGGACTCCATCCTCCTAGTCGCCTCCCTCCAACCTATAAAAGAAGGGGTAGGGTGCCCCCTACCCTCACACCTAAAACCCTAGCTCTAGGCGCCACCACCCCTCCAAGTGCTGCCGCCACCTAGGGCTTCTCAAGTCGCCTAGTTAGGGTTTCTCTAAACCCTAGCCGCCGGCCAAGCCAACTCCCCTTGGTGCCTCTAATCCGTAGATCCCTAAGGCTCTCTCATACTCCACCATACTCGCTCCGGCTTAAGGCGAAGCCCTGCGAGATCTCCCCTCTACTTCCGGTACCACGCCGTCGTGCTGCCGGAATCACAAGGAGAGTGCTACAACCTCCGCTGCCTGCTAGAACAAGGGAGAGGAAGGTCTTCATCGAGTATCGAACGTGTGACCAACTGCGGAAGCGCTGCCGGAACGCAGCGCCGGAAGGATCGTCTACGCGATCTTGAGATCGGAAGTGTACGACTACATCACCCACGAGAATCTGCTCTCGTTAACCGCTTTGGATCTTCGAGGGTTAGTATTCTATCAACTCGTTGCTACAATCTAGTAGATAGATCTTGGCTTGATCATAGATTAGATCTTGATTGTGTGTTCATGCGGTAGAATTTTTTTGTTTTCCATGCTACGAACCCCTACAGTGGTATCAAAGCCGTGTCTATATGTAGATCTGTTGCACGAGTAGAACACAATGGTCATAATGGGCGTTGATGCTTTTGTTGTCGATTGCTTCTTGTGTACTTTGCATCTTGCGGGATGGTGGGATGAAGCGGCCCGGGCTAACCTTACATGACATCGTTCATGAAACTTGCTCCACGCTTGACATGCAACTTGTATTGCATAAGTGGCTTTGCGGGTGCCTGTTTCTCCCAACATAGTTAAGATTCAATTTACAACGGGCGATTGACAATACTAGTATCAACGTTGTGGTTCTTGTTCGTAAGTTAGAATGACACTTATTGAAAGCCCCAAACCACGTAAAACATGCAAAGAAAATTAGAGGCGTCTAACTTTGTTTTGCAGGGGTGTGCTGTGATGTGATATGGCCATGATTGTGATTATATTTGATGTATGCAATGTTCCTTATTGTAAGTTGGCAACCGGCAGGAGCCATATGGTTGTCTTTAAGTTCTGTTAAGACCCGCGTGTCTATTCAAAGTAGTTGTAATAGTTGAAGCTGGTGGACAACAACCATGGAGCAGCGTCATTGACCTTGATGCAATGTCGGTGATGATGGAGATCATGTTCGTGCTTGAAGATGGAGATTGGAAGCACAAAGAAGAAAGGCCATATCATATCACATATTATGAATTGCATGTGATGCTAATCCTTTTATGCATCTTGTATTGCTTAATTCACGAGGTAGCATTATAAGATGATCCCTCAAGCATACAATTTCAAGTTTTAAAGTGTTCATCCTTAGTGAGCATTGTTGCTAAAGCTCGTTGTTTTGAAGCACCACGTGATGATCGGGTGTGTTAGATTCTTCGAGTGTATACAACGTGAGCAAGCCAGATTTTCTCATGCGGAAGCTAAGGTTTGATCTTGAAGAGCCTAGCATGTACAGACATGGTCTCGGAACACGGATCACCGAAAGGTAAAGCATGAGTCATATAGTGGATATGATGAACATGTTGATTGTTCGCCATTGAAGCTACATCAACTCTCGTGATGATCGGTTTTGATGTGGTGGATTTGGTTCGTGCGATCACTAAAACAATGTGAGGGATATTGTTTTGAGTGGGAGTTCAACAGAAATATGATTAAAAGTTGAACACTATTTATCATAAATTAAATCAAAGTGAATTTGCATAGTTGTTGTAGTCATTGGCATCTGTTTACCACCTTGCTCTTAGTTATAGTTGAGATAATAGAACTATAGAATTCTGGTTAGTTACTTTACGAACTGGTATCGTATTGTTTTGATGTATTAATCTAAAGTTTAAAAGTCCCATTGCAAACTTTCAGTAAGTTTTGATTACTCCATGAAGTTTAATAGTTGGTATTAAATCAAGAGTAACAATTCCAGTGTTAGTATATAAGTATCATGTTTGTCTCCATGATTCTTGATATTCAAAAGATAGTTTCAATATCAAGGTAATCTAGGAGTTGAAAGATTTGTTTCAGAAACCATCATGTATGGAAGATATTGCGATATTTGAAATGATGTTTTGGTTACAACATGATAGAGTATAATATGGCGAAGTTTATGTTCTCATATTTGATGAGAATTTACAAAAGGTTGGATACACTAGTTGTCCTAATCCTCCAAAAGGTTTTGGAGAGCAACATTATACTCGCGATTCACCGTTATAAGCTAAAGTAGCTTGATCATGGATAATACCATGATAAGGGTGAATATTGGATGTAGGTAAAATGTTTACTACACCAAGAGATTACTAAGGAAAGGAATTTGAAAGAACACCAAACATTTGATGATGGTGATCTACTTCAAAGTGCAAGTCCAAAGACATTGGTATTTTACTATACACGCTTTGGACTATGAGTCATGTGTATGGCTCCACTATTGATGTTGATAGATTCTTTCAAACAGAAAAGTAAATACTGAAAGATAATCTCATAAATATATGGCAGAAAAGAAAAGACCAGAATTGTTCAGCTTAAGTATATAGATGATATACATGTTATGGCTATATTCTTTGCTTATTAAACAATGTGGTTCTTAAGTATTTGATACTAAATTTGTTGGTGTGAATCGTCACACGAAACAACACAATTCATGAACTACAATGGCCTAAGTAACTAGTAGAAGAATATGTGATGATGTTCATTGAGAGAAATAAAGTGTTATTGTGTTGCTCGTTAAACATCAAAAGCTTGCCTTCATGATTTGTTTTATCAGGTGTTATGAGAACAAAAGGGTTGTTCAAATAATTGCCGTAATCCATAAAAGATGGATGATCTACAAATCTCGTTGGAGAATCACATCCATAAAACTAGTGCTAAAAATGTCGAAAGACAAATTGATTGAAAGATCACTTAGGAAGTGACATCGCCGTTTAAATTATATTGGAAAGAAAACATGAATCAACTCCATGTGGATGGAATTTTGGAGTCTTTTGATTTTGATCAAATGACGCTTGTGAAAACTTTCCTAGAGATAATTAAAACTTCGTTCATAGGCCAAAAGGGAACGAATGACTAGCTTATTGGAACTTGTACATATTGTTGTATGAAGTCCATTATGTATAGTCAAGAAGCGATGGATTTCAACTTCATATGTTTTCTCCGAATTTGAGTGAATATATGAATATTTAATTAATAAGGATGAAGTATGAAACATTTGAAAAGTTCAAAGATTTTCAAGATGAAGTGCAAAATCATTGTATCAAGAATATAAATAGTTTATGATAAGATCATAAAGGAAGATATTTGAGTTACAAGTTTAGCATAATACCTAAGATTTAAGGAATCGTTCCATGGATTTGCATTTCCCGAAACACCATAAGAGTATGGAGCATTCGAGATATGTAATTAAACCTTGTTTGACATGGTAAGATCAATGGTGTAATTTATAAAACTGTCATTATATTTTAAAGATTAAAAGCTCTAGAGACTACTGATTTTCCACTGAAAAGAGCTCCATCATAATCCGTTGAATTGACACCATATAAGTTATGGTTTGGGATAAAACCCAAGTTGTCCTTTCTTAAACATTGGTATGCTATGCATAAGAAAGATGTTTGCAACCAAAGTCGGATGAACCTGTCTTTGTATGTTATTTCGAATAACTGTTAAGTATTCCTCCATAACATCGAAGACAAAAGTGTTTGTCACTTAGAATGTCAAGTTTCTTTGAGAAGAAATTTTTCGTGAAACGATAAGTGGGAGGACAATAGAACTTTGATAAGGTTAAAAGAACCTTAGCTATATGTGCAAAATTGCGCAGCGCCGAAAAGGTGTTCCGGAGGCAGCAACAATGCTCATGGCTCACGTGCCTCAAAGGTTGTGGTCACGGAGGTCAAAGTTTCTATTGAACCAAGTAGGTCGGGTAAACAATGAAATATCAAGATTCGAGGGTTGAATCATTATTTGAGAATAATGAACGGACTACATGCAAAGAAGCGATGATGGGCCCTGACTCCGTAAAATGGCTCGAAGCCATAAAATCCGTGATAGTTCCATACACGAGAAATCAAGCTTTGAACTTGAAGGACCCTAGATAAAGGTGTAAGACCTTACAGTTGTGTTTGGATCTATAAAGAAATAGACATGGATGTTTCACATCTATGAAATAGTCGACCTGTTGGGAAAGAGTTCACAACAATGTTCAAAGGTTGACTATGACAAGATTTGATCTTTCATAGCGATATTTAGTCTAGACGGATTAATGTAGCAGCCACTACATATAATTTTGTTATGTGGTAGTTGAATAAACAAAACAAGTTCTTCTAATAGAATTGTTACCTAGGACATGTGCATAACATGGTCCATAGGGTTTTGATTAATTCAAAGGATGCTAAAAGCATATGCAAACTTCAATGGTTGAAGTAAGCATAGCGGAGTTGGAATCTTCACTATGATGAAACTGTTAAAAGAGTTTAATTTCATCGGAGATAATGAAGATGCTTGCATTTGCAAGAAATTAAGTGGGAGCGCTAAGACATATTTCTAATACATTATGTGGAGGACATATTGTTGATTGGAAATGATGTATATTTTATTAACACATATTAAGAATTTCATCTTGATGAAAGACTTAGGCAAAACCCAAATATTTGGCATCAATAGACGCTAATATGGTTGTGCCGAAAGTACATAGATGATATATTGAATGAGTTCAATATAGAAATTACAAGAAAGGTTCTTGTCGCACAGAAAAGATTGAATTAGTTCAATATTGATGATATATTCAAGTGTATTGACACTTGGTAAGTGAAACAAAGATTCAAGTATAGATTGATACTTGATGTATGAAATCACAAAGAGTATCTATATCAATCATACTGTCATATGTACAGATCCAGATATGTCCTATGCTCTAAATATTGTGAGCATATACCAGAATGATTCTTAAGATGATCATTGGACGATAGTAAGGATATTCTTATGATCTTTTGTAAGAACTAAGAATATATTTTTTGGAAGTGATAAATAGATGGTTAGTTCATTGTAAAAGTACTACATTGATACTAGTTCTGTCACAAAGTACAAATTAAGTTTATCTCAATCTAAACTAAGGGTGGCACAATATAATGGAAAGTAAGTTCCATAATGGATTTGGATGAGTTCCAAAGTTAAGACATTGTGACAGATACTACAACAAAAGGCTAAGTATATGACTGCTGTTATAGCAGCAAAAGAGGGCATTTGTGTCAAGTAGTTTGTTATCAAACTAGATGTAGTTCACAGCAGGGATAATATTATGAAGATATATTGTACGGCAATATTATCAACATGTTTTAACCCCAAAGAACTAAAGGTCTCACCAAAGGACCAAATTTATACAAAGCCATCTCATTAGAGAATGAGTGATGCGTAGGGACGCAAAGACATGCAATTACACACAGACCTGGAAGTGTCAGATCCGGAGATCAGTTGACCACTAGCAATCGTGTACATACAACACCGGAAAGCCATAGGTGTTGAATACACAAAGGTTTGAAACTAGATTATTGACTCTAGTGCAAGTGGGAGACTGTTGGAGATATGCCCAAGAGGCAATAATAAAGTAGGTTATTATCATATCTTCATGCTTATGATAAATGTTTACATACCATGCTAAAATTGTATTAACCGGAAACATTAATACTTGTGTGATTTGTAAACATAAAAGAGTCCCTAGTAAGAAGCCTCTTGTTAAACTAGCTTGTTGGTTAATACATGATCATGGTTTCCTGATCATGAACATAGAGATGTTATTAACAACAGGGTCATATCAATAGGAGAATGATGTGATGGACATACTCCTATAGTTAAGTGTAGCATAAAGATCAAGTAATTTAATATAGTTCATTTACTATAAGCTTTCTGATACATAGTAACTTAATTCCTTCGACCATGCGATCATGTTAATCACCATCACCGGAAGGATGCTTTGATGACATCAAACACCACACCTTAACTGGGTGGCTATAAAGGTTGCATTGAGTGTTCGGAAAGTATGGGTTGAGGCACATGGATCAAGAGTGGGATTTGTCCATCCATATGACGGATAGATATACTCTGGGCCCTCTCGGTGGAATGTCATCCAATTAGCTTGCAAGCATGTGACTGGCTCACAAGGGATCACATATCACGGGAACGAGAAAAGAGTACTTATCGGTAACGAGGTTGAACTAGGTATGCAAGAGATACCGACGATCAAAACCTCGGATAAGTAAACTATCGTGAGACAAAGGGAAATTGGTATCATATGTAAGTGGCTCATTCGATCGCAAAGTAATTGTAGAAATATGTGGGAGCCATATGAATTTCCATATTCCTCTATTGGTTATTGTTCGGAGAAGTGTCTTGATCATGTCTGCATAATTCACGAACCGTAGGGAGACACACTTAAGGATTCGATGTTATTGAGTAGTTATGGAATGATGAGTAAGAGACCGAATGTTGTTCGGAGTCTCGGATGGGATCCGGGATATCACGAGGAGATACGGAATGGTCCGGAGAATAAGATTCATATAAGGAAAGTCCTGTTTCGGAGTTGGAGAATGATTCCGGTGTTTTCATCGGGAATGTTCTAGAAGGGTCCGGAAGGTCCGACACCCGGAGGGGAAGGGTACATGAATGTGTCATAACAAGTTGGAATGGTTGCATCATGTACTAGGTATCATGGCTGGGCAAAATAAAGGGATAAATCAAATCCTAGTTTGAAAAAGTCAAACTCCAATTTGAAAAGTCAAACGGCAGTTTTGCTTGGTGGAGGGAGAGTAGGAAACCTACTTGGGGAGGAAGTCCCACTCCCTCCACCCGCCGGCCAAGGAGGAGGAGTTGGAGGAGGACTCCCTCCTCCTAGCCGCCTCCCTCCCACCTATAAAAGAAGGGGTAGGGCGCCCCCTACCCTCACACCTAAAACCCTAGCTCTAGGCGCCACCACCCCTCCAAGTGCTGCCGCCACCTAGGGCTTCTCAAGTCGCCGAGTTAGGGTTTCTCTAAACCCTAGCCGCCGGCCAAGCCAACTCCCCTTGGTGCCTCTAATCCGTAGATCCCCAAGGCTCTCTCATACTCCTCCATACTCGCTCCGGCTTAAGGCGAAGCCCTGCGAGATCTCCCCTCTACTTCTGGTACCACGCCGTCGTGCTGCCGGAATCACAAGGAGAGTTCTACAACCTCCGCTGCCTGCTGGAACAAGGGAGAGGAAGGTCTTCATCGAGTACCGAACATGTGACCAACTGCGGAAGCGCTGCCGGAACGCAGCGCCGGAAGGATCATCTACGCGATCTTGAGATCGGAAGTGTACGACTACATCACCCACGAGAATATGCTCTCGTTAACCGCTTTGGATCTTCGAGGGTTAGTATTCTATCAACACGTTGCTACAATCTAGTAGATAGATCTTGGCTTGATCATAGATTAGATCTTGATTGTGTGTTCATGCAGTAGAATTTTTTTGTTTTCCATGCTACGAACCCCTACACCAGTTGCCTGTTTTCTTCTGTTTTTGGTTCCAGAAAGGCAGAAAATCAATATTCTCTGAATTGGACGGGACAAAAGCCAAAGTCAATATTTTACCGTGGGCGACACGAAGTCCAAAGGAGAGACTGAGAAGCGAGCCAGGGCGGCCAAACCCCCCTAGGAGCGGCCAGGGTGGGCCCGTGACTGGGCAGGGTGTGCCCCTCCTGGTCGCCTCCCAGCCTCGCCTCTTCGCCTATAAGAAGCTCCGATGCAGAAACCCTAGGCAACCGATCAACACTCCACGATACCTTCTGTAGCCGCCGCCACTATCGTCCCTAGATCGGGGGGACGGTCTGAAGTTCTTCCCGGCACCGTACCGGAGGGGAGATCATCCCGAAGGCCTTCTTCTCCGGTATGATGCGTGAGTAGTTCCACCTTCGACTATGGGTCCATTTAGTAGCTAGATGGTTGTATATCCTCCTTGTTCTTTCATGTATAGATCTTGTGAGCTCCGTTCATAATCAAGATCTAATCTATTTGTAATCATGCATGTTGTGTTTGCGGGGATCCGATGGATATTGAGATTACTATGTCAGACTGATTAATGGTTTTGTCTTTATGATTCTATCATGTCTGTGTTGTTTGAGATCTTGCATGCTCTCCATTATTAGTAGCTATCTTGGCCAAGTAGTTGCTAGCGACTCCAAGAGGGGGTATTTATGCTCGATAGTGGGTTCATGCCTCTAGTTTCCAAGGGAAGTGACAGAAATCTCTTCGGTTGTAGATTTGTTGATTCTACTAGGGAGAAAACAATAGTCTCTTGTTCATAGAACAAGTGGATTGTTTACCTTACACACTTTGCTTAAAGCAGTTGTCTGTTGCTTGCAACTTAATACTAGAGGGGGTTCAGATGATAACCCAAAGGTGGACTTCTAGTCATAGATGCAGTTGGATGGTGGTCTATGTATATTGTTGTATTGCCCAACCGAATCTCATAGGATCTTTTTGTCTAGTATTGCATTGTTATGCCTTGCTCAGTTCCTGTCAATTACCCTGCTGTAATTTGTTTACCCTTCATGCCATGTTGTTTATCTAAGGAGAGCACCTCTAGTGAACTATGGACCCTGGTCCAATCTTTACCATTGATACATCTTCCACTGTTACTGTTTACTTGCTGCAAACCATCATCACCTTCCACACCATATGTTTAATCCTTTGTTACAACAAACCGGTGAGCTTGACAACCTCACTGATTCGTTGGGGAAAAGTCTTGAGTTTGTGTTGTGCAGGTTTCTGTGTTGCTTGCAACACCTGTGTGACGTTTCCTTCCTCCTACTGGTTCGATAACCTCGGTTTCTTACTAAGGGAAGGCTTGATGTTGTACTGCTTCACACCTTGCTCTTTGGGTTCCCAACAGTCTCTACACGTAGCCATCATAGTTATAAATAATCCACTTCTCCGTTTGCCTTAAGTACTCCTCGGTCGAAATTTAAAGCCTTAGATTCAGGTGTTGGATCGGGCGAATACGATGTCTACGATGATGTTCCCTTCTTGAAGGTGTCGCCTTGGAGCCAGTGTTCTGTCGTTGGTTCATTTGTCATCATCTCATCTAGAATGTTAGTGTCCCTCTTGTGGTTCATGCCAGTGGTGGGTTCTAGTGCGTAGCTGGATCTCCTTTGTCCCTTTTTTTTGGAAATGAGCATATATTAATATCGTGAGGTACCAACTCCATCCAGTCTATGCAATAACGCAATACCCTATTGGCATTACGGATGCACATAGCCAAAAAAAGAAAATAATAATTACAAAAAAGGTCCTGCTACAACGATCTATGCCTTACAACAGTGGAACAAACACCACCAGAAATCCA
Organism: Avena atlantica; assembly: GCA_910589765.1. Classification (NCBI taxonomy): domain Eukaryota; kingdom Viridiplantae; phylum Streptophyta; class Magnoliopsida; order Poales; family Poaceae; genus Avena; species Avena atlantica. The sequence goes on from OU342733.1 coordinate 528,458,196, forward strand.
TCATCTCCAAAATTGATGCCTCCAGTAAGGGAACAATGAACATGCAACATCATCGCCCTGATCATCAATCATGGGTTTTCACCCTGGAGTTCCGAGCTCGCAAAGAAATGCCTTCAACAAGATCATTGCCAGACACAACCAATTAATACCAAACCTTGTATATTCATTGTCCAAGTTTAAACACTAGAGTACTCCTGTACCGTCGCCCCCACTTTATGATGTCGCTGCTGCAAGACCCAGAACACTAAGCCAAAACCTCAGCGCCATCAGGATTCAAACCACCATTACCATCCCCCAGACCTCGGCTTCCATGTCATTCTCCATGACTGACTTCACCATGGGACTAAAGGCAAGTCATTGATGTTAACAGACTGCAAAGCTTCGTATCGCTCCCTCCGAAACCAAATAGTTAGATAAAAACATGGTTCTGTATGACTAAATTCCATCAAATCCGGCAAACTCCCGCATGTCGTCCATTGGAGTTCACCAGAGGAGCCTTCCGGAACCCTACGGTTCTCGAATGATGCAGACATGATAGAGACACCTCTTATAAAAAATCAGAAACGGGACTTGGAGATTCATACTGACTCCCACATATTCAATGATGACTCTAGTGATTGTGTGAACCATTAAAGTCATAACCAAATCCTTTTGTATCGCCATATTTAGTTGTTCGAGACCCGGTTATAGGTATCAACTATACCCTAGTTTGATGTTGTTCTGAACAAGTACTCTTTACTTGTTCCATGATACTAAATCACCCTGAAAACACCAAAACTATGGCTCTAAAACATGTAAATAACCCTGAAACCCCAAAACTGTGGACAATAGCTCATGAAAACGGCCATAAAGCGCAAAAAGATGAGTTTCTGGTCATCACTCTCAAACATGTAAATCGCCCTAAAACCCCAAAACGATGGGCAATAACTCTTGAAAACGACCAGAAAATGCAAAATTGAATAGTTTTGGCTTATACCTGTCAAACATGTACATCGCCCTAGAACCCTAAAACCATGGACAATAACTTACGAAAAAGGCCATAAAATGCAGAAAAGACAATAACTCTATAAACATGTAAATCACCCTTGAACCCCAAAACTATAGGCAATACCTCATGAAAACAACCATAAAGCTAAAAAAAGATGAGTTTTTGGTCATAACTCTGAAACATGTAAATTGCCCAGGAACCCTAGAATCGTGGGCAATAACTCATGAAAACGGCCATAAAATGCAAAAACGACAAGTTTTTGCCTATACTTCTCAATCATGTAAATCGACCGGGAAACCCAAAATTGTGGGCAATAAATCATGAAAATGGACGTAAAACGCAAAAAAGGACGAGTTTTTGGTCATAACTCTAAAACATGTAAATCACCCTAAAACAACAAAGCTATGGCTCTGAAACATGTAAATCATTCTTAAACCCCGAAACAGTGGACAATAGCTCATGAAAACGATCATAAAGCGCAAAAAAGATGAGTTTTTTGTCATCACTCTCAAACATGTAAATCGCCCTAAAACCCTAAAACCGTGGGCAATAACTCATGGAAACGACCATAAAACGCACAAACGAATAGTTTTTGCTCATACCTCTAGAACCCTAAAACCATGAGCAATAACTTATGAAAAAGGCCATAAAATGCAGAAAAGACAAGTCTTTGGCCATAACTCTGTGAACATGTAAATCCCCCTCGAACCCCAAAACTATAGGCTAGCTCATGGAAACAGCCATAAAGCAAAAATAGATGACTTTTTGGTCATAACTCTGAAACATGTAAATTGCCCAGGAACCCCAGAATCGTGGGTAATAACTCATGAAAACGGCCATAAAACGCAAAAACGACGAGTTTTTGCTCATACTTCTCAAACATGTAAATCGACTGGTAAACCCAAAACTGTGGACAATAACTCATGAAAATGGACGTAAAACGCAAAAAAGGACGAGTTTTTGGTCATAACTCTAAAACATGTAAATCACACTAAAACACCAAAACCGTGGCTCTGAAACATGTAAATCAACCCAAAACCCCAAAACAGTGGACAATAGCTCATGAAAACGGCCATAAAGCGCAAAAAGATGAGTTTTTTGTCATCACTCTCAAACATGTTAATAGCCCTAAAACCCCAAAACCATGGGCAATAACTCTTGAACGACCACAAAACGCAAAAACGAATAGTTTTGGCTTATACCTCTCAAACATGTACATTGCCCGAGAAGCCTAAAACCATGGGAAATAACTTACGAAAAAGGCCATAAAATGAAGAAAAGACAAGTCTTGGTCATAACTCTATAAACATGTAAATCCCCATCGAACCCCAAAACTATAAGCAATAGCTCATGAAAACAGCCATAAAGCAAAAAGAAGATGAGTTTTTGGTCATAACTCTGAAACATGTAAATTGCAAAGGAACCCTAGAACCATGGGAAATAACTCATGAAAACAGCCATAAAACGTAAAACGACGAGTTTTTTCTCATACTTCTCAAACATGTAAATCGACCGGGAAACCCAAAACTGTGGGCAATAACTCATGAAAATGGACGTAAAACGCAAAAAGGACGAGTTTTTGGTCATAACTCTGAAACATGTAAATTACCCCGAAACACCAAAACTATGGCTCTGAAACATATAAATCACCCTGAAACCCCCAAACTATGGACAATAGCTCATGAAAACGGCCATACAGCGCAAAAAGATGAGTTTCTGGTCATCACTCTCAAACATGTAAATCGCCCTAAAACCCCAAAACCATGGGCAATAACTGTTGAAAACGACCATAAAACGCAAAAACGAATAGTTTTGGCTCATACCTCTCAAACATGTACATCGTCCTAGAACCCTAAACCTCTGGGCAATAACTTATGAAAAAGGCCACAAAATGCAGAAAAGACAAGTCTTTGGTCCTAACTCTATAACATGTAAATCACCCTCGAACTCCAAAACTATAGGCAGAAAAGACAAGTCTTTGGCTCATGAAAACATCCATAAAGCAAAAAAAAAAGACGACTTTTTGGTCATAACACTGAAACATGTAAATTGCCCAGGAACCCTAGAATCGTGGGTAATAACTCATGAAAACGGCCATAAAACGCAAAAACGACGAGTTTTTGCTCATACTTCTCAAACATGTAAATCGATTGGGAAACCCAAAACTATGGGCAATAACTCATGAAAATGGACGTAAAACGCAAAAAAGGACGAGTTTTTGGTCATAACTCTCAAACATGTAAATCACCCTATAACACCAAAACTGTAGCTCTAAAACATATAAATCAACCCTAAACCCCAAAACAATGGACAATAGCTCATGAAAACGGCCATAAATCGCAAAATACGAGTTTTTTTGTCATCACTCTCAAACATGTTAATCGCCCTAAAACCCCAAAACCATGGGCAATAACTCTTGAAAACGACCATGAAACGCAAAAATGAATAGTTTTGGCTTATACCTCTCAAACATGTACATCGCCCTAGAAGCCTAAAACCATGGGAAATAACTTACGAAAAAGGCCATAAAATGCAGAAAAGACAAGTCTTTGGTCATAACTCTATAAACATGTAAATCCCCCTCGAAACCCAAAACTATAGCCAATAGCTCATGAAAACAGCCATAAAGCAAAAAAAGATGAGTTTTTGGTCATAACTCTGAAACATGTAAATTGCAAAGGAACCCTAGAACCATGGGCAATAACTCATGAAAATAGCCATAAAACGCAAAACGATGAGTTTTTGCTCATACTTCTCAAACATGTAAATCGACCGGGAAACCCAAAACTATGGGTAATAACTCATGAAAATGGACGTAAAACGCAAAAAGGACGAGTTTTTGGTCATAACTCTGAAACATGTAAATTACCCTGAAGCACCAAAACTATGGCTCTGAAACATATAAATCACCCTCAAACCCCAAAACTATGGACAATAGCTCATGAAAATGGCCATAAAGCGCTAAAAGATGAGTTTCTGGTCATGACTGTCAAACATGTAAATCGCCCTAAAACCCCAAAACCATGGGCAATAACTCTTAAAAACGACCGTAAAACGCAAAAACGAATAGTTTTGGCTCATACCTCTCAAACATGTACATCGTCCTAGAACCCTAAACCCATGGGCAATAACTTATGAAAAAGGCCATAAAATGCAGAAAAGACAAGTCTTTGATCATAACTCTAAACATGTAAATCACCCTCGAACCCCACTATAGGCAGAAAAGACAAGTCTTTGGCTCATGAAAACAGCCATAAAGCAAAAAAAGATGACTTTTTGGTCATACCACTGAAACATGTAAATTGCCAAGGAACCCCAGAATCGTGGGTAATAACTCATGAAAACGGCCATAAAACGCAAAAACGACGAGTTTTTGCTCATACTTCTCAAACATGTAAATCGATTGGGAAACCCAAAACTATGGGCAATAACTCATGAAAATGGACGTAAAACGCAAAAAAGGACGAGTTTTTGGTCATAACTCTCAAACATGTAAATCACCCTAAAACACCAAAACTGTGGCTCTAAAACATATAAATCAACCCTAAACCCCAAAACAGTGGACAATAGCTCATGAAAACGGCCATAAAGCGCAAAAATACGAGTTTTTTGTCATCACTCTCAAACATGTTAATCGCCCTAAAACCCCAAAACCATGGGCAATAACTCTTGAAAACGACCATGAAACGCAAAAATGAATATTTCTGGCTTATACCTCTCAAACATGTACATTGCCCTAGAAGCCTAAAACCATGGGAAATAACTTACGAAAAAGGCCATAAAATGCAGAAAAGACAAGTCTTTGGTCATAACTCTATAAACATGTAAATCCCCCTCGAACCCCAAAACTATAGGCAATAGCTCATGAAAACAGCCATAAAGCAAAAAAAGATGAGTTTTTGGTCATAACTCTGAAACATGTAAATTGCAAAGGAACCCTAGAACCATGGGCAATAACTCATGAAAATAGCCATAAAACGCAAAATGATGATTTTTTGCTCATACTTCTCAAACATGTAAATAGACCGGGAAACCCAAAACTGTGGGTAATAACTCATGAAAATGGACGTAAAACGCAAAAAGGACGAGTTTTTGGTCATAACTCTGAAACATGTAAATTACCCCGAAGCACCAAAACTATGGCTCTGAAACATATAAATCACCCTCAAACCCCAAAACTATGGACAATAGCTCATGAAAACGGCCATAAAGCGCTAAAAGATGAGTTTCTGGTCATCACTCTCAAACATGTAAATCGCCCTAAAACCCCAAAACCATGGGCAATAACTCTTAAAAACGACCATAAAACGCAAAAACGAATAGTTTTGGCTCATACCTCTTAAACATGTACATCGTCGTAGAACCCTAAACCCATGGGCAATAACTTATGAAAAAGGCCATAAAATGCAGAAAAGACAAGTCTTTGGTCATAACTCAAAACATGTAAATCACCCTCGAACCCCACTATAGGCAGAAAAGACAAGTCTTTGGCTCATGAAAACAGCCATAAAGCAAAAAAAAGATGACTTTTTGGTCATAACACTGAAACATGTAAATTGCCTAGGAACCCCAGAATCATGGGTAATAACTCATGAAAACGGCCATAAAACGCAAAAACGACGAGTTTTTGCTCATACTTCTCAAACATGTAAATCGATTGGGAAACCCAAAACTATGGGCAATAACTCATGAAAATGGACGTAAAACGCAAAAAAGGACGAGTTTTTGGTCATAACTCTCAAACATGTAAATCACCCTAAAACACCAAAACTGTGGCTCTAAAACATATAAATCAACACTAAACCCCAAAACAGTGGACAATAGCTCATGAAAACGGCCATAAAGCGCAAAAATATGAGTTTTTTGTCATCACTCTCAAACATGTTAATCGCCCTAAAACCCCAAAACCATGGGCAATAACTCTTGAAAACGACCATGAAACGCAAAAATGAATAGTTTTGGCTTATACCTCTCAAACATGTACATCGCCCTAGAAGCCTAAAACCATGGGAAATAACTTACGAAAAAGGCCATAAAATGCAAAAAAGACAAGTCTTTGGTCATAACTCTATAAACATGTAAATCCCCCTCGAACCCCAAAACTATAGGCACTAGCTCATGAAAACACCCATTAAGCAAAAAAAAAGATGAGTTTTTGGTCATAACTCTGAAACATGTAAATTGCAAAGGAACCCCAGAACCGGGGGCAATAACTCATGAAAACAGCCATAAAACGCAAAAACGATGAGTTTTTGCTCATACTTCTCAAACATGTAAATCGACCGGGAAACCCAAAACTGTGGGCAATAACTCATGAAAATGGACATAAAACGCAAAAAAGGACGAGTTTTTGGTCATCACTCTGAAACATGTAAATTACCCCGAAACACCAAAACTATGGTCTGAAACATGTAAATCACCCTGAAACCCCCAAACTATCGACAATAGCTCATGAAAACGGCCATAAAGCGCAAAAAGATGAGTTTCTGGTCATCACTCTCAAACATGTAAAACGCCCTAAAACCCCAAAACCATGGGTAATAACTCTTGAAAATGACCATAAAACGCAAAAACGAATAGTTTTGGCTCATACCTCTCAAACATGTACATCGCCCTAGAACCCTAAAACCATGGGCAATAACTTATGAAAAAGGCCATAAAATGCAGAAAAGACAAGTCTTTGGCCATAACTCTATAACATGTAAATCACCCTCGAACCCCAAAACTATAGGCAATAGATCATTAAACAACCATAAAGCAAAATAAAGATGACTTTTTGGTCATAACTCTGAAACATGTAAATTGCCCAGGAACCCTAGAACCGTGGGCAATAATTCATGGAAACGGCCATAAAACGCAAAAACGACGACTTTTTGCTCATACTTCTCAAACATGTAAATCGACAGGGAAACCCAAAATTATGGGCAATATCTCATGAAAATGAACGTAAAACGCAAAAAAGGACGAGTTTTTGGTCATAACTCTGAAACATGTAAATTACCCCGAAACACCAAAACTATGGTTTGAAACATGTAAATCACCCTGAAACCCCAAAACTATCGACAATAGCTCATGAAAACGGCCATAAAGCGCAAAACGAGGAGTTTCTGGTCATCACTCTCAAACATGTAAATCGCCCTAAAACCCCAAAACCATGGGCAATAACTCTTGAAAGCGACCATGAAACGCAGAAATGAATAGTTTTGGCTTATACCTCTCAAACATGTACATCGCCCTAGAAGCCTAAAACCATGGGAAATAACTTACGAAAAAGGCCATAAAATGCAGAAAAGACAAGTCTTTGGTCATAACTCTATAAACATGTAAATCCCCCTCGAACCCCAAAACTATAGGCAATAGCTCATGAAAACAGCCATAAAGCAAAAAAAGATGAGTTTTTGGTCATAACTCTGAAACATGTAAATTGCCCAGGAACCCTAGAACCGTGGGCAATAATTTATGGAAACGGCCATAAAACGCAAAAACGACGACTTTTTGCTCATACTTCTCAAACATGTAAATCGACCGGGAAACCCAAAACTATGGGCAATATCTCATGAAAATGAACGTAAAACGCAAAAAAGGACGAGTTTTTGGTCATAACTCTGAAACATGTAAATTACCCCGAAACACCAAAACTATGGTTTGAAACATGTAAATCACCCTGAAACCCCAAAACTATCGACAATAGCTCATGAAAACGGCCATAAAGCAAAAAAAGATGACTTTTTGGTCATAACTCTGAAACATGTAAATTGCCCAGGAACCCTAGAACCGTGGGAAATAATTTATGGAAACGGCCATAAAACGCAAAAACGACGACTTTTTGCTCATACTTCTCAAACATGTAAATCGACCGGGAAACCCAAAACTATGGGCAATATCTCATGAAAATGAACGTAAAACGCAAAAAAGGACGAGTTTTTGGTCATAACTCTGAAACATGTAAATTACCCCGAAACACCAAAACTATGGTTTGAAACATGTAAATCACCCTGAAACCCCAGAACTATCGACAATAGCTCATGAAAACGGCCATAAAGCGCAAAACGAGGAGTTTCTGGTCATCACTCTCAAACATGTAAATCGCCCTAAAACCCCAAAACCATGGGCAATAACTCTTGAAAACGACCATGAAACGCAGAAATGAATAGTTTTGGCTTATACCTCTCAAACATGTACATCGCCCTAGAACCCTAAAACCATGGGAAATAACTTACGAAAAAGGCCATAAAATGCAGAAAAGACAAGTCTTTTGGTCATAACTCTATAAACATGTAAATCCCCCTCGAACCCCAAAACTATAGCCAATAGCTCATGAAAACAGCCATAAAGCAAAAAAAGATGAGTTTTTGGTCATAACTCTGAAACATGTAAATTGCAAAGGAACCCTAGAACCATGGGCAATAACTCATGAAAATAGCCATAAAACGCAAAACGATGAGTTTTTGCTCATACTTCTCTAACATGTAAATCGACCGGGAAACCCAAAACTATGGGTAATAACTCATGAAAATGGACGTAAAACGCAAAAAGGACGAGTTTTTGGTCATAACTCTGAAACATGTAAATTACCCCGAAGCACCAAAACTATGGCTCTGAAACATATAAATCACCCTCAAACCCCAAAACTATGGACAATAGCTCATGAAAATGGCCATAAAGCGCTAAAAGATGAGTTTCTGGTCATCACTCTCAAACATGTAAATCGCCCTAAAACCCCAAAACCATGGGCAATAACTCTTAAAAACGACCATAAAACGCAAAAACGAATAGTTTTGGCTCATACCTCTCAAACATGTACATCGTCCTAGAACCCTAAACCCATGGGCAATAACTTATGAAAAAGGCCCTAAAATGCAGAAAAGACAAGTCTTTGATCATAACTCTAAACATGTAAATCACCCTCGAACCCCACTATAGGCAGAAAAGACAAGTCTTTGGCTCATGAAAACAGCCATAAAGAAAAAAAAAGATGACTTTTTGGTCATACTACTGAAACATGTAAATTGCCCAGGAACCCCAGAATCGTGGGTAATAACTCATGAAAACGGCCATAAAACGCAAAAACGACGAGTTTTTGCTCATACTTCTCAAACATGTAAATCGATTGGGAAACCCAAAACTATGGGCAATAACTCATGAAAATGGACGTAAAACGCAAAAAAGGACGAGTTTTTGGTCATAACTCTCAAACAAGTAAATCACCCTAAAACAACAAAACTGTGGCTCTAAAACATATAAATCAACCCTAAACCCCAAAAGAGTGGACAATAGCTCATGAAAACGGCCATAAAGCGCAAAAATACGAGTTTTTTGTCATCACTCTCAAACATGTTAATCGCCCTAAAACCCCAAAACCATGGGCAATAACTCTTGAAAACGACCATGAAACGCAAAAATGAATATTTCTGGCTTATACCTCTCAAACATGTACATCGCCTAGAAGCCTAAAACCATGGGAAATAACTTACAAAAAAGGCCATAAAATGCAGAAAAGACAAGTCTTTGGTCATAACTCTATAAACATGTAAATCCCCCTCGAACCCCAAAACTATAGGCAATAGCTCATGAAACAGCCATAAGCAAAAAAGATGAGTTTTTGGTCATAACTCTGAAACATGTAAATTGCAAAGGAACCCTAGAACCATGGGCAATAACTCATGAAAATAGCCATAAAACGCAAAACGATGAGTTTTTGCTCATACTTCTCAAACATGTAAATCGACCGGGAAACCCAAAACTGTGGGTAATAACTCATGAAAATGGACGTAAAACGTAAAAAGGACGAGTTTTTGGTCATATTTCTCAAACATGTAAATCGAACGGGAAACCCAAAACTATGGGCAATAACTCATGAAAATGGACGTAAAACGCAAAAAGGACGAGTTTTTGCTCATATTTCTCAAACATGTAAATCGAACGGGAAACCCAAAACTATGGGCAATAACTCATGAAAATGGACGTAAAACGCAAAAAGGACGAGTTTTTGGTCATAACTCTGAAACATGTAAATTACCCCGAAGCACCAAAACTATGGCTCTGAAACATATAAATCACCCTCAAACCCCAAAACTATGGACAATAGCTCATGAAAACGGCCATAAAGCGCTAAAAGATGAGTTTCTGGTCATCACTCTCAAACATGTAAATCGCCCTAAAACCCCAAAACCATGGGCAATAACTCTTAAAAACGACCATAAAACGCAAAAACGAATAGTTTTGGCTCATACCTCTTAAACATGTACATCGTCCTAGAACCCTAAACCCATGGGCAATAAGTTATGAAAAAGGCCATAAAATGCAGAAAAGACAAGTCTTTGGTCATAACTCTATAACATGTAAATCACCCTCGAACCCCACTATAGGCAGAAAAGACAAGTCTTTGGCTCATGAAAACAGCCATAAAGCAAAAAAAAGATGACTTTTTGGTCATAACACTGAAACATGTAAATTGCCCAGGAACCCCAGAATCGTGGGTAATAACTCATGAAAACGGCCATAAAACGCAAAAACGACGAGTTTTTGCTCATACTTCTCAAACATGTAAATCGATTGGGAAACCCAAAACTATGGGCAATAACTCATGAAAATGGACGTAAAACGCAAAAAAGGTCGAGTTTTTGGTCATAACTCTCAAACATGTAAATCACCCTAAAACACCAAAACTGTGGCTCTAAAACATATAAATCAACCCTAAACCCCAAAACAGTGGACAATAGCTCATGAAAACGGCCATAAAGCGCAAAAATATGAGTTTTTTCATCACTCACTCTCAAACATGTTAATCGCCCTAAAACCCCAAAACAATGGGCAATAACTCTTGAAAACGACCATAAAACGCAAAACCGAATAGTTTTGGCTTATACCTCTCAAACATGTACATCGCCCTAGAACCCAAAACCATGGGCAATAACTTACGAAAAAGGCCATAAAATGTAGAAAAGACAAGTATTTGGTCATAACTCTATAAACATGTAAATCCCCCTCGAACCCCAAAACTATAGGCAATAGCTCATGAAAACACCCATTAAGCAAAAAAGATGAGTTTTTGGTCATAACTCTGAAACATGTAAATTGCAAAGGAACCCCAGAACCGGGGGCAATAACTCATGAAAACAGCCATAAAACGCAAAAACGATGAGTTTTTGCTCATACTTCTCAAACATGTAAATCGACCGGAAAACCCAAAACTGTGGGCAATAACTCATGAAAATGGACGTAAAACGCAAAAAAGGACGAGTTTTTGGTCATCACTCTGAAACATGTAAATTACCCCGAAACACCAAAACTATGGTCTGAAACATATAAATCACCCTGAAACCCCAAAACTATGGACAATAGCTCATGAAAACGGCCATAAAGCGCAAAAAGATGAGTTTCTGGTCATCACTCTCAAACATGTAAAACGCCCTAAAACCCCAAAACCATGGGTAATAACTCTTGAAAACGACCATAAAACGCAAACGAATAGTTTTGGCTCATACCTCTCAAACATGTACATCGCCCTAGAACCCTAAAACCATGGGCAATAACTTATGAAAAAGGCCATAAAATGCAGAAAAGACAAGTCTTTGGCCATAACTCTATAACATGTAAATCACCCTCGAACCCCAAAACTATAGGCAATAGCTCATGAAAACAACCATAAAGCAAAAAAAAGATGACTTTTTGGTCATAACTCTGAAACATGTAAATTGCCCAGGAACCCTAGAACCGTGGGCAATAATTCATGGAAACGGCCATAAACGCACGCAAAACGACGACTTTTTGCTCATACTTCTCAAACATGTAAATCGACCGGGAACCCAAAACTATGGGCAATATCTCATGAAAATGAACGTAAAACGCAAAAAGGACGAGTTTTGGTCATAACTCTGAAACATGTAAATTACCCCGAAACACCAAAACTATGGTTTGAAACATGTAAATCACCCTGAAACCCCAAAACTATCGACAATAGCTCATGAAAACGGCCATAAAGCGCAAAACGAGGAGTTTCTGGTCATCACTCTCAAACATGTAAATCGCCCTAAAACCCCAAAACCATGGGCAATAACTCTTGAAAACGACCATGAAACGCAGAAATGAATAGTTTTTGGCTTATACCTCTCAAACATGTACATCGCCCTAGAAGCCTAAAACCATGGAAATAACTTACGAAAAAGGCCATAAAATGCAGAAAAGACAAGTCTTTGGTCATAACTCTATAAACATGTAAATCCCCCTCGAACCCAAAACTATAGGCAATAGCTCATGAAAACAGCCATAAAGCAAAAAAAGATGAGTTTTTGGTCATAACTCTGAAACATGTAAATTGCAAAGGAACCCTAGAACCATGGGCAATAACTCATGAAAATAGCCATAAAACGCAAAAAGACGAGTTTTTGCTCATATTTCTCAAACATGTAAATCGACCGGGAAACCCAAAACTGTGGGCAATAACTCATGAACATGGACGTAAAACGCAAAAAGGACGAGTTTTTGGTCATAACTCTGAAACATGTAAAGTACCCCGAAGCACCAAAACTATGGCTCTGAAACATATAAATCACCCTCAACCCCAAAACTATGGACAATAGCTCATGAAAACGGCCATAAAGCGCTAAAAGATGAGTTTTTGGTCATCACTCTCAAACATGTAAATCGCCCTAAAACCCCAAAACCATGGGCAATAACTCTTAAAACGACCATAAAACGCAAAAACGAATAGTTTTGGCTCATACCTCTCAAACATGTACATCGTCCTAGAACCCTAAACCCATGGGCAATAACTTATGAAAAAGGCCATAAAATGCAGAAAAGACAAGTCTTTGGTCATAACTCTAAAACATGTAAATCACCCTCGAACCCCACTATAGGCAGAAAAGACAAGTCTTTGGCTCATGAAAACAGCCATAAAGCAAAAAAAAGATGACTTTTTGGTCATAACACTGAAACATGTAAATTGCCCAGGAACCCCAGAATCGTGGGTAATAACTCATGAAAACGGCCATAAAACGCAAAAACGACGAGTTTTTGCTCATACTTCTCAAACATGTAAATCGATTGGGAAACCCAAAACTATGGGCAATAACTCATGAAAATGGACGTAAAACGCAAAAAAGGACGAGTTTTTGGTCATAACTCTCAAACATGTAAATCACCCTAAAACACCAAAACTGTGGCTCTAAAACATATAAATCACCCTAAACCCCAAAACAGTGGACAATAGCTCATGAAAACGGCCATAAAGCGCAAAAATACGAGTTTTTTGTCATCACTCTCAAACATGTTAATCGCCCTAAAACCCCAAAACCATGGGCAATAACTCTTGAAAACGACCATAAAACGCAAAAATGAATAGTTTTGGCTTATACCTCTCAAACATGTACATCGCCCTAGAAGCCTAAAACCATGGGAAATAACTTATGAAAAAGGCCATAAAATGCAGAAAAGACAAGTCTTTGGTCATAACTCTATAAACATGTAAATCCCCCTCGAACCCCAAAACTATAGGCAATAGCTCATGAAAACAGCCATAAAGCAAAAAAAGATGAGTTTTTGGTCATAACTCTGAAACATGTAAATTGCAAAGGAACCCTAGAACCATGGGCAATAACTCATGAAAATAGCCATAAAACGCAAAACGACGAGTTTTTTTCTTACTTCTCAAACATGTAAATCGACCGGAAACCCAAAACTGTGGGCAATAACTCATGAAAATGGACGTAAAACGCAAAAAGGACGAGTTTTTGGTCATAACTCTGAAACATGTAAATTACCCCGAAGCAACAAAACCAAAACTATGGCTCTGAAACATATAAATCACCCTCAACCCCAAAACTATGGACAATAGCTCATGAAAACGGCCATAAAGCGTAAAATACGAGTTTTTGTGTCATCACTCTCAAACATGTTAATCGCCCTAAAACCCCAAAACCATGGGCAATAACTCTTGAAAACGACCATAAAACGCAAAAATGAATAGTTTTGGCTTATACCTCTCAAACATGTACATCGCCCTAGAAGCCTAAAACCATGGGAAATAACTTATGAAAAAGGCCATAAAATGCAGAAAAGACAAGTCTTTGGTCATAACTCTATAAACATGTAATCCCCCTCGAACCCCAAAACTATAGGCAATAGCTCATGAAAACAGCCATAAAAAAAAAAAGATGAGTTTTTGGTCATAACTCTGAAACATGTAAATTGCAAAGGAACCCTAGAACATGGGCAATAACTCATGAAAATAGCCATAAAACGCAAAACGATGAGTTTTTTTTACTTCTCAAACATGCAAATCGACCGGGAACCCAAAACTGTGGTAATAACTCATGAAAATGGACGTAAAACGCAAAAAGGACGAGTTTTTGGTCATAACTCTGAAACATGTAAATTACCCCGAAGCACCAAAACTATGGCTCTGAAACATATAAATCACACCCTCAAACCCAAAACTATGGACAATAGCTCATGAAAACGGCCATAAAGCGCAAAAATGAGTTTTTTGTCATCACTCTCAAACATGTAAATCGCCCTAAACCCCAAAACCATGGGCAATAACTCTTGAAAACGACCATAAAACGCAAAAAGAATAGTTTTGGCTTATACCTCTCAAACATGTACATCGCCCTAGAACCCTAAAACCATGGGCAAATAACTTATGAAAAAGGCCATAAATGCAGAAAAGACAAGTCTTTGGTCATAACTCTATAAACATGTAAATCCCCTCGAACCCCAAAACTATAGGCAATAGCTCATGAAAACAACCATAAAGCAAAAAAAAGATGACTTTTTGGTCATAACTCTGAAACATGTAATTTGCCCAGGAACCCTAGAACCGTGGGCAATAATTCATGGAAACGGCCATAAAACGCAAAACGACGAGTTTTTGCTCATACTTCTCAAACATGTAAATCGACCGGGAAACCCAAAACTATGGGCAATATCTCATGAAAATGAACGTAAAACGCAAAAAAGGACGAGTTTTTGGTCATAACTCTGAAACATGTAAATTACCCGAAACACCAAAACTATGGTTTGAAACATGTAAATCACCCTGAAACCCCAAAACTATCGACAATAGCTCATGAAAACGGCCATAAAGCGCAAAACGAGGAGTTTCTGGTCATCACTCTCAAACATGTAAATCGCCCTAAAACCCCAAAACCATGGGCAATAACTCTTGAAAACGACCATGAAACGCAGAAATGAATAGTTTTTGGCTTATACCTCTCAAACATGTACATCTCCCTAGAACCCTAAAACCATGGGAAATAACTTACGAAAAAGGCCATAAAATGCAGAAAAGACAAGTCTTTGGTCATAACTCTATAAACATGTAAATCCCCCTCGAACCCCAAACTATAGGCAATAGCTCATGAAAACAGCCATAAAGCAAAAAAAAGATGAGTATTTTGGTCATAACTCTGAAACATGTAAATTGCAAGGAACCCTAGAACCATGGGCAATAACTCATGAAAATAGCCATAAAACGCAAAAAGACGAGTTTTTGCTCATATTTTCTCAAACATGTAAATCGACAGGGAAACCCAAAACTGTGGGCAATAACTCATGAAAATGGACGTAAAACGCAAAAAGGACGAGTTTTTGGTCATAACTCTGAAACATGTAAATTACCGCGAAGCACCAAAACTATGGCTCTGAAACATATAAATCACCCTCAAACCCCAAAACTATGGACAATAGCTCATGAAAACGGCCATAAAGCGCTAAAAGATGAGTTTTTTGGTCATCACTCTCAAACATGTAAATCGCCCTAAACCCCAAAACCATGGGCAATAACTCTTAAAAACGACCATAAAACGCAAAAACGAATAGTTTTGGCTCATACCTCTCAAACATGTACATCGTCCTAGAACCCTAAACCCATGGGCAATAACTTATGAAAAAGGCCATAAAATGCAGAAAAGACAAGTCTTTGGTCATAACTCTAAACATGTAAATCACCCTCGAACCCCACTATAGGCAGAAAAGACAAGTCTTTGGCTCATGAAAACACCATAAAGCAAAAAAAGATGACTTTTTGGTCATAACCACTGAAACATGTAAATTGCCCAGGAACCCCAGAATCGTGGGTAATAACTCATGAAAACGGCCATAAAACGCAAAAACGACGAGTTTTTGCTCATACTTCTCAAACATGTAAATCGATTGGGAAACCCAAAACTATGGGCAATAACTCATGAAAATGGACGTAAAACGCAAAAAAGGACGAGTTTTTGGTCATAACTCTCAAACATGTAAATCACCCTAAAACACCAAAACTTGTGGCTCTAAACATATAAATCAACCCTAAACCCTAAAACAGTGGACAATAGCTCATGAAAACGGCCATAAAGCGCAAAAAATACGAGTTTTTTGTCATCACTCTCAAACATGTTAATCGCCCTAAAACCCAAAACCATGGGCAATAACTCTTGAAAACGACCATAAAACGCAAAATGAATAGTTTTGGCTTATACCTCTCAAACATGTACATCGCCCTAGAAGCCTAAAACCATGGAAATAACTTATGAAAAAGGCCATAAAATGCAGAAAAGACAAGTCTTTGGTCATAACTCTATAAACATGTAAATCCCCCCCCTCGAACCCAAAACTATAGGCAATAGCTCATGAAAACAGCCATAAAGCAAAAAAAGATGAGTTTTTGGTCATAACTCTGAAACATGTAAATTGCAAAGGAACCCTAGAACCATGGGCAATAACTCATGAAAATAGCCATAAAACGCAAAACGATGAGTTTTTTCTCATACTTCTCAAACATGCAAATCGACCGGGAAACCAAAACTGTGGGCAATAACTCATGAAAATGGACGTAAAACGCAAAAAGGACGAGTTTTTGGTCATAACTCTGAAACATGTAAATTACCCCGAAGCACACCAAAACTATGGCTCTGAAACATATAAATCACCCTCAAACCCCAAAACTATGGACAATAGCTCATGAAAACGGCCATAAAGCGCAAAAGATGAGTTTTTGGTCATCACTCTCAAACATGTAAATCGCCCTAAAACCCCAAAACCATGGGCAATAACTCTTGAAAACGACCATAAACGCAAAATGAATAGTTTTGGCTTATACCTCTCAAACATGTACATCGCCCTAGAACCCTAAAACCATGGGCAATAACTTATGAAAAAGGCCATAAAATGCAGAAAAGACAAGTCTTTGGTCATAACTCTATAAACATGTAAATCCCCCTCGAACCCCAAAACTATAGGCAATAGCTCATGAAAACAACCATAAAGCAAAAAAAGATGACTTTTTGGTCATAACTCTGAAACATGTAATTTGCCCAGGAACCCTAGAACCGTGGGCAATAATCATGGAAATAGGCCATAAAACGCAAAAACGACGACTTTTTGCTCATACTTCTCAAACATGTAAATCGACCGGGAAACCAAAACTATGGGCAATAACTCATGAAAATGAACGTAAAACGCAAAAAAGACGAGTTTTTGGTCATAACTCTGAAACATGTAAATTACCCCGAAACACCAAAACTATGGTTTGAAACATGTAAATCACCCTGAAACCCCAAAACTATGGACAATAGCTCATGAAAACGGCCATAAAGCGCAAAAAGAGGAGTTTTTCTGGTCATCACTCTCAAACATGTAAATCGCCCTAAAACCCCAAAACCATGGGCAATAACTCTTGAAAACGACCATAAAACGCAGAAATGAATAGTTTTGGCTTATACCTCTCAAACATGTACATCTCCCTAGAACCCTAAAACCATGGGAAATAACTTACGAAAAAGGCCATAAAATGCAGAAAAGACAAGTCTTTGGTCATAACTCTATAAACATGTAAATCCCCCTCGAACCCCAAAACTATAGGCAATAGCTCATGAAAACAGCCATAAAGCAAAAAAAGATGAGTTTTTGGTCATAACTCTGAAACATGTAAATTGCCAAAGAAACCCTAGAACCATGGGCAATAACTCATGAAAACGCCATAAAACGCAAAAAGACGAGTTTTTGCTCATACTTCTCAAACATGTAAATCGAGGGAAACCCAAAACTGTGGGCAATAACTCATGAAAATGGACGTAAAACGCAAAAAAGGACGAGTTTTTGGTCATAACTCTGAAACATGTAAATTACCGCGAAGCACCAAAACTATGGCTCTGAAACATATAAATCACCCTCAAACCCCAAAACTATGGACAATAGCTCATGAAAACGGCCATAAAGCGCAAAAGATGAGTTTTTGGTCATCACTCTCAAACATGTAACGCCCTAAAACCCCAAAACATGGGCAATAACTCTTAAAAACGACCATAAAACGCAAAAACGAATAGTTTTGGCTCATACCTCTCAAACATGTACATCGTCCTAGAACCCTAAACCCATGGGCAATAACTTATGAAAAAGGCCATAAAATGCAGAAAAGACAAGTCTTTGGTCATAACTCTAAACATGTAAATCACCCTCGACCCCACTATAGGCAGAAAAGACAATCTTTGCTCATGAAAACAACCATAAAGCAAAAAAAAGATGACTTTTGGTCATAACTCTGAAACATGTAAATTGCCCAGGAACCCCAGAATCGTGGGTAATAACTCATGAAAACGCGCATAAAACGCAAAAACGACGAGTTTTTGCTCATACTTCTCAACATGTAAATCGATGGGAACCCAAAACTATGGGCAATAACTCATGAAAATGGACGTAAAACGCAAAAAGGACGAGTTTTTGGTCATAACTCTCAAACATGTAAATCACCCTAAAACACCAAAACTGTGGCTCTAAAACATATAAATCAACCCTAAACCTAAAACAGTGGACAATAGCTCATGAAAACGGCCATAAAGCGCAAAAATACGAGTTTTTTGTCATCACTCTCAAACATGTTAATCGCCCTAAAACCCCAAAACCATGGGCAATAACTCTTGAAAACGACCATAAAACGCAAAAAATGAATAGTTTTGGCTTATACCTCTCAAACATGTACATCGCCCTAGAAGCCTAAAACCATGGGAAATAACTTATGAAAAAGGCCATAAAATGCAGAAAAGACAAGTCTTTGGTCATAACTCTATAAACATGTAAATCCCCCTCGAACCCCAAAACTATAGGCAATAGCTCATGAAAACAGCCATAAAGCAAAAAAAAGATGAGTTTTTTTGGTCATAACTCTGAAACATGTAAATTGCAAAGGAACCCTAGAACCATGGCAATAACTCATGAAAATAGCCATAAAACGCAAAACGATGGTTTTTTTTCATACTTCTCAAACATGCAAATCGACCGGGAAACCCAAAACTGTGGGCAATAACTCATGAAAATGGACGTAAAACGCAAAAAGGACGAGTTTTTTGGTCATAACTCTGAAACATGTAAATTACCCCGAAGCACCAAAACTATGGCTCTGAAACATATAAATCACCACCCTCAAACCCCAAAACTATGGACAATAGCTCATGAAAACGGCCATAAAGCGCTAAAAGATGAGTTTTCTGGTCATCACTCTCAAACATGTAAATCGCCCTAAAACCCCAAAC